>VUYV01000145.1:1494945-1553148 GCA_008711295.1 Anarhynchus alexandrinus
TTAATATTAAAAAAAAAAATCCCCTAGAAGGTGAAACCCGCCCGGGACGGACTGGGACCCGGCGGCGGCAGCGCGGCCCGTGCAGCAGCAAACGGTAGCGGCCGGGGGCGGTAGTTTGGTCGTCGTTAATTTCTGTGGTTGTTGGTTGCCGAGTTGTCTCACCATGAAGGAGAACGGTGCACACTTCTTCGAAGGGACCGAGAAGCTGTTGGAGGTGTGGTTCGCCCGGCAGCAGCCCGCGCAGCAGGAGCCGCACCAGAGCAAGGGGTCCGGCGATCNGCCGGCGCAGGCGGGGCCGGGGTGTGGTGGCGGCGGCGGCGGTGCGGAGCTGGCTGAGGGGAGGCGGCGGGCGAGAGTGTGTGAGAGGAGCGGGGCGGGGGGGGGGAGGTAATGGCCGTGCGCGGGCTGGCGGCAGCGCTGACGGGAGGCTGGTTCCGGGGTGGCTCGGGAGAGCCGTTGGTGGCAACGGCCGCGCGCGCGCGACGGGCTCGCGCTTCCCCCCCCACCCCCGTCGCGCGTTCCTTCTCCCCTCCTCTCCCTCGTTGACAGCCCCGGCCTCTCCCGTCCGCCGCCGAGCCGCGGGAGGGCAGGGGGTGACCTTCCGCTGCCCTCCAGAGACCCCCCTGAAGGCGGCGGCGGAGGCGGCAGTGAGCCTCCCCGCGTCCCGGCCGGAGGTGGCGGTGGCGGGGACGGCGCGGGGCGGAAGCCATTGCGTGCCGCCACCTCGTGCAGCCCCGTGCGGTCCCTGCTGGCAACATGTGGCGGCGGGGAGAGGAGGGGAGAGCCGGGCGTGTGCCGCGCCGGCCGGGAGTGCCTCTGCGGGAGGTGGAGGGGAGGCGGGCGGAGTGTCGCAGTGCTGCTGGCGGCCCGGGGGGGGCACGGCAGCGGCGCCCACCCCTCTGCACCAAGGCCCCGGCGCACGCTGCGGCTCCCGGCAGCCGTCTGGTAGTGGCCGACCCCGCTCGCAGGGAGAGCCGCGGAAAGTCTTTTTACAGCGGGGCTTCTTGCTGCCGACGTCTTCGGGATGGGAAGGCTCGGAAAATCCCTACCCGTTGAGAGCGGGTGTACTGTGGAGAGTAGGGGGATAGGAATCTCTTTCCCAGTTCATGGAAGCTGGGAAGGGGCAGGGGAGATCCCTCTTGCTGTCGCAGCGAGGATTGATGGTTCCCTCACGTGGCCGGTTTCGTAGCGCCCTCCGGCACCGTGTAGCTGGACAGGTTGATACAGCGGCTCTCACGGAGGGAAGCGGTCGGTACGCGGGAACCCTTCCCGTGCCTCCCTATGGCGGGGTGGGCACCGGGGTGAGGCGGGCAGCGGGGGGATGGGGTGGTGGCCCCCCTACCCGCCCCCCCGAAGTGTGGCTGGAGCCGCGGTTTACACGTGAGTCCGCTGGCCCCGCTCCCGGGCCGCGCTGCATCTTCCCCCATTGACAAGTTCAGGCCAATGGGAGCGGGGCGCCGCGAGGGGCGGGCCCGCGCCTGTCACCCAATGGGCATCTGAGGAATGTGCTGGCGCTTCTTTCCTGCCACCCAGGGAGGGAGGAAGAAAGGCCCGAGGCCCACGCAGCTCCCGGTGTACACGTGTTTCAAAGTCGGCCCTCTCTGGGAGGGGGCGGCCCTCTCCTCCTGTGGCTGAGGGATGCCTGCTCGCCCTTTGTTAGCACGGTAGCTGATGGCCACCTGCCGGCACACAGCTCATCCTTGAAACCGTGCTGGACAAGACGGACATGACATGTCTTTACTGTAGATTGCCAGTGCCGTATTTTATAGGGGGGATAGTCTGGAAAGACCGGAATACCTAGACTACTGACTTGCAATAATAAGGGTTCCAACTGTAGACCTGCAGAAAATCATGTTCTGGCACAAGTGTCCTGGAAGTGTCAGAAAGTGGGAGCTGCAAGTTTGAAACACAAAGCAAAATCTGCTTATGAACCCAGAACTAGGTACAGGTTTATAGGAGGGACAAGATTGGTATGTAGATGTAATCAGCTGACATAGTTGAAAAAAGCAGGCTTGTGTTAAGCATACAGGGCAAATTTGAAGGTTATACTTATGTCAGTAGTTTACTCTCAGTATGGTAAATGTTCAACTTCTCAGATTCAGATGATAGCTGGAGGGTCTGGTGTTTTCAGTGTATCCAGATCTGTTTGTATCACTGTTACCCAGTGGTCTTTGGTCAGGGACCTTGGAGGAGAGCTTGTCATGATGTACTGAATGTTTGGAATATGATAATGATGGTAGTGTCTCCATTCAAAGGCATACTTAGCATATGCTGTTTGTCTTTTCCTTTGTTTTGGTATTTCTCAGCAAACTTCTTGTGTGTATATGTTGGTAGAGTTAGCTATCCAAAGAGCTGAATTGCCAGTGGGCAAATAACTGCCTTTCCTGAAATAATGAGTAGCCCATGTTGAGTGTGCATGTGTGTATATGTACACACCACTAGCTCATGGGTAGCGGAAGCTTCGTTTCTGCCATGCTGGAAGCACTGCAGAATACATGTTTAGCTCTGACATTTTGGTGTAATAAGATAGTTTATTCATGTAACTTTCAGACTTGTGAAGCTATTAGGACCTTTTTGAAGGTCTCCTGTGATACCCCACTTGGAGTACTCCATCCAGCTCTGGGGCCCCCAACATAAGAAGGATATGGACCCATTGGAGTGAGAGTGATCAGAGGGCTGCAGCACCTCTCCTATGAAGACAGGTTGAGAGAGTTGGGGTTGTTCAGCCTGGAGAAGAGAAGGCTCCTGGGAGACCTTCTAGCAGCCTTCTAGTACCTAAAGGGCACCTACATGAAAGATGGGGAGGGACTCTTTATCAGGGAGTGTAGTGATAGGAGCAGGGGCAATGGTTTTAAACTGAAAGAGGGTAGATTTAGCTTAGATATTGGGAAGAAATTCTTTACTGTGAAAGTGGTGAGACACTGGAACAGGTTGCCCAGAGAAGTTGTGGATGCCCCATCCCTGGAAGTGTTCAGTGCCAGGCTGGATGGGGCTTTGAGCAATCTGGTCTAGTGGGAGGTGTCCCTGCCCATGGCAGGGGTGTTAGAACTAGGTGATCTTTAAGGTCCCTTCCAACCTAAACCATTTGATGAATATTGTGTTTAATGTGGAAATCATTAGATGTGATTATATAGTTCCTTGAGATTTAGTGGTGTAGCAGATACCACAAGGTAATAGTGTAACTTTTAATAACTTGTAATAGTTAATATCCAGGCAGTCCTGGAAGACTACTGCAAATCCTAGCTGAAATACATACAGATGATGTGAGTTATGTAGGCACTTCAGGATTCCTGTCGCGTTTGACTTTAAATGTGAAAGATGCCAAAAGTACTCATTTGACTTTGCATTAATATGCTGGTGTTGGAATATACAAATCTAGTTTAGAGATGGCATTCTGCAAATGCTTTCCTCATTGACACATTCATGCTCTCTGGTGTTCTGTTTGTCAGCTCAGGCTGATGTTTACAAAACTGCAAACTAATTTTTAAAAATGCTCAAGAGCATTTAATGTAATTGCAAGGCAGGTACTGTGACAGTTCCTTTGTATGGTTTAGATACGGCTGTAAAGTTTTAATAGAGTGGATTCAAACTGTTAACTGTTGAACATGTGGTCTTTAACACAGTTTCAGAGCTGTGAGCAAGCTTTGAAGGCCTTTGTGTTAATTGGCTCTTAATACAAGATGTTAATTGAAGCTGTGTACTTTTTTGGTAGGAAGCTGTAACATGTCTGAAAATTGCTGTTAACTTGTGTCCAGGAGTAATTATCAGTGATACTGTAATGCTAGTGTGAAATGAAGTTTTAGAAACATTCTCTTTTAGAAGATTGTAGGAATTAAATTATCTTCTACAGTTGATAGATGCAAATGAAAAAATCCTGTATACACTATATCCCACTATGCTAATTCTATAAAGGCTATTGAATAAGCTAGTTTATGTTGAATAGAACTTGAAATCAAAGCTGAAACCATAGAACAATAGCTAAATTAGAATCAAGTTGCAAACCAGTTGAGCTTGCCTTTTGTATTGTAATACCTGCTTAGTAGTGAAATGTGAGCCATTCATCTACTGAATGACTAAGCTGGTGTTCAAAGCTAAAAATTTCCATGTTGCATGTGCTTGCTGGAGATTAGATATTTTAAAGTCTTTGCTGGATATCACCAGCAAAAAAAAAGGAAAAAAGTTCAAGAACTGATGCAATTGTGATTTTTTTCCACACTTTTTCTTCCTGTGGGCAAGCCTGCTTTTTAGAGAAGAGTTTGGATAGCTGTAAAGTATTTCAGAGAAGATCTATACTTATTGTTTTAATACATTCAGTAAAGGTCCCAACTAAAAACTTAAAAGTATTGAACCATGGGCTTTAGTTTGCTGTTAAGATTTGGTGTGTGTGTGTGTGTTCATTTGCTAATCAGTTCTGTGGAAAGGTCTTGTGGTTGTTCAAACAGTGGCAAGCATCTAAAGATGCTACCCTACTCGTATTGAAAAGTGGAATGAAGTTAAATGTTTTTGTGGTCTTGAAATAATTTGCTTTAACTTTAATGCTTGTTCTCACTATGCCTTGCAAAGCATGGGTTGTTTTTTTTTTTAAATAGCCTTAAACTATGTATGAAAAAGGAGGGTTTGCTGAAAACTTGATGAACAATGCTGTGAGCCATGGAACTCTGTGGTGACTGAGTAGTGCGTTCACTATTCCCACAGTAAAATAAGGTGTTTATTCCTTCAGATGATGTGCAACTATGCATTTCCCATCTCAAGGTTCATCTTGATCTTGAATGTACAGAAATTTGAAACTATATGTTAATGATGCAAGTGTGTATCTCAGGCATTCAACCCTGTAGAATACTCTGGAAATTAAGCTTGTTTATGGACCTTTAATGTGCTTCCTATTTGTCTGTATTGTGTGTACACACAAGAAACTGGAGGAAAAACTGTGGTAATGAGCAATATGGAGTGACACTGATAGGAGATTCTTATCCTGTGCTACATGAAAACTTCTAAGCGCCAATACAGTAAAGTGTCTGATAGAAGTAATTAGTTGCTTTGTAGTGCACCCTGTGGCCTGAGCCAACTCACTGCTGCAGTGCTGCTGCACCTCTGTCCCCTCCCCCAGTCCTTAGGACCGCAGCTGTGTTCTCTGCCTGTTCCCTCAAACAGGGAAGGTGGGAGGGGGCCGGGCCATGAGCTCTTTTCTACTTTTACTCCTGCGGTGCTGCCGCACAAAGAGTAGCGCTGCTCTGCGGAGACTGGGAAGAAGGTGGGGTAATCAGCGTTGTGCCAGGGTAAGGGCTTCTGTCACTGTGCTTGCTGAGCTTTTTTACATGGAGATGAAAGGTAATCTGGAGAACTTTATGTAAGAATTCAGTCTTCCCCTAATCAAAACTGGTATTTGTAAACTAGTTTTTAGCAAACAAGTTCAAAATTACAGGTAAAATATGTTTGCTTATAACTCTCTCAGTTGTAGTTAAAGAATGGTTTTGTGCAAAGGAAACAAGCCCTTTTACACAACTACTGATTGTGATACTGCTGGCGGGAAGTTAAGAGTTATGTTGAAGGCTTTTTGGTATCTTCCTACTGCACTGCTGAAACTGCTGAAGAATTTGGTTAGTTTCTGTCAAAGATCTGATCCCTAAGTGAGACTCCATAGGGCATCCTATTAAAATATGTAGCTATCAGTATATTCTGAAAAGGGCTTTCCTAATGGCTGTTTACTCAGCCAGAACAGGAAGATTTGAGTCTGTTGGTAGATAGTTACTGCCTTAGAGCATGTTACTTCTGCAGATGGTTACACTCAAACTTGCTCTGAATATTGCCTGTAAGTCTTGTTGAAGTCCTGATATGCTTATTGGGGTTCATGCTTCCTTAAATATCTTGGGTGTCAGATATGTTTTGTCCTTTGATATGAGACCTATGAATACCTGTTGAATATCTTTGGATGTAAAGGGTGGAATCACCATTCCAGGTATACTGCAATAACAAGAAAAGGCCTGCAACAGGAGCAATATGCAGCCTTTAATGCACTACCTGTGGCCATCTTTGTGCCATTGCTGAAATATATTGGTGTCATTTGGGAATGATTCTCTTTAGTAGTTGGCTCAGGACCTTCTAGGTAAGAAGTGTTTTGTGAGGAGTACTGCTTGGAATCACTTTTGATGTGGATGCATTTTTCATTCAGGTGCCTGTCTTTAGTTCAAGATAAGAAAGTCTCCAAGGACATGCACTTAGTTTAAGATAGAAACAGCCTTTCTGTATATCTATGTTCAGAGCATATAGAGGGGGTGTGGCTTTTATGCACTCCACAGATACTGTTGAAGTAAAATTATCGAGTTGCCGGTGCCTTGTGTCTAAACTCAGGGTGTGAACATAGTTCAAGATAATCTATCTTCAACAGCAATTTATAAACTAAGTTATAATTCTAATAGGAAATAATTGCCAGGCATCTGTCTGCAGAAAAATACACCAGCTGCAAAGAGATGCTTTAAAAAAACTTGTGATTTTTGTGCAGTTGGTCTGTACTGTATCTGCCTTTTTCAGGACACTTGAAACTAATGCTGTAACTTTGCTGACACTGGTATTTAGCCAGTTTCCATGCTTCTTGGCTATAGCTCCTCTGCATAGGCAGTTTAGACAAGGCATTGAGTTTTACTGTTCTGGATCATGGTATTGGTAGGAATTTGCCTACTTAACTGTAGCCTGCTAATGAGGTAACTGATGTGTCTGTTGGCTCCTAAAAATACTTGATAGGTAACAGGTGAAGGAATAAAATGTTGCTCTGCAGTTGAATGCTTGCTTTTAAAACAAGGTCTTACAGTAAAGTACAAGATTAAAATGCTTATTACTTTGATTGCTACAGACTTGCAGCTGTTCTATTTTAATGAAAAGCTATGCAAGTCTATGTATACATCTTAAGCTGTCTGTAGGAGTTTCATAGGATTTATTTCCTAAGAATTCCTGCCCTACTGCAAAACAACTTTTCCTCCAAGTGCTGCCTGGGCTGTGTTAGCAAGGTCCTGTTACTGGGATGGTGGGGTGGTATGCTTGTGAAGGCTGTTAATTGCTGATAGGAACATGTTCTTGATGTAGTTCTTTATCTCTTTAAATTGCTGTTATCCCCTTCCTAGTTGGCCTGGAAGTGCAGTATTGTGCTGCTGCCTGATATGCTTGACTCCTGTGTTAGGAACCTGTTTTACGCCTGAAGGTAAAGTCTCAGAATAGGCCAATAACTTGCCTTCAAAAATACAGTTTTATTTAGCAAGAAAAACTTGATTCATAGCTTATTCTTTATTTCTCAGAAATATGAGCAAACATGATGGTTTGGAACTTGTTTGAGAGGGACTGTCAACTATGCATTTCATTACTCTTTAAACATGTTTTCCTAAAAATTAAAATACTTCTCAGTTCTGATAGGTTTTCCATACTGACATCCCTGGGTGGCAGTTTGCATGGAAGTTATTTGCACTCTGGTAACAAGTGTGTGCTGATAAGACACTAAACATGGCAATGCAGGTATAGGAATAGATTGCTAAACTACTTTTTTTTATTCTTTTGGCATCTTCTGCTGGTTAAGTATCCAACAAGTAGCTTTCTACCATTCAGGCATGGACAGTTTTTCACACTGGAGTAGATGTATTCCGTTTTCATTTGGTATTCTCTGACCATGTGCAACTATGCATGGTGCTTGCCTATTGGAGAAAATATTTTGACTTTCAGTAGGTGTCAGTTACTTAAAATTTCAGGAGTAGGATCTTGCAGCTTTGGAATGAAGTGGGTAATAAGCCTGCATAACAGTGATGAGTTGGTCTCAAATATATGTTCAGTTTGTAATTCCATTGGAGGCAGGTCTGCTATGGAACTTACTTTGCTATCAATGATTTTCTTGCATCATATTCTAGTATGCTTGGCTTGAGTACAGGAAAGCAGTCTCCAAAGTGTTTAGAATTGTCCTCATATCTGGCTATGGGAAATAATTTAGGAAATAGTAATGCAATCCACATAATTCCCTTTGAAAGGGGAGTTCTGAAGAGCAGAAGCCCATACTAGCATTTTATTGAGAATTAGTCTCTTTGGTTCCCTTTTTTCAGTTGGAGGCTTTGCTTCCTAGTTAAAAGTTTACTCAGTTATGGAATAAGTAATGTTCTCAAGTATTTCAGTTACTAACTTTGAGAATTTTTACTTGACAAAATAAAATGGGATTAGTTGCAATACATGTGCTGATAACCATTCACATACTGTTTTTTAAGGTGGATTTTTTGTTTCCACTTTTAAGTAGGGGTGGACATTGCTTGTTTTTAACTAGTAATGCTTAAATAATTGTACAGATTAAAGAAAGGGAAGAAATGCAAGAGTTAGACTTGTAGTGAACTCAGTCTACTTGGTACAAAGTAGTCCCAGATGTTCTTTATCTCTGCTTTAAACAATGGAAAATGTCAAATACTAAGGTCATCTTGTTTAAATAGACTGAGAGGAAATCCAGCATGTTAGTGGCCTTTCTGTAGTTTTCTGTGCTTAACTTTAAAATGCATACAGGTACAGGTCAGTGTCTCTGCAAATTTTTTCCCTAAAGTGACCAAGTCTCATGGTGAGTGCTGCAACCCTTTTGTCTGTTTTATGTATGTTTCTGGATCAAGCTTGACATCTTGTATGTTTCTCAACTTGTAGGTTTTCTTCCTTAATGTTACTCTAATAAGATCAAATAGTGAACTTACGCTCTATTCCTGTAAAGGCTGAATACATGAACATTTAGCATATGCTTAGCTATGGTTTCTGTAGTAGAATAGTGAAGAACCGAGCAAAGTTTTAATATGCATAGGTCTTGCACAACAGCAGATTTGAGCCATACTAATGAACGTAACTAGGGACTTTCTTTGCATGGTAGGCTTTAGACTTAATGTGCAATATTGTATTGTTGGTATTATGCTGTACTGATCCTTCATGATTGGACTACTTGAAAACCAAAGCTGTTACATTTTCCTCTACTAATATGTGACTGAAACTTAAATTAGCCATTTTCCTGAAATGTCTGCATGTGAACTGGACTACAGTGATACTTAAAGAAAATTCTCACTCATCTATATAAAGCTAAGGTTTTGACTGTCTGACCAGGTAAGAAGCTTGTGAAGGTTGAGACATGTGCTCTTGCAAAGCCTGAGATAGTTACACACACATTAATACTTAGACAAGTACAAAATCAGATTTGTAGTAATGTACAAATGGGGTTACTGCAGCTCAGCGTCAGGCAGTGTAAGGGAACTCTACCTCAGCTTTCATAAATGCTATGTCAGATACTGAGTGTTCCTTTAATGGCAGATCAAATATCATCAGTAGTGGTGCTGGAATGATTTGCACAGTTATTCCACCATACCAAACCAAACTAACATGTTACCTAGTTCAGTTTACAGCAAGGGTATAATAGGGTGTTACAGGGAAGATACTAAGGCTCACAAACTTACGTAGGTGTGCTGTAGCTTCCAGAGAAAACTAAATTCTTCAGTCTTCTCAGCAAAATAGCCTGATTATCTAGGAGCATTTAAAAAGTAGGTATAATATATTCAATCTTTGCATTTACCAAGTTCTTCAAAGATAAGCAGACACTTGCATCTTCAGACATACTTGAGTATCAGGAACAGCTAAACCCGGTCAATGACATAAGGGTAGAGCTGAATAAATGTGTGGGACTGTATCTGAGCGTTAAAAACAAGCTATTTTATTTGACATGCGGATTTGAGTGGTCTGTGCTGTCATGTCTATAGTTGCAGAAGAGTATTTCATCAAGGTTCACTAACTGGGGTGGTAGGGAAAACCTCACTTTGATTTTTAAGTATCCAATAATTAATGAGTTCATAAACTTTTTCAGATGTGCATTTAATTATGAGGGATTCTAAGATACATAGGATTCTCTTAAACTCCTTTTTAATAGCTTCAGTCTGATCTAAAAGGAGGCTATAGAGTGACTTTATGTTCTGGTTGACTGCTGTATGAATATACTGGCTTAGTGCAATATACACTTTAAAAGGGAAAATCCTCAAGTATTGGTAGTAAAGGTACAGAATTCAGTTTCAGGAGGCATTCTCAAGTCAGGGAGAAATTAATGCATTTATTTGCTGGGGTGTTAAGCAAAGAACATCTGGATATTTTTATGTACAATAGAATCTAAAACTTAACTTTGCAAACTGCCCAGTTTTCTGAGGGGAAAGATTGGTGGCTGCTGGAGGAACCCTGCCGGTAGAGTTAACAGCAAGTCCTGTGTTCTGAAGTACAACTATGTAGCTTTTGCAGTGTCAAAGGGAGAGAGAACTGTCAGCCTAATCTTTCCCCAGGAGTCAGACGTGGGTAGCTGAACCAATCTAATACCTTGCTTGGTGATGAAAAAACTGCAATTCTTTTGTGCTCCCTGCTGTGAAGAGTCCTATAGGTGTCTGATAGGCAGCTTAGTTTTATGCTGGGTTAGTAAATTTGTGGGTTTGTGACAGGTCTGATCACAAGAGCCAGCACAAACCTGCAGGTGGGAGGGGGGAGATGGAGGAGATAGGGCAGCTGGCAGTCTTGTAACTTTGCAACTTCGGGAAGCTCTATCTGTTCCTGTCTGCTCTATAGCAAACTTCACTGTATTAGATTCTACTAATCTGGTGTGGACACAAGACTGAGGTGACAAACAAAGTAGTTTTTTGCAAGCCTGTCACTTCTCATGAGTACTTGGGAAATCTTTGTGCTTAATTTGATCCCTTTGATTTTTTTAGTTTCTTAATAAAATCCATGTAGAATGAGTAATGATAGTAAAGAATTGAAATTTTAAACTATACTGAAATCTAGTGCTGTAGTCTCAACTTGCACTATATGAAACTTGCTTTAAGTCTTCTATATCTTCTAGAGGTAGAAGGAATCCTATGATCCTGATTCATCAAAGAGGCGTTTGGGTAATTGAGATGTGTTAGTTTTTAGGGCTGGTTTTCAATTAAATTATGGGCTTGACTCTGAGCTGGACAAATAAAATGTTAATGTTAACTGGCAGATTTACTACTCTAGTAGTTGCCAATGACTACTGTGATTGAAGTATGTGAAGATTCAACCTAAAGCATACCTTCAGTTATAACAATGAATTTTATCTTGGAACATGTGAAATGCAGGACTTAGTTACCCTGACTTGCTTTGGGTTGCGGTTCAACAATTATCTTCGTGCAGCAGATTACACTTACAGATCTTGAGGAATACGTAGCTATTGGAAGCTAAGAATTGGATATTACTGTATTGTGATGGTTCCTCTATAAAAATCTTCACCTTTTGTGCTCTCAGATTCAGCAACTCAAAACAAGAGCTGTAGTCTTGTTTGGGCTATACTTTCTACACAGGGTTCTAGAAAGCTTCAGTGTTTAATGTGCTGTTTGTGGTCTTCTATAATTTTTTCACAGGATTGAGTGGGACAAACTTCTGGAGAATGTGCATTGTTTGATCATAAGTGTGACAAAAACTGACAAGCAGGAAGCTTATGTACTCAGGTAAGCCACTAGCTTATTCTTTTAGTCTCTGAGAGGTAAAGTTAAAGCTATTGTATGGGATCCACTTGGCCAAGAATCCAATCTTAGGTTAAGATCCTGCTGTTCATGACTATAACTTGCAGGGGTCTGCTAATCATAGTATTGTCATGCTTCTGTTTAGTAGCAGAAGTGTTTTCTTAGTTACCAGTGTTTGTCTTTTAACTAGAAGGATTAAGGACAGGGCTATGGTGTTTCTGCACCTGATCATTGAATTTTATCCAGGGATGAATAAGTCTCCCCAGTTAAGAGGTTTAGGATTACTTCAGCAGAGTAGTGCATGTGTCACTTTTAGATTAGCAAAAACTGTATTCAGTAGATTGGCTTTAACTCCAGATAATGCAACCAAGTGGAACAACTCTTGCATCTGAGCTAAGGACATCTGTAAAAATGTAGCTTTCCTGAAACCTTGGAATTTTAGCATTGTGCCACAGTTAGTTGTAAGGACACTACTTCTGCCATGTGTTTTTCATCTTGCAAAATAGTTTCATGCTCTTTCTACATTAACTTTACAGACTCATTGACATTCTCTGTTTTACTCCAGATTACAAAAACTGAAGCTTTTGTACTCTGAAAGACTGCCTTGAAGGCAAGGTTGGGCTAAGAGCAAGCTAGTCAAAGAAACTGTGCTGAAGTCTTGTTTTGGCAAGCTTCATATATTTAAAACAAAATTCTGAGAAAGTAACTAGTTACAACTGTATCCTGGATGAAATATAATCTTTAAACAGCATTGCAAACTGCGGGGTTCTTTTTTAAGCTAGGCTTATTCTTATTGCTCAGTTACTATACATGTTTGTGTTCTGGGTGTAGTATCAATGCTAATCTCCAGTTCAGTGGGACTGTAGTTAAGTATCTGACTTACAGTTTATGTATAGTTAATTTCTGTATCTTATGCATAAGGCACATCATATAGCTGTGCCTGTACTCTCATTATGAGACTTCCTGTTTCTGTGGACAGGTGCTGATTTACCACTTTGTAGTAGTCAGCTTTCCTAGAAGATGCAGCCAGACAATTTATGAAATTTTCTTAAGGCTTTTGGCTGTTTTGAGTTGACTTTCTCAGAGGCTTTATTTCAGCTGAGAAAGTCAGATTTCAAGTTTGACCTTGTTCTGTCTGGGTTAAATTAAATTGCATGTCTGTGTTGTGTACTCACTTCACAGAATGTTTGTATTTCTCAAATAGATTGAGGATATGTAATGCATGTGATACCTCTTCTCTTACAGTGTGGTAGCTGTGTAATATCTTGCTTGCAGCAGGTATTTGTTTTTGGGAAATCATAACAGCTCTCAAATGATAGTTAATATCTACTGGTTTGATCCATTTGCCAAACATGTTTATGTACCATATGCTGAGTGTTCACTTACAGTAATGCATTTGGTTGGGATAAGAAGAAAGATCTAACCATTCTCTCCTGGCTTGTTTAATATAGAGCACTTAATATATTTAACACTTTTTTTTTGACAGTGAGAGTAGCATGTTTGTCTCCAAGAGACGTTTCATTTTGAAGACGTGTGGTACCACCCTCTTACTGCAAGCACTGGTTCCCCTGTTGGAGCTTGCTAGGGAGTACAGTGGGTTTGACTCAATTCAGGTAAGGTGCCAGAAATGCTACATCTTCCTTAGAATGTACAAAAAACTTCTCACTAATATTTCAAGTCCAGTGATTTTTATTAAATATTCTGAAACTTCCTTTGCCATTTATGTATGCCTCCCATAATGGGAAGACTGTAGTATAAGACTGCTTGGTCTGCTGTAGCATTTAGCCTTCTATTTTCCTCTTAAAGGAATGCTGTTAAGGTTACTTACTGAGTTAAGGTTACTTACAGGTGAAAGAATTTCATGCCCACATTGTCAGTGCTGGAGTCACCGATGTTGTCTTGTTGAAAACAAATTTGGAAGTAAGCAGTCTCCTGTAGCTTACAAATTAAGCTGGGAATAACCATATGCCTCTGAAATGGAAATACAAGTAGCAGTGTTTTGACAATGAAAACTTAAGTCCTGTGAAAGCTTATACTAAATTCATGCATTTTTCTAGACCTTTAGATTCAAGGTGGACAGCTATATGCCATACCTAAGATGCATTTTTATTTTTTTCAGAGCTTCTTTTATTCACGTAAGAATTTCATGAAGCCTTCCCACCAGGAGTACCCACATAGGAATTTCCAGGAAGAAGTAGAGTTTCTTAATGAAATTTTCCCAAGTAAGTTCATTAACCTTTGGCAAAGCTGCACAGCTTGTGTGAAGTGTTGATGTGAAGTGAGAAGTGACAAGCAGTACAACACATACAGGCTGCCAGGCTATTCACTCAGCAGTTCTTGCAGTTCTGTAGCCAGCACAAGCTTTGGCTGCATAAAAATACAAAGCTATAAATGCTTATTTTCTGAATTTCTTACACTAACTTGCCAACATCAAAAATCTAAATTATACTAAGTTTGACACTTAACATTTTGTCTTAACTGAGGTCATCTTTGGGCTTCCAAATGGAGGGTACTAAGTCAGTCTGCAGAATCCAGCTCTCACTAATCCTAAAAGCCTCATTAAAAAGGTAGAATAGTAATTTAAGGTAACTGGTGCACTGAAGAAAAATGGAAGCTTTTCTCAGAAAAGTTGCCTCACTAAAGATTAAATTCAAACATTTAATAAAATCTAAAACCTACAAGAATAACCTTGAATTTTAACTACTGGCAGAAGAGGGTTTTTTTGAAGGAACATGGAAGCTGTAGTGCTTATCTGAGTTATTTGAAAATAAATGCTAATCACAAATCCATGAAATAGATTTTAATAATGCTAGGGATTCTGTCTGTGCATAGCTAAAGCTGTAATCTGAATTTCCTGCTAGTAGGGTCTGAACTGGGGTGTCCAGACTACCTTCTGAGGGAGCCTGTTTTACTGATTATTTGCTTTACATTCCTGAAGTTAAATGCCTGCTTATTTGATACAGATGTTCACTGATACAGTGAGCCTCTTAGTGGTCTGTGAAAGAATTCTACTGTCTTTAAATATGAAATGAAGCTAATCTTTTACATAAAGCATTGGTTGTGGTACATTAACTGGAGACTTTTTTTCTTGTCAGATGGAGCAGCTTATTGCATGGGGCGTATGAATTCTGATTGCTGGTATGTATGTGAAGACTTTGAAATCCTTGGGGCTTACAGTAAAATTTAACTTGGTGCTGCTAATATTTATTACATAGGTGATCTGTATTTTATATAGGTACCTGTACACCCTGGATTTCCCAGAGAGTCGGATATCCAATCAGCCTGATCAGACACTGGAAATTCTGATGAGTGAGCTTGACCCAGTAGTTATGGACCAGTTCTACATGAAAGATGGTGTTACTGCAAATGATGTCACTCGTGTATGTTTGCTTGAAAACTAAGCATTTTTGGGAATGGTGGAAGTCGGGCAACAAAATGCTTCACTTGCCATTTAATACAAGGTTTATTTTTTAGTAGGAAAGATCTCATAGAAAATGTCAGTTTAATGTTTTGAGGGTAAAATCTAACTCTCTAGAATGTTTTTGGGAATATAACTTCACATACTCAATGCCCCTGCTTTAGCCTACTGAAAGAAGCTTCCAATCACTGCAAATTGCTCATCCTCTGAAAAATAGAGGAGTAAGAATAAAAACACAATTGAGTAACCTCCACTGAAGGATGGTGGTTATGAGGAGTAAGACTTAGACTGAAGATAATGTTAAGGGAATCTAGGTATCAAAGTCAAGGTTAAATCATGGAGCCATTTGGATGGGGGGTAGGGGACAGGATTTAAGGTCTCAGCATAGCTTGATGGTTTTGCCTCCTTTTCTCCATTTTCCAAATGGGAAGGTCCTGTGACATGAACAAGTTTCTCTGATAAGTACATTGACTTCATCTGGTTTTCCATCTTAGGCTTTGATTTGCATACTGTATTTGCTATTGAGATTTGGCTGTAGCTCAAGTACTGTGTGGGAAATCAAAGTGCTTGGGATTGCACTTCATTCTAGAGTATAAAGAAGTATGGTCTCACTCTGGAGCAAATGTAAACAGTGTTTGCTTTGTGGATACTGGTTGAACACAAGCTCCATTTTCCATTTTAGCTGCAGAAGCAGTTATGTATTAGAACTCTAAGCTGTCCCCTTGTCTTGGAGGTATGCAGCTTGGTTCTGTAAGAGGTAGCTCGTGTATCTGGAACTCGTGTGCAACTTGTCACTCAGTCACTTGGTAAGTGACAGGATGCAAAGCAAGTTCATCTATACAGTGATAGAAATTATCAAACTGACTTGTTATTGGGAGAATTCTGGTGTCCTGTTCCCTAAATTGGTGTTCATTCTGCCTTTGAGTTAAATCGTAAACAAGTATAAGGATGCATGATAAACTGAGTGGTGTAATTTTAATTTCTTTCAGATGAGTGGAATTCGTGACCTGATACCAGGTTCTGTTATTGATGCTACAATGTTCAATCCTTGTGGGTATTCAATGAATGGGATGAAATCGGATGTAAGTTTTATACTTACTGATAATTAATGTTAAAATAAATAGTAATTATTTGGCAGTAATAACGTATTATTTTTTCAGGGAACTTACTGGACTATTCACATCACTCCAGAACCAGAGTTTTCTTACGTTAGTTTTGAAACAAACATAAGTCAGACCTCTTATGATGACCTGATTAGAAAAGTTGTAGAGGTTTTCAAGCCAGGAAAATTTGTGACAACCCTCTTTGTTAATCAGGTGAGTTTTCTTGCATTAGCTTTTCAGTTCCTGAAATGCATAAGAGACATAAAGCAAAGCTAGAGACTTTCTACTGGGGCATTAATAGCTTCCAGTGTGCCTCTATAATTGGACGGTAGTTTCTTTGGAAGGTGAAAATACTCTCAGTATTTCTTTGGCATGTGCTAAATCTGATCTCCAGAAGACTTAAACACTAAGATAAGGCAGTGCAATCTCGGTATTTATTCTAATAGTTTCCTGTGCAGTTCTGTATAGGCATAATTTCTTGCTTTAGCATTTTTCTGTATTTGGCTGCAGCTGTCAGTTGTAGAAGCACTGCTATTAATGGTGACACTGCAAGCTAATGGTTCGTAGAAAAGCAGTACCATACAGAAGCAGAGCAGAATTGCTGCTTGGGATTGAATCTTCCTGCAGCACCATCAGGCGCAAGTTTGAAGCATGAACAGTATTACAAGAACCACATGTAAAATAATGTTGTGCTAGTCCATCTCTAAATGCCAAGTTTAAAAGCAACTTTCACTTTTTTGTTTTCTAGAGCTCTAAATGTCGTACAGTGTTTTCTTCTGCCCAGAAGATTGAAGGGTTTAAACGTCTTGATCACCAGATTGCCCAATTCAGTGATTATAATTTTGTTTTTACCAGTTTTACAAAGAATCGCCAGCAACAGCACAGTTGATTAAGAATGAAGAAAAAGCGCAAAAAGAAATCCCATAGAGAAGGTGGTGGTTGCTTTCTAGTTAATGATTCAGGGGGCCATGCTTTCCACTCCCACCACCTTGTAGTTGTGGAAAGCCCTAGGTGTAATCATAGTATAACCATTTTGAATTGTATGCATTATTATATCAAGGAGTTAGATATCTTGCATGAATGCTCTCTTCTGTGTTTAGGTACTCTATGCCACTCTTGCTGTGAAATTGAAGTGCATGTAGAAAAATCTTACTGTATGAAACTTTACAACACTTGTAAAAAGAATTCAGGTAGAATTACACACAGTATAGTTTTTCTCCAGGTATCACCAAAAATTCCCCACAGACAAGGCTTTCGTCCTCATTAGACTTTAGCCTCAACCTACTCACTGGGGACAGTTCTTCGTTAAATTGTCACTCTTTTTTTTTCATCTATGTTGTGATTTCAGTCTAAAACTGTTTTTGACAAACTTTTATGATTTCTAATGAAACTGATTCCTAATTAACACTTCCGTGTTTGGAGAAAGTTCTTAAAACAGTTACAAATTGTTTTGCTACTACAGGTGATGGTTGATTTATTTTTAAATCAGACTGACTTTTCATGCTCTACTCAAGCTTATAGGAATTTGCTCAGCTATACTGCAGCACTGGGCTAATGCATTGGTCTTTCACCTCTAGAAACTTGGATATAGGTACTAATGCAGGTTAAATTTTGTCTTGCCGTAACGCTCATTTATCTGTCCACATCTCCATGCTGTCACACTGCTACACAATGGCAGAATTTGAAGAAGGTCCCAGACTTGATAGGGGAAGAGCTGAGTCGGGATGCAAGTGTTTTGGCATAGTTGTGTGACAGCTTTGCAAAGTGCAAGTTCATATTGGCACCAGACATTTTCTTTCCTAATCACCAATTATGTCAGACTAAGAAGCCAGTGCTCTTGAGCACTGGCAGGTAGATCTAGTGAAGGAGTGGAATTTGCCAGGCTGGGTGTGTTGATTGGTTTGGATTGTTCTCAGTAAAACCTGTGACCTACCACTTCTAACTGTAAAGAGTGCTTCTAAACTGGTCCAGTGTCACTTCATTTTGTTGGTCCAAGCAAAGCTAATGCCTCTATCTTGTGACAGTCCTGTGACATTGTTGTGCATGTGACTTACGTTGTATTTGAGTGTTGTGACTTCATCTGTTTTTTCCTCCTAATTACTAAGGTGGTTCCTCTTACTGTGACTTGAGGGCATTAAGTGAAGGTATAGAACAAGAACTGTCTGGGACACCTGGACAGAAGTGAAGTAGAATGCTATTCATAGAGCATGAATAAGTATGTAATTCAAAGTCACTTTAATGGATATTGACTAAAATGCAGGCTTTAAAGAGCTGGCATGCTTTCAGCTATGTTTGGAAATGCTGGGATTTTAACAGCTGTGAGACCAGCATGTTAACTACAAATTGAGATATTTTTTTTTTTCCCCCCTCTTGTCCTCACAATGTTTTGACTCTTTCTGGTTTGACGCAATGGTTTTTTTGTTCCTTCTGTATTTATAAATGAAGCACTTTTTCAGTGCTTCTAAACTAAAGTCTGCTTGGTTAGAAATCAAGTGGTTGGAACATTTTGATTTTTTTATTTTAAGCATATTGTTGAAGTTCTTTACCAATGTTACCAATTACTTGCTGTAAATGGCACTAATGCTTTTTGGTGTTAATATTGAGGACCAATACTTCAGTGGATTTTTGTTCTTAAATGTTATCCCAACTGACCTGGCATTTGTTGGCTTGAGGTCCTTTAAGTAGACTGAAGATCCCTTTTCAAATAATACTGAAATACACATTTTACAAATAGAAGCATAAGCCTCGGCTATAAAAATGAAAGCTGTTGAATGGATTATTGAACTATCTAGGGTGATCAGGATGGGGGGAGTATGGTGTTTATAATTTCTGTGGTGTTAGACTTTGATCATTTAAAAATATCTGTACCACAACTTAATGCTTCAATAAAAGTTCGCTTAAATTGTTTGTAGTGATGATGCAGCAATTCTACCCTTCACGCTCTTCATGCTTTTTTGGTACCAAATGGTTTAATTCCAAAATAGATTTGTCTCTTGTTCTAAATTACTTTAAATTTACTTTGCCCTTGTAGAGGATGCATCTCAACTGTTAACATGTTGGTAGTTTAAAATGAGACAGCATGTCAAAGGAAGCCAAACAAAAATGTTACAATGTTCTTGAGGCTAAAAATGTTTGTCTAAATGAACACACAAAAATTTGAGATTTGCTGTCTTCATCTAACCTGTATTTTTTCCTCAGCATTAAATATTTAAAATATTCCTCTGAATTGAAACAACTGCTTCTGCTGGTCTTAAATAACAAACTCTGGCATACATTTATATGGTGCTGAGGCTTAGACTGACTTTGAGAACTCAAGGTGAAGTTTGTCTCAAGATAAAGAAGGCATGTACAGAAGCACGTGGCTGGGCATGTCAGTGCTAAGCAGATGCAGCCAACATAACTGAAACTTCCTTGATTCCATGTGATCAGTCTTACAGGAATAGCAGCTGCAGTTTAAGTGTACCTGTAAAGCTCTAACAGTGCTGATCTCTCCCCCAGTCACCCAAGTAGGTAAAACTTGTGTTAGTGTTGAAGGCCTAATACCTTTAAATCGTTCGTGTCTGAATACAGGTTTCATTAGTCACCCAGAGCCTATTCTGTGATGCTAGACTTCTCTAATTGTGCTTTGGCTATTAAGTAGTAACTTCTCCTAGTTATTTCAAGTACTTAACACTGTTGAAAATATCCAGCTATGTCTTCTATGAAAAGAAGAAATTCCAGCTTACAGCATCAAGCAATCCTATCTAACAGTCTCAACTATGGCAAGTTAGCAGTAACCTACCTCTGAAGACTTGTTTTCTAGACTCAATTCCACAAAACTGAAGATTCATCTTAATGGTTTTTCTATTTTAACTCACTTTGCCTGAAATTTGCAGGTTTCCTGTAAAATTACTTGTCATCTTCACATGTTTTATCTCAGGAGTGTTCTTCATGACTACTCCTTTACCCTAGCCCTTCTCTCTGGTAAATGGTGCTGATAACTGATACTGGAACATAGTATCTACATAATTCTGTCTGTTTCAGCAACCCCAAAGCAAAGCTTGCTGTAGTCACCAGCTGTGTCAATTTCTGTGAATAAATCAATGGAATGACCACTGTAAAGGGGTGGGAAGGGCCTTCTGTAGACCTCTTACTGTCAGACAAATCCCATCTAGTCTTGCTGGTTTGAGGTCCAACTTCAATACTCTAGCTTGATGCCACCTGTAGTATAGGGAGCACATCTCATTCCGCAAACATTACTACAATGAAAAAAGTCCAAGTGCTTTGAGAGGGGACAGTCTTAGTGAAGACTGAGGTTCAGCAGAAGGTACTGAGTATATTGTTTTAGGTTTTTTTCCTGGTGCCAGGTCACCTGCTTGATTCATCAGTTTTAAAACTGAACTTGGCTGTTTAATTTTATCTCTGTATGTCTAGGAACTGCTTTATATTTCCACTTGGTAGCCTGTCCTTCCATTTCTTGGGGACTTTCTGCACTTGAGCTCAGTCTGGAGTGATGGGTGCTGGGGTCACAATGTCCCAAGAAAAAGAAGAGATGAGATTGAAAGCTAACAGAAGCAACTGAAAGTCTGAGGAATGAAGATAATACTGGTGGTTGCAAAGCTGAAGGGTCTCATCTTCTACTGTGTGTGGGTGGAGGGGAAGGGGTAGACTGCAGCTAGCATGACTGGGCACCCCAATGTAATTTCAACACAGGGTGGAAATAGAGCTGCTGGCACCAATGCTGGTATTGAGCCATTTGAATAGGCATTAAAAGCCAGCAGGTTTTGCTCCTAGACCTCTACTGTAATACATTGATGCCGAAGAAATGATGAATCTGCTCTGGTACTTGGAACCAAGCAGAATAACTCTAGGAACAGGTACTGGCTGTCAGTCTGGCTGCTGCTTTGGTGGTGCAGGATTATGTGTTGGCAGAGCAATGTTGAAGCTTCCCAGCTGGGGTGGTGTAAACTCAGCTTTCCCTAGTGATAGTCCTAAAAGCAATGCCACTAATACCTAAAGGCACAAGGCTTGGAAACAATACTGAGGATGGGCTCCAGAAGTGGGGAATACTCCCAAGCTGTACAGCCAAAGCTATGTCAGAGGTGGAAAAAATTGCTTCCAAACACATTCTGTATAATCTGAAGCCTGTTGAAGTGTTAAAGCAGAGCCTGTGGCCAAAGCCTAGAAAGAACCAGATAGTTCAGTGCTCATCTATTAAGTTCTTGTGTGACCACAATAATGACAATTCAGTAGAAAAGTTAATGAACAACTGGGGAACTGCTCTGACTCAGCTAGATGGAGCTAAGCAAGCAGGATTCAGGTGTAAAGGAATGCAGAGAATCACCTGCATGTTCTTAAATACTCTCTAGAAAAAAAGTCCTCCAATCTGAAATGCTTGCACAGCCACACTGTGAATGTACCTACAGACAAGCACTTTGGAACAGGACACTGTCATTAGAAAGCTACTGAGACGGGCATTTCCTGACAGTTTGTTCCATTTGACTTTCAGTTACATGTTTAACTTCAGGTTAAGTTACACTTGCACTTTCTCATCCTGCTTCATTTCATACTATGGAACTGCTGGTGGTGTAGTCCATGGGGTATTCTGCATATTGCTTACAGTTCAGGCAGGCCTCTCTGCTGCTTGGGGGAGATTGGATTAGAGTAAAAATTGCTTATATTTGCTGTTAGTATACTTCATGCCCACAAAGAAGCACTGCTGGAAATGAGGTTTAGCCAAATTTCAAGTTAACTGTTCAATTTTCTTCTGTTTCTTGTTATACACTGTACTTACAGTACCAGAGTTGCTGTTATATTTCATTTTAAAAAAAAAAAGGCCCTAGAGAGCCTTCGTTCTGCAGCTGCTCAAGAGCCATATCTTAATACGGGTTTTACATTCTCTGTAACATGCTTAGTTCTGCTGTTGGCAACTGCTACAAATTTTAAATATATGTATACAAGTATAATATGTAAAGTCACACTTAGGAGCAAATTTGGACACATGAATACAATAATCTCAGCATTTTTAATTCCTGCTTGCTCTTAAAGAGTTGTAGAAACTTGATTTAATTGCAATAAACAGGAGTCCAGGTACAACTATCAGATTATCTGCAATATGTAACCTAATACTGGCTGACTTGCAATGATGTTTATTTTTTCATTTCTTTAGCAACATTTGAAGATTTATATACCTAAAAAACAAAACAAAAAAATCATTGATTTATGATATGCAAACTATTTGACCTCAGAAAGCCTAAATTAGAAATCCGATTTTCAAAATATTCCTGTACTACCCATTTTGCTTGATTAACTGTTACATGCAATTTAATGGACTCAAGTATCTCCTGTTAAGTATATTTTGTGTAAATATATAGTTGCTGGCACACCAATTACTGTAAACTCATAAGCAGCATCATGGGTTAGTTAAGATAATGTTTTTAACTAGGCTTGTGAGAAGATTACTCCAATGCATGAGGCACATGTGTGACAGACAAACCACACCCACAGACATATACGGATACCTGTGCCTTCTGATTTTCTGCATCCATTTGAGCAGAAACAAAGCTTGTTGAACAGGCTGCTCAAGATGAACTCCATAGTGCTGGACCTTCTTTTGAAGGTTTCACTGGCCAAAATGGGTCCGCTCCTAAAGGTGAGTTATGAAAGCAGCTACCACCTGTTTACAGCTTCTTAAATGGTTTTCTCAAAGTAAATCTTTCACGATGGGTACAGTGCTTGATCTCAGCGATCCAGTTTATAATATTCAATTTAGACATCACCAGTTAAAAGCTGCAAGTTACCTGAGTTGCTGGTGGCCTACTTATGAAACATGCCTACTTATAAGTAGTTGTTATAAAAACAGGACACAGCAGACTTACGGAGACTCTGAAATAAATTCAGATTCCAGAAGCTGTGTGGAAAAAGTATCCAAACATTAGGCAAATAGTGCTTCTGTCAATTTGTTATTTGATGTCCTACACTCTTGAGAACAGTGTGTGGGGGTAGAAAACAATGTGATGCTCCTTCCAAACCACTTTAATAGATAATTAAATGTTAGTTCGTTCCATGATCAGAACTTGCAGAAGACATCTATGTGTATGCTTCATGAAGCAACCTATGTTCTTTTAAACAGATACACTACTGAATGTTAAAACTGAAAAAAAAAAAAGGACAGGTATTTTGTAAAAACCCCCATTTTTCAACAGTTGAATTTAAGAGTCTTTAGTAGCTCAGTGTACTCTATGAAATCATGCACTCATTTAACTCACAACTTATACTGCTGTTGATTAAAGCAGTGAACTGTAATGAGTGTTTACACTAAATTCAATCCCAGGGAACTCGGTGGAATGACTTATATGGGACCACGTCCCATTATGGAATTGTAACTCAATGCTACAGCCCTCAAGAACATCTTTCAAATTTCACATTGATGTCAAAAATAATGGTGCAGTTAGAGTAAGAGGTTCCTTAGCAACCATAATTCAGAAATGCAAGGGGACTTTAAAACAAACCTCCCTAAAAATAAACATAGCGTTTTGACTTTGAGGGTGAATAAACTGATAGCATTATTGTTAAATCTATTTGGCCACTTAAATGTCTATTGAGCCACTAACACAATGAAGTTAGTTATGCAGACTGCATAGCTGTTACACAATTGCATATTATATCTCATATTTCTGAGAACATTCTTTGTATTTGGTTATAATGTGATTGTGTTCTTATTTCACAATGAAAAGGAAATTATTGTGGAAATGGGTCGCTATAGGATCACTGCTTTACAACTGTAGATATGTTGAAATATGCCTGTGCATTAGAAAGGTACAAAGTTCTGGTTTGAGTTTGTAAAGTAGCCATAGAAGTGGAAGTTCTGACTCCACTGGTTTAATTCTAATCTGTTAAATTTCATTGTGTTACTTCATGGGCAAAAGTAAAGTTTTGGTACTTGTTTTACACTGTTAAAATGCTGCACGAGCAGAGCTATAAAAAGACCAGAGACAACCACCATAGGATTGAACAGAGTTGGTAGTTGCAGTTACAGAGCTAAATTCCATTCCGTTTTCTGTGTGCAATCCTACTGTGGACACGAGTTACACAGATGTAACAGAATAAGACAAAATGTTCCAAGTCTGTGTTTCTTGCTATAAACTTAGAGCAATATGGTGCCTCTTCACCACCTGCTTCTTCCAGAAGAGGCACTGGCCTCTGTGCCTGCCAGAGGTTATTCTTTAAAATGCACCATGTGAGAGCTCTATCAGGTGCTGTAGCTTTACAGCCATCTCCAGTCTCTAAATTTGGACTTCTTTCCTTGAAAGAGGAACTTACTGTGTATGTCAGTTTCACTAGACTCATCTTTAACAGCACATGATCTTAGGGGTTAGAAAATGTTTAGCCAAATACAAGGTCGGATGTCTGATTACAAAGTTAGAATCCAGGCTATTAAAAAGTAGATAAAACTAGATTACACTTAACTACAAGCTTCCTTGTTAGCTGCTCTGGTATGCTGCACACAGAATCCTTAACAGCCTAAACAGCAGTAACAAACATTTTCCACGCTATTTCAGGATGAAACGTAAAAATAAACAGAGGGCCTAAGCCCTTGAGGGCTATTCTCTAATGGTAGCCCCCTCCAAACTCAATGTCTTCTCTTTGTTAAAGATGTCTCTCTCCTGCTTTTATTTCATGATGCTGTTCTAAAGCAAAGATAGTGCTGCTGCATTATCTGAGAGGAGAGGGAAGAATGTGATTTTATTCAGTTATTAAAGTATTTCCAATTCTGTTACAATATCCTGCAAGGCACATATAAGGAGTACTCCTTGTATGATCATTTGATTAGACTTTGAGGTTTGTGTTCTCTATATGCTGCCTATTGCCTAAACCCACATTATTAGCTAGGTTATAGATAGGATGTTCTGTCCTGTCCCAACCATCTCTCTCGTAGACTAAATTTGCCAGTTTTAAGGATTCTTACAGACATATCTTTTTACAGATATATTCAGATAGTGCAGAAGTTGTTTTTTTCTTATTTGAAGATCTAACATTCTAAGGTTCCTAATTCCCAGATTTTATTTAGAGTGAAAACCTGATATAAAATAAAAAGTGTTGATGGAGTTGCTGATTTAAATAAAGACCTAATTTATTTATTCTCCCAAACTGTTGTGAAATATAATACTGGGGGTGGAGGAAACAGAAAAATAAGATAAAGAAAAGTACTCATTCCTGTTACAGAAGGTATTGTTTTACCTAGTGTGCTGCAGCAAAAGCTGGCATATTTAAGAACAAGACAAAGCTACAAAGGCTTCAGGGTGTAATTGCTGAAGCCGCAGTACCTACAACTGAAGGGCACTGAGCATGAAGCTGACAGGACTAGTGAAAACAGTAAAGCAAACAAACAGCCATTGTTGTGTTTATCTATACTCTTCTATGATTTATATTGGTTTTAATGTTGTATTTAATTTGTTCTGCTGTGCTTTCACTGTTTTTAGGCAGATAATCAACTGTAAATTCATAGTTTTTAATATTCTAGTTTTAAGTTTTGCAAAAAGGTTTTCTGTAGCTGTACTCCGTTGTTAAGCACCATGACATGGAAAAGCTGAACAATTTATGTTTGTGCCTTTCAACTCTGCCATTTAGTGTGCTGCTACGTAGCAGGAAGATATGTTTTCTGATTACCTGCTCTCTTAACGTTGTAATCTCTTCAATACTTCATTCCTGAAATATTTAAACTATGCAGACCACCCAGAAGGGCTGAGCAGACAAGAAGTTGGAAACCAGTGATTTTCTCTTCAACTCCTCATGTTGCTATGTCAAGCAGTAAGTAAGAAACGAATCAGCTACTGGAAAAAGCTATCTATTTTTATTTTTCATAAAGAAAATACCACAGAGACACATAAAAATCACATATTTAAACCAGCTTTCATAAAACTATCCTAACTCCTTTTTAAAGAACTGTAATCCTGCTTATTCTTACTAAATTTGGACAACTGCCATCTCAATGAGCCACTTCTCAGTTTCTCACAGTAATAAAGCTTGACTATAGGATTTTAGTGTAAAAGCTGACCTTATAGATTACATTTGTTTCCTGATCTTACAGATCTCAATCAAGCAAAGGTAGGAGAGCACTTCATCTTATATAACACAAATATAGTTATTTATATGCTAGAGAAACATGCTAGTACCATTTTTAAGTAACCACTGCTTGTCCAGGCCAAGAGTTTGCAAAATATGTCATTGACTAAAATAAACATATATATGAATCTGTTCGGAAATCAGAAGGGTGTAAGTGGAGGGTACTGCTTGGTATGATTCTGTACGTATTTATGTGCATATGTGTTTGTTAAAGAGAAGAACTAAAACAGGAATATATACAGAAGTAACAGAGAGCCAGTCGCAGAAGGGTTAAGAATATGACTCTTAAAAGAAAAGCATATTGATAAAACTATTAGGTTGAGTGCTAATTGAAAAAGAGTGGAAGCTCTGAGCAAGGTAAGTCTCTGCGTGATTCCTTCTGTGTTTGGAGAAGCAGGACTCCGCATACTGGTTTTTGCAGTATTGTATACAAATCCCCAGGCGATTCAAAAGATTTGGGAAAAAGGAGCATTAAATCACAAAAACCCCCAGATGGTTACAGAAACAGTGAGTCTATACCGAATCTCTCAAATACTCTATTTTTTCAGTTTATGTGATGGTGTCTCAAGAAATTAATATAATCTCTGTATTCCATATGTAATATGTATTTTAGATACAAAGTAAATCTACATCTGTATATATTTATAGATAAATATGCAAACTATACAAACACAAAATATAAGCAATTCTAGAATACCATTTTTGTAACAGTTCCTCAAGTTTTTTCTATTTTGGAATCCTTAATTTTCAAGATTGTTGGAGACACTGAAGGCACTTTAAATTATTTTGATCACTCTATCTGCAAATCTAACCAAACTGCCCTCTTGCAACACAGCCTGAGCTTTGAGACAGTGTGATGTGAAATTGCTGTTATTCCAGGAACCATACATCCCATACACTTCCTTAATGGACCACTATCCTTCTGCAGAAAGATGTATTTTTATGCATCCTGGAATGGAATGAGAAGATTTGAAGTTAGGCCTCTCTGCAGATGCTGGATCATTCCTTCCACCACCACAGGGACCATACAGGGGTCTGAGGAAGAGTTGCTTGTACACTGATGGGAACACAAATATGATGTGCGTCTCCCCCATAAAGAATATGCTGAGTGCAGCCAAGCTGCTGAGGAACAACACAACACAAAGCATAAGTACAAGTTGCCATACAATCCAAAAGAAACATACAGGATTTTACTATACTGATAAGCATCCTGAAATACAATTAAATCTGACATCATCTGAAAACACCCAGGAAAACAGACAACTGTCTGTTTAAACTCTTTAAGGACCAAATGGGAGTGAGATGTGACCTATAGGTCTTCATCCTGAAACTTGGACTTCTAGTAAGTAGGTAGGACAGCCTGCAGGAAGGGAATTCCTTACTCTTTTCATGACCTTATAAACCAGTTATACAGTATGGAAATAAGAATATTCTACTTCACTTGACAGAAGCACCAGTGGCAACTAGAATGTTAGAAAAGGTGGCAACATGCAGAGGCTGAATTAAATGATCCTTCATTAGTAATACCCTGACTCCCCAATATAATAAGGATTCTTTTGATAAGACAATCTTAAGGCTACCTCAGAATAAACATATGTATCCTAAATTAGGTCAAGAGATCTGAACTACTCACCCTCTTCTGAGTAACCAAAATTACATTGATTAAAGTCACCACCCTGAAGATGTAAAGTTTGAATCTTTTTTGAAGTGTTTTGCTGTCTCCAGCAGGGAGACAGTTCATCATAGTATCTCTTGTTTCAGTGCTGTTCTAGGATTAATTTTACAGTTTCTAAAATTCTTGAGAACACTTACAAAAAAAAAAGGATGCAGTTGGGGAATTCCAGAGACGCAGCAGAGCCAACTAAATGAATCATTTTCTGCTGGTCACTGTGTGTATGTGCTAATATGGGAGGAAGGGCTGATTAGAACAGCATAGAAGGCAAAAGATAAAATTATTTGTTGCTTCTAGTCACAAATTCAGGGCTGTTGTCTGCTAATTCTGAACTGATTAGAGAAACTGAAGTAAAAGAGAGATGTTGGCAGTGACCGCTGTTCTTGCTAGCAATGCCAGAACTGGCCATTCTGTAGCTCTTGCCAAACACACAATCCCTTGCCCAGACCAGTCCAAAGCTGGACTGGTATCAGCAGAATCTTTCCATCTGGATTGCTCCCAAAATGAAGATGACAGAAGGGTATTTGTAATGCTTGTAATGCTTTGCCTTGCCTTTTCTGGTTTCCAGAACAGTGATGGCTGAACGAGCTTAGAGAAACTGAGATGGTGCCAGTTACACATCATTACGTGTTTTAGCACACTGAATATAAGGGAGAGAAAGTCTAAGGTGCTACTCTGTAGCTTCTACAATGGGAAAAACTCTTCTGCTTCCAAGTGACTGGGCATGCTTTCATGCACAGTGGAAGTGTACTATATTATAGAACTATTACTTAAAGACAGAATGTCTTGGGATTTGCCATAATATCTTTTAAAAAACTATCCCTTTAAAAAATAAAGTATTCTGGTATCTTAAATTAGTACCTGGTGGTTTTTTCATAGGAACATATGTATCTAAATACCAACATCAACTTCTATTTGTTAAAACAGTACTCTCTTACTTCTTTGCAGGGGAATCCTGAGCCCATGATAGATAATAACGATGGACCTTATGGCTAAGATGTTCAAGTCTGACATTTGGAATGTTACGTTCAGTCCTTTAGGGAGGATAAAGCAATAATATCAGATCAAAACACAGATATGACAGTTTAAACTTATCAACATCTTCTCATGTCCTATAATTCTGCTGCTCAATTGCAGTGTGAAGGCCCTGGCAGATAAAGCAGTACTTAAGAGCAATCTTTTTTTAAAACTCATGTAACACATGTTCAGGTGAATGTACTTTAGCACCGGTCACCCTTCAACAAATGGTATTTTATTCCGTATGAACTACTCAGAATACAAGAACTCCGAATGCAAGAAGGTGATTGGATCCTGGCTTGTATTAGAAATAGTGTGGCCAGCAGGACTATGGAAGGGATTGTCCACCTGTACTTGACACTGGTGAGGCAGCACCTCAAGTACTGTGTTCAGTTTTGGGCCCCTCAATACAAGAAAGACATTGAGGTGCTGGAGCGTGTTCAGAGAAGGGCAATGAAGCTGGTGAGGGGTCTGGAGCACAAGTCCTATGAGGAGGGCTAAAGGAACTGGGGTTGTTTAGCCTGGAGAAAAGGAGGCTGAGGGGAGACCTTATTGCTCTCTACAACTACCTGAAAGGAGGTTGTAGCAAGGTGGGGATCAGTCTCTTTTTCCCAAGTAACAATTGATAGGATGAGAGGAAACAGCTTCAAGCTGCACCAGGGGAGGTTTAGATTGGATATTAGGAAAAATGTATTCACCCAAAGGGTTGTCAAACACTGGAATAAGCTGCCCGGGGAAGCAGTTGAGTCAATAGCTCTGGAGGTATTTAAAAGACAGGCAGATGTAGTGCTGAGGGACATGGTTTAGTGGTAACTTGGCAGTGTTAGGTTAATGGCTGGCTGGACTTGATGATCTTAAAGGTCTCTTCCAACCAAAATGATTCTATGATTCTAACTGCAATAAAAAGTTACAAAATTAGTTACAAAAGAAGGTATTAGAAGGTCACTCACTGGGGACCTAGTACAAATACAACATGCCTGGAAGAACAGAAAAAGAAAAGGAAGTCTTCAATTAATTATATATAGAGGGTATAATACATGGATGTTGCTGCCAACTGTAAAAGATGATCCTAAGTGTAAACAACATGCCTTCAGAATCTCCAAGAGAGCAAATAAAGAGAGCTAAAAAGACCAAGGCCAACAGAATTCAATATCCTCCATTTTTATTATAGACCTGCATAGAGTGGCTCAAGTCTATCCACCATTCAGAAATCCACAAGACAAAGTATAAATTATTCTCTTCTCAGAACAGAGCTGTACAGCAAGAAAAAAATCAAATCAGCAGCAAGTACCGCTGAGGCATTTTCAGACAGATAATAACTCCCTCCAGAGCTGCCTAGGTCCAATTTGGAATCTGCATTGACAATGGTATCTCCCTCTCTCAGTTGCTTGCTGGGAAAAACCAGCTATGCTTCCCTGCAAATGTAAGTAACAAAGGATGGTAAGTAAGGTCTTTAAGCCTTAAAGCTAAAAGATCTTTGGTTTTTAAAAAGATTGTTCATCTGCTTTGCTAGGGGGAAAAAAAATCTTTAAAATTACTCTTTTTAAAAAAGAATCTGCTCTGATACATTTTAGAAATCAAAAGTATACATTCCTAAATATTTAAAATATCATGAGTTTACTGTAAACTAAATGAGGCAATTTGTCAGCATTGAATTTTATTTTTTTTAATAAAGGCAAAAATCTCATTGACAGCAGCTATAGAAATATAGATAAATTCTCTCAAATTTTATCTCCCGACCTGCACTTCTGACTAGCTTACAAACAGACACGGTCATGTCTTTGCTCTATTTACGCCTTTAGCCAGCTGGACATAAGACCAGCTTCTTTCCAGAAATCATGTGGCCCCATTAGCACAGTTCTGAGCCCAAGCTAATAGATCCCGCCTTGCAGCCAGACTTATTAACTCAGGCTCAGCCACACACGAATCGCAGCTACACAGCTGCTGCACTGGAGCTGGCTCCCAGCTGGCTGGTTCAGGGCACGGGCAGAGCAAACGTGTCACTGTCCACACCCATCCATGTAGATATACCCTCAAATGACCCTAGGCATTGTGTGCTGTAACAAAAGCTATTTTTAAGAATTGGTTGTCCAAATAATTGCACTTTAATTACATAATACAAACCATTTTGGAAACGAAGCAACAAAACCTTACAGGATACGGTACTGTGAGTTTGTGTCAACATAGCCACAACAATGGGGCACCTGCACATGTCTATGAACAAACTTTAAAAAAAATGAACAGATCCATTAACTTGCTTTATTTAAATTTTTTTTTCATTATTATTGAAAATACATTAAAAATTTTCATCTTGTCCTGTAGCAGGAAATTGATACTCTATAGAATGCTTCTACATTGCTATCTAATATTTGTGACCATGTCATTTCCGTTGTCGCATCTAAAGCTTTACTCTCCTCTTAAAACAGCAATATATGTAAAACATTTAAAATTATCCAGCTGTTGTGGGAAAGCTTACCACGTTGCAGTGGTTGCCTTGTATTTTCCAAACACATTATCTATCAAACAATGAGGTGAATCAGGAAGGTAAGAACTACTGAAAGAATGTGGTCAACCATGACAACTTCCTTCTTTCCGCTTTGTGCTCGGCATTTCTGAACAATATTCCTAAAGCAGTGGAAATGGTAAGTGTGCATTGCTATAGATTCAGGTCCTTCTTCCCCATTCATTACTCTCCCTTCCTCTTGAAAACAGAGGCAAGACATGCTGTCAGTGGGTCAGTGCACTGGTTTTGCACCAGACCGATTCAACACAACTCCTCAAAATTACTTTACCTTTAAAGCTTTAAAGGCTTAAAAGTCATTCATAACAGTATTTTTCACAGTCTTCCTACACAGAATTCCTAAAGAGCTCAATAGCAGCATTTTTTTCAGATACTGATGCCTTCATGAGTAAAAGCAGTAATTATAAGCATACCAAATGTCACACTATGTCAACTGACAATGGGACCTTCACAGGGATTTCCACCTCTCATCCTATCATCTGCTGCGATTTATTTACTGTCATATTCCTCTGCTTCTGTACAAGAGACAGTTGAATTAAATAGCTGGAACGAAAAATGAAGCTACTAAACAGAATTTAGGGATCATACAAGGGTTCACCCTTTGGGACTAGCTAGCTCAGTATACTGTCTGCAGCAGTGGCCACCTAGTGAAGAACACAATTACATACGGTGTACTCCCAACTGTTGTCAGCTCAGTTGATGTCCTCAGCCTGACATGATTTGCCCATTTTATTTTCCCCAGTGGATCCCTCCTTCAAGTACTTGTCCAGTCTTCCACTGAGTTCATGTAAATTTTTTTACAAACTTTGGAAAGGAATCTAACAGATTTACTACACGTTTGGTTTGTCATTCTGAACCAAATTTAAGAGCCCAAAACAGCCACACACTGAGCTAGATTAAAGATCCACCTAGCCAGTACCCTTGCCCCAGTGCCTGTCGGTGACTTGATCGTCATCCTGGGAGCTTCATATTGGTTTAAAGAAACCAATTTTTTATTGGTATAAAGAAAATCATTATTTTCTTTTTATTTTATTATTAATATTTTCATGAAAATAGTAGTTTAGTTCCTTCTAAACTCATGTCTCTTTCTCTCTCCCTCCTCTCTTTGGAGAGAGAGGTGAGGAAAAGCATCTGTTGTTTGTCTCAGTGGCCAGTCTGGCCCAAACCATGACACTCCAAGAAGCCTAAAATTTATGGCATCAACAATTTTAGTCTCATGACTCCAATCAATATGACATTTTTCTAGAATACTTGAGTACTTAGACAATCTTTTCTTTTTTGTTTTCTGCTTTTACAGTGTCTGATTTTCCTTATCAGGAAGTGATTGTCACCATCTAGATACTGCAGTCCTAACAAGATGCATTTCCTATTTAGAATTCATACAAGTTGTATACTACTTGTTTTTAAAGATATATTTTAACTCTGATTTCACTCAACATCCTTTAGCAGTGCAAAAGGCTGTTTTCACCTTCCCTACATAATTTAGACCTGGTGTTACACTGTTTAACTTGCTTCCCCCAAATGTCTAACGTGCACAGTATCACACTATCCCAATTTAAACTAGCTATTCTTATTCTCCTGTTCTGGATTTGGGGTTTTTGGGTGTTTATGGAGCAATAGATTTTTAGTACTTACAGAGATGTCCACACAGATAACTGAGTCAGTGCGTGCTTCTGTTGGTTGTACAATGGGACTTACTTGTTTATGACTCTTCACTATTTCCTACCTCACTTTTGTCAGTTCTGTCCTGTTCTTTGAAGATATAGAATGCATTTATGATTTCACCCACATAGTATGAGCTTACATTGAAAAAGCAACTTTCTAACACCTTGTAGTAATATCACAGTAAGCAAAACAAATTCATACAGCATTTGCCCTCAGGCTTCAGCAATATGATTCTTTCTTTTTATACTGTGTGAGAAACGCTTCCTGTAGGTCAGTGGGCATACTACAAAAGCACTAAACTACCAGGAATTCCAAATTGCTGCCAAGTTACACCTCTATAAATGCCTACTGAATTAAGACTCTGATGTTTCTGATGCAGATTGACTAATAACTATTTTTTATTTCCTGCACTGCAAACCACTTTGGCAGTTCTTGAGGTGTGTAAAAAAATGCTTTTAACAGCACTTCACTAACAAGCAAAGCAGTGTTCATGTACAAGGAAAACAAAACACAATTCAATAAAAATATTTCACTTTAATAAAAAGTAAGTCCTGGGAGCATTGATCAAAATCAGTAAATAAATATGAAACAGAAATAACCTTCTGCTTTTACATAATTGTATGCAAAAAAAAAAAATTCCACATGCCTTTTATATCAGTTTGTTTTAAACATATTTCAAACAAATACAGACAGGACAGCTGAGATTAAATAAGAGCTTTACCCTGAAAAACAATGAGTATTCCCAGTGACCTTTGAAGTCAAGGGCATTCAACTGCTTTCAGCCCAACAGGAGTAAGAATTTACATCTCGGTATCTCAAATAACTGACGCCAAATAATCTGAGGTCATGTAAAAGATTCCAAACATTAACATTTCATACATTAGCAACTAGTTCTATAGATAGACATCCCCTTCTAATCCAGCTGGATAACAAGTAACATAATTTACTCCCTACTTGTTACCACCTGCTTCAGAAGATTGTCACCCACTGAGTTTTACTGGGAGGGATCCCAGTTTTAGGATTCCATGCAGGAGCTCTCAGCCCGCTGTGTGCAGGAGGCAGCGTTCATTACTTTTAACAGCTAAGCTCCTTTCCCCTGAGGCAAAGACAAAAAGACAAAATGAACCTCTTCAAGGACTCTTGGTGGAGCCCCATGGGATAAGGTGCTGGAGGGAAGATGGGGCCCAGGAAACCTGGTTAATATTCAAGGATCACCTCCTCCAAGCTCAAGAGCTGTCCATCCCAATGAGTAGGATGTCAGGCAAAAATGCCAGGAGGCCTGTGTGGATGAACAAGGAGCTCAGCCAAACTCTAACACAAAGAGGGAGCAAAAAGAAGGTGGAATCAAGGATAGGTAACCTGTGAGGACTACAGAGACACAGTCTGAGCCTGCAGGGATGAGGTCAGGAAAGCCAAAGCCCAGCTAGAATTGAAGCCAGTGAGGGATGTCAGACAACACAAATTCCTTCTTTAAGTACATACGTGACAAAAGAAAGGCTAGGGAAAACGTGAGCCCACTGCTGAATGGGGCAGTGGCCCTGGTGACGCAGAACATGGAAAAGGCTGAGGTCCTTAGTGCCTTTCCCTCAGTCTTTATTAGCAAGACCGGCCTTCAGGAATCCCAGGCCCCAGAGACCAGGAGGAAAGTCTGGAGCAGGGAAGATGTACCTTTGGTGGAAGAGGATCAGGTCATGGAATATTTAAGCAAACTAAAGTAAATACATAAGTCTGTGCACCCTGATGGGATGCACCTGATGGATGACTACTGAGGGAACCGTCCAATGTCATTGCAAGGCCACTCTTTGGTAATCTTTGGTCCATCCTGGTGACTGGGAGAAATGCACGAAGATTGGAGGAAAGCAAATGTCATTCCCACCTTCAAAAGGGCAAGAAAGAGGATCTGGGAAACTATAAACTGGTCAGCCTCACCTCAATCTCTGGGAAGGCGAAGGAGCAGGTCATCCAGGAAACCAGGCACATGAAGGACAAGAAAGTCATCAGGAGGAGTCAGCATGGATTCATCGAGGCGAAGTCATGCTTGACCAACCTGGTAACCTTCTATGATGAAATGACTGACTTGGAGAGCAGAGAATATTATCTACCATGACTTAAGTAAGGCTTTTTAGACAAGCTGTTGAAGTATGGGCTGGATGAGCAGACAGCGTGGTGGATTGAAATCTGGCTGAATGACTGGGCCCAGAGCATAGTGATCAGTGGCACAAAGTCTAGTTGGAAGCCAATAACTAGTGGTGTACCCCAGGCGTCAATACTGGATCCAGTCCTGTTTAACATCTTCCTTAATGACCTGGATGATAGGGCAGAGTGTGCCCTCAGCAAGTTCACTGGTGACATAAAACTGGGAGGAGTGGCTGGTACACCAGAGGGTCATGCTCCCATCCAGGGGGACCTAGACAGGCTGGAGAAATGAACCTTATGCAGTTCAACAAGAGGAAGTGCAAAGTTCTGCATCTGGGGTGGAATAACCCCAGACATGAATATATGAAGGGAGTGCCCAGCTGGAAAGCAGCTTTGCAGAAAAGGACCACAAGGTCCCGGTAAACAGCAAGCTGACAATAAGCCAGCAATTAGTCCTCATGGCAAAGAGGGCTAATGGTAGCCTGGGCTGCATTTGGAGGACTATTGCCAGCAGATCTAAGAACATGATCTTTCCTCTCTACTCAGCACTGGTGAGGCCACACATGGAGTGCTGAGTCCAGTTCTGAGCTCCCTAGTACAATAGAGATATGGACATGCTGGAGAGACTCCAGTGAAGTGCCACAAGAGCTGGGACTGTTCAGCCTAGAGAAGGCTCAAGAGGGATTTTATCCATGTATATGAATACCTGGAAGGAGGGTGCAAAGAGGATGGAGTCAGGCTGTTTTCAGTGGTGCCCAGTGACAGGACCAGAGGCAATAAGAACAAACTGAAACACAGATGGTTCCCTCTGAACATAAGGAAACACTTTTTCACTGTGAGGGTGACCAAGCACTGGCACAGGTTACCCAGAGAGCTTGTGGAGTCTCCATCATTGGAGATATTCAAAAACCATTCGGTCATATGGTCCTGGGAAGCCATATGTAGATGGCCCTCCTTCAGGGGTTTGGACCAGATGACATCCAGAGGTCCCTTCCAACCTCAACCATTCTGTAATTTCACAGGCTTTTACTTGGCTTAAAAAATTTAAACGTGTGGTTTAAGATGAACTTTAGGAGTGATATCTTCCCGTTGTCCAGCAGTGGCAGTGGCTGGAGACAGCAGCACATTCAGCTGAAACAGCTGGGCCCAGAAGAGGACCCTTTCCAATTCTGAGCTCACCAGCTTTAGCTCAAAGCCACCTACTTCAGTGAGACAAAGAACAGCTCAGTGAAATCCACTATCTCAGCTGCTGAATGGGTATACAGTGTGGATCTTCCAAAAAGTTTTTAAGGGGCTACATAGGGAACAAGTTAATAATATCTGTCCAGAAGCAGAACTTGGGAGGCTAAGACATGTATAATTTCTAAGTTATTTTTTAAAAAGAATAGTAAAACAATTTCTCCTAAGTTTCTCCTGCTCTTAACTCCTCTCTTCTGCTACCTCAGCCCAGGAAGCAGGAGAGAACACTCCCCATGCTTCTTCTCCCATACAGGACAGCGTGCTGTGGGGGAATAACAGAAGTGGTGCTGTTTGTACTGTATGCACGTATAAGGCAGGCACGAGAGCGTTCTCAGTAAGAAGCGCCCACCCTAGCCTGCCTCTTCTTTACCTCCGATTCCCCAACCCTTTCCAGCTCAATTCCCCTTTCACAGCTGAGATGCAGTAGGTGGCAGGATGGTCTCACATGCAGCTTCTCAACTTTCCCTGCTCCTACCGTGACAGACCTCACTCTGAGTGTCTGTAGAAATCATAGAATAGAATCATAGAATTGTCTAGGTTGGAAGAGACCCTTGGGATCATCGAGTCCAACCACCTACCCTACTCTACAAAGTTCTCCCCTACACCATATCCCCCAACACCACATCTAAACGGCTCTTAAACACATCCAGGGATGGTGACTCAACCACCTCCCTGGGCAGCCTATTCCAATGCCCAACCACTCCTTCTGTGAAAAATTCTTTCCTAATGTTCAGTCTAAATCTACCCTGTTGGAGCTTGAAGCCATTCCCTCTTCTTCTGTCATTAATGAAATGGAAGAGACTGGGGAAGCAGAGGCCAAGTAACAAGCACCTGGGCAGACTAACTGCCTTGTATAACAACTGGGTCTACGACACCTAGACTGGCCTGAAGCTTCCAGACTCCTCAGCAGAGAACTCAGGGAACATCTAACCCCTTCTTTAATCTCCTACTACACTGGCATCTGATTCCAGCTGATAAAAGTAAAGCAGAAGCCCAGCAAACTACTGTAGGATCACCTGTGCCCGAGTTTCCCTCCCAGCCCCTCTTCTCCCTCCTCTTACTGTGCTCTTACTATGCTCATTCCAAGACAACTGGGAGTGAGACCATCTAGACTAAGAACTGCTGGAATAGGAAGGTCTTCGTTCAACTTCTTCCTTCCCTCCCTCCTACTGTACTGCATCTCACTCCATAGTCTTAGACTAGACATATTAAACAGAATAAGCACTGTGGAAATAAAGCACCTTTAACTTTACACTACTCTTCTCTGACTGTGCTTTGTCTAACAGGGTTGCTAGGATTTCCTTACATGATGTCTAAGGAGCTTTTTGAAAAGACAAAGGCACGCATGCAAAGGAATCCAGCAGGTCTTTTTTTTTTTTTTTCCCCAGTGACACCTATGAGCTGGTTTGGCTTGCAAATTCCCAATTGAAGAGGCTCAGCAATGTAGCTGCAGGGAAATGGAAATTGCCCTCTGTAATATTATCAGCAAATTACCTTCGTCCTGGGGCTGATTTACCTTTTGTAAGCCTGGTTAGAGCCAGAAATACACACTACTCTCTTACAAGCTTTCTTCTGCATCTTTCTGCACCTTACAACACTGTGTTATTACACTTGGCCGTTTCACATAGTAACATTTTACTGAGTCTCTTCTGATATTCACAGGCAATCACTTTTTGTCATATCATCAATTTTAGTTACACTTCCAATTTAAAATGAGCCTAAAAACTACAACACCCTTCTGAAGCAGTCAATTCAGCAAACAGTACAGATGCATAGACTATGTGTGTGTGTGCATACATGCACATATATGATCTATTATATTTTTTTAAATACTAAATTCTGTGTTTTTTCACTATATAATACAAAAGGTTTTCAACCAGAGGCACTCGCAGTCTAAACAGAAAGACAAAACTCAAGAACTTAAGCAAAGACTCTGTCTTACCCTGTGTTTTTACAAAACATTTAACCTTTTACTTAGACAGACTAGTGCCAGGGCCTCACAAAGAAAGTAAGTGTTCAGGAGGGAATGGAGAAAGGGCAATTGCCTTCTGCAAAAGGATTGAGAAAGAATTCCAAGCATGAAGATAAAAATCAAAAGAAAATGGGGAAATGAGACAAAGTAGGAAGCCAGAACTTATTCATTATGTGTTTCAGTGAACTTTCTCTGATTTCCTGTCATGTACCTTAACTGCAATGTTTATTTGCTAAAACAGACAATCCAAGTCTCTAATCTATGAACTCCCACAGCTAAAATTTGCAAACTACAGGGCCCAAAATAAAATATGCATTAGCACGCTTAAATTGCAAGTGAACCCAGTGAAACTAGTGCATACGTATTACGTACGTGGATCTCAAACACGATCATTTATTTTAAATTTGCCATTTGGTTGTCACTGACTCAAATTGACCTAAGTGCCACCTAGGTACTTGGCTCTGGAAGCATGCACACATAAATCTGTTCAAGCACTGACAGGATTGTTAGCTGAGGCCTCAGAAACCCAAAACCTGGACCCTCAAAACATGTATTTCCATATTTATCTCATAAAGCAGTTCAATCTCCCTGACAGACTCTAAGGGCAGTCTCTTTTAAGAGACAAGTTGTTGAAATACTCTTGCCAGGATATGATAGACCAAGGCAAATGCCCATGGTAAGTTTCGCCTGACAATGAGGTAGTTTCTTTTAAAATACATTTGGCACTAATGCACCAAAAATCTCCCATCATCCAACTGCATGCCCTGACTCATGATAACTAGGAGACCGAGACGACCCCAGATACTACATGACACTTAGGCTGGTATAAAAGCAAACAAATGTACTGGCTCCTTCATCAGCAGTTCATGCCAGTCTATGATTTACACATGCTGATCTGGCACACATTTATGTTCCTGTAAGGGCTTTCTGTAGTTTTAGTTTAGTCACTTAGCCTCCTGCCATCTACAAAAAAGAGAATGATGGTACTAATATAATGTTACAGAAGCACTGTCAGTTCTGACAATTATTTTTTAAATACATATTCAGAATAGAGAGTTTATTCTTCTTTATTCATGCAGAACTTTTTTAAAACAACAAAAATTTTATCGAAAGACAGGAAGACCTGGTGCAAAAATGTAATTGCCAAATACAGCAATTTAATAAATAGAAACCAGTAGTTAAGAACTATTAAAAGACTGGGTTTACTACACATTTACTCATAAAGCGTAAGATCAACTACCTAAAGTTGCTAACATTTACATACAGCTTTAAAAGTTAGCTCATTAAAAACATCTATCAGAAATGTTGAACAAGCTCCCTAAGCATAATTTTATTTATCTATCTCCTTCTAGTGGCAGAACATGAAGTCAAATACTCAAAAACTTATTTTTGTTATTTTCTAAAGCCCACACTAAGCAAATGATATAAACTATTATTTTAAAATATCTGATAGTTAACACTTGTAATATACCAAGCATCTGTTCCACAGCTGTTATCCCCTGCAGTCAAAATTCAAGCTTTTGCAATTTGCCTGACAAAAAGGTAACATGCCCCAGCATCTTATTCTGCATTTAGAACTAATCCAAATTTATAGGCTGTTCTTACCACAGCAGCATGCGATATTCTAAAACAAGCTCTAAGAAAAGAATAATTAAAAACATGAAGCTTAACAGAAAATTACATGAAGCCTAATGCTAGCTTCCCAAAGAAAAATCCTGCTAAACTTATTTGATATGTTTAAAATCAGTGATTTTACCAAGAAAAGGAGAAACACACTAGATTACACATATCTGGACATTGTTAAACACTTGATATGGTGCTACGCTGACAATTATGTTTATCTTATATAAGATGGAGGTTAAGTAGAGGCTGAAAGAAATCTACAGTGAACTCCCTTGGGATCAGTTTTTATTGAACGTTTTCATTTAATGACTTTGACACAATGATTAGGAAGACACTTTTGGCACAAAATCAGAAACATAGCATACAGAAGGAAAACACGGGAGAATTACATTACAAAAACCAGTATGAGACTGAGGATTATGGAGTGCAACATTCTGCATTTATAAAGAAATAAATTAACACGTTATCTCAGAAATCCTTATCAGACAGAAATCAGACAGGAGTGTATTGGAACCTGACAAGATAACCAGAAAGCATCAGGCACGGGCCGTGAAAATAGCAAATACAATTTAGCCACGCACAAAGCAGAACATTTCCCTTTCTTTCACTGAAGAAGGGTTTGCCAAGATTTAATCTGCAATGGTGCACGTAAGGCTCACACACAAGATGGTAGACGAGTGGCAGAGGTGCAGAGACGGGCTACTAGGATGAAGAGGGAAACCAGGACTGTCTAGCTGGGATGTTGCGCCTGGTTCAACCTGCAAAACGAAGACTGAGAACGGGGTGGGACTCTGGTGAAGTGCCGCTTCTGTGGAAAACCTCATAGGTGGTGCAGAGCCCTCCTCCCCCTGGGCTGCCACTCCTCCCTGTCCCCCCCCGCCTCGCCGCTGCCCGTCCCTCCTCCTGCTCCCACAGCCCCGCATCTTACCCCGACACGCACCCCGGCCTCGGGCTGCCTCCCCAGCCGGCCTTCACCCTCTGCCCCAGGGCCCAGCGAGCCGCCGCGCCCCCCCGGCCCCGCCGCACTCCGGCCTCCCCCCTCCGTCCCGCACCCGCCGCCTGCGGAGGGCTCCTCACGTCCCACCGCTCAACGGCAGCTGAGGCGCGCGCCTCACTCCCGCCCCCTGCTGGGGGGCGGCTGGCGCAAGCGGCGGCTCGCGGGCGGGGGCGGGGCCGCCGCTGCCGTTGGCGCCGTTTCCAGCCGCTGCTGGGGAAGGGGAGGGGGGAGGAGAAGCGGCGCGGGCGGGAGGCGGGACCGGTCGCCCCCCAAGATGGCGGCGCCGGGCCCACGTGGTACGCGCTGAGGCTAAGAGGCGGGGGGGGGGCGGGAAGCGCGGCGTTCCCTGGCGACATGGCGGCGGCAGAGAGCAGGGAGGAGGGCGAGAGGCAAGATGAAGCAGAGGAAGAGGAGGTGGAGGTTGGTGGACGGCGGCATCGAGACGCGCTTCCCTGGGCTTTCCCTTTTCATGGAGCAGCGTTAAGGGAAGGGACGCGGCCCGGCCGGGCCGGCCCCCCTCGGGGCGTGCCCCGCCTCTGGGCCCGGCCCGGCCCCCGCCGGTGTTGAGAGGTCCGGCACGGGCTGACTGCCGGGTGGTGGCGAGGGAACCTGCGCCCGCCCTCCTGTGAGCTGCCGGCGCCCAGCACCCCCTCCGGGGCCCCTGTGAGGGAAGGGGCGGCTTTTCTCCTCTCGCCGTACCCCTGCAAGGCTTCCCCCGGGAGGGGCTCGGCGGGGCAGACCGGGGGCGTGAGGAGAGGCGGGCGGGGTGCCACCATAGAATCCTAGAATGATTTAGGTTGGAAGGGACCTCGAAGATCATCTAGTTCCAACCCCCCTGCCATGGGCCGGGATACCTCCCACTAGACCACGTTGCTCAAAGCCCCATCCAGCCTGGCCTTGAACATTTCCAGGGATGGGGCCTCCACAACTTCCCTGGGCAACCTGTTCCAGTGCCTTAACCACCCTCAAAGTGAAAAATTTCTTCCTAATATCTAATCTAAATCTACCTTCTTCCAGTTTGAAGCCATCCCCCTTGTCCTATTGTTACATGCCCTTGAAAAAATTCCTTCCCCATCTTTCCTGTAATCCCCTTTTAGGTACTAGAAGGCTGCTATAAGGTCTCCCTGGAGCCTTCTCTTCTCCAGGTTGAACAACCCCAACTCTCTCAGCCTGTCCTCATAGAAGAGGTGCTCCAGCCCTCTGATCATCTTTGTGGTCTTCCTCTGGACCTGCTCCAACAGGTCCATGTCTTTCCTATGTTGGGGACTCCAGAGTTGGACGCAGTGCTCCGCTCCAGCTGTGGTCTCACCAGAGCGGAGCAGAGGGGCAGAATCACCTCCCTTGACCTGCTGGCCACACTTCTTCTGATGCAGCCTGGGATGCAGTTGGCCTCCTGAGCTGCAATTGTGCATTGCTGGCTCATATTGAGCTTCTTGTCAATCAGCACACCCAAGTCCTTCTCAGGGCTGATCTCGATCCATTCTCTGCAGTGCCAGAATGGCGTCAGGCACAGGGCGAGCAGAGTGCCCTGGGCCTGTTGGGTTTCTCTGTCCCTGCAGCAGTTGTGTCCTGAAAGCTGTATTGTTATGGCTGTTTTACTTAAGGTCTTATGTAAAATGGCGTTGTCAGCGCTCTTCCAGTTTCAGTTGCTTCCTACCCACATAACATCCAAAAATACAAACTATTGCTTATCTAATATTGTGTGTATTCATGGTTATCTAGTAGATGATGATTCTTGAGAACTTTTTTTTTCGTCCTTGAATAAAAGCTTTTTCAGGGTGGCTATTTTCTGGTTTGTTTTTGCATTTTCTTTACCCAAACCTGTAAGGAATTATGAACAGGAATTGATTGCAAGGCAATGTGTTACAAGGAGTTAAAAGTAACCATTTCAAGCAGCATGTTGCTTAACTTAATCTCTTGCTTTGGTGTCTTATTTAGGTAGGTACTAAAGTTTTAGAAAATGTATTTTGGAATATGTAACTGATCATATTGTTATAATTAATAAATCACTTACACATACTGATTTCACCCTTGAATGATGAGCTCCCTTTCTAGCTAGGAAGAAAAGCCCAGGAAATTTGAGTGTGAAACAGGTGTGTGATGGAGTAGTGTGTTGCTGCATTCCCCTGGGTATTGTAATTGTCTGCCATTTTCTCTAGACAAAATGCAGAATAAGTCAGATCTGGGGTCTGTTCATTCTGAAGGTCTGTGTCTATGTATGCTAGCTTTTTTGGTTTGGGTTGGTTGTTGTGGGTTGTTTTTTATTTTGTTTTTCTCCTGAGTTCAAATATATCAATTACAGATGCACTTCATGAACTTATCTTGTAGGAGCAACTGGTCATGGTGGAACTATCGGGAATTATTGATTCAGACTTCTTAGAAAAATGTGAAAACAAATGCAAGATTTTGGTGAGTGATTACAGCACAATAGGAAAGGGGTAAGTCAGTACACATGTGAACAAGGGACTGAGGCTGTTTCAAAATTCCTTGAAATTGATAACGTTTAGATCAAATCTTTGATAGAGAACTAAGTGCACTGTCTTGGCTGTATTTGGCTGCAGGTTGTGAGCTCTCTCTATGTCAGAAATAGCATATGGTCTTTGAATATAGTATTATGTAAATATAAGGAAGTATTTTCAGAAGTATTTATAAGGTAGGACCATTAAACCCTCTGATTTCAACTTCTTAGTTCAGTTTTTTAAATGATGTATCTAACACATTATAAAAAAATATTGTTAAGCACATTTCTTCAAATTACTTGAACACAGCTGACAGGTAAACCCAAAATCTTTCTGAATTGCACTGTATTTACAGGTTGGGGTTTTTTTTCAGATACTACCTGGCAAGTTTGAGTGTTGTAAAGGATAATTGGGTCTTAAGTATTTGGTAAACAGTTTATGATTGTTGTTTCCTTCAGTTACGTTATTGTAAGAATCTGGCTTACCTGTACTTTTCCTTTTGAGTTCTTTAATCACTTTTTATGGGACAAATTTTATTTACCTTTCAAAATCTACTTGGACTATATGTAGGTAGATAGTACAATACTGTTGATATGCAAATACTTTGTGAAACTAGACCTTTATTAAAGACTGCAAAGATGGAAGAGAACATCTGAGAGTATGCAGCTGATTAGAATATATGTGAGGTGGTAAAGTCAATTCTGAAAATCTCAAATGTAGGAATACAGTCAAAATTCCTAAGTTATTCACCACTGGTTGGATATGCTTTTATAAGCAGATTTGCTTCCTGGATCTAACCTAAGTCGCTTTAAATGTATTACTTAGGTGGTTCATTACTGGTGGCTGAGTGGCTACATATTCTTCAGTAGTGTTAATGTGATTCTTTTATATTTTGTGCTTTGATATTCTCTTGTAATGTTGCTAGAAAAAAAATTTAAGTATCTATACTGTAGCCTACTTGTATCCAAATCTACCTGTGCTCACTCAACAGAGTAAGCATTCCTTGAGATTTTTCATAATGGACAACTGTTAAAACTCCAGTAAAAGATTCTGCTTTGTATTATTCTGTTTAGCAAGTTTTCTGTGATGCTGGTCACATAAGGGTAAGACAGTCTCCATTTTTGCATAGTCCAAAAATGAATGTAATCAGTCAAAGAAATAAAGTTTTGAATATTAAAAACCTTAATGCTGCTGCTTATTAATTTTCTGTAGTAAAAAAAAAAAAAGAAAATATGTTCTACGTGTTATCTTAATGCTATTGATGTTCTCAACTTATGCAGCAGAAAGAATCCCAGAGCTTAAATCTTGCTGATCTTAGATACTTCTGTTTGTTAAAAATACGAGAGGAAAATTGCGCAAATTCCTATTAACCTGTGTGATATTCTGTATTTTATGCAATTTACCACATAGTGCCTCATCTTCAAAACTTAGCAGGTGCTTATCTTCATGTCCTGAATAATGTTGATGTTCACAATGTACTATTAAAAGACACTTTGCCTTTATTAGTGTATTCTGTTCAGGCACTGATTTTTATCAAAATATTGTTTCTAGGTATATCTTATGTTAAAAATAATGGGATCCTGGCCTGTCTATTTGGAAAAGCTCTGCTGCAGAGAAAGGGAATGAGCTGATGAAACTGCTGCCTTACTCTTCCACTCCTTGTTTAAAAAAATAAATAACAGCAATTTCCAACTCCTTCACAGTGTAGATGCACAGTAATCATAGAAGCTTCTGTGACCCTGCAATTGCACTTTGGTGCTGGTGTAATGCTTTATTCCAGACTTCTTCACCTTGTGTCTTTTCCAAAGAATTTTGAAGATTCTCCCACTTTACGAAGCTGGTAGTAATTGGAGCTTAGAAAATAACATCATTTTTTCATGCAAATATGTATATTTTTATTTGCTAATTTAAAACTGAGGTTAAATTAATTTCCTAGAGGAAATAACAGCGTTTTAAAGTTATTTCATGTACCCTAAATAGACAGGTGGCTGCAGTTTAATCTAAATTTCTTTGGTCCTTTTCCACATACTAGAGCCCTTTCTGTACCAGTTCAGCATTGTTGGTTTTGTTGTGATTACTAGAACAGTATTATCTGGTGTATTCCTTATATTTAATATACTTAAAGTAACATGTATGATAATAGACTGAAAAATTGTCGTTACTTTTTTTTTTTACAGCACACTGATTCTACACTAAGATTGGCTAAACCCTTTGTAATAGTTCTTTCCTCTGCTTAACTAAGCTTCCTACAAAAATGGAAAGAAAACTCCTTCTCCCCCTACCCCAAACATTTAACGTTGTAGAAGACCTCGGGGGTCACTTGCAATGACTACTTTAATACATTTTGGGTTTTTTAATTAATAAAGACTGATTTAATTGTATGTCTTGCCATTCTTTCAGGATTCCGCTATTTTCTGTAAAATTATAGCCTCTGCTATGCTTTCTTACCCGTTTCCATAAATCCTGTTTTAAAGATGTGCTTTTCTTCATATGAAGTTGATAGCTTGAGAAAGCTTTACAGTGTGGAATGCACTCCTTTAATACCAAAAGAAACTTTTTATTTAACATTTACAGTGTTATGGAATACTTATTTTACTGTTATTACCTTACATTAATTTTTTACACTACTTATCTTTTCAAGGAATTGCTGTAATCTGGATTCTGCTATATATATTTTCTGTGGTCTCACAGCAAGAAATTTGCCTGGACTAATGGAGACCTGACATCTGTGCAATTTTGTCCCTCTTTTTGTAGGGAATAGAGACAGAGAGGCCCATTTTACAAGTGGACAGATACGTATTTGCAGGAGAATATGAAGGTAGGAAAAACAATGTGGATACAATCTCTCCTTTTTCATGTGACCCAAAGAACTTTCTTAATGTCAATTAATTGCACCGTGAATGGAGAACACGGGCTTGTAAGGTGCTGAAGTTCTGGGTGGTGTTTGTGTAACACCATGTAGAGCAGCACCAGTCTGAGTTCACTGCTTAATTAGCCATGCATCCACGTTACTTACTGGAAAGTATGCCTGGAAGCTGACTAAAGGGTGCAACAGCTGGTACTTCTGCAGGGAAAAATGTGGGACATAAAATGCCTTAAAGTGCTTGTTGTCTCCTGAATAAGCAGGACTGATACATTGTGCAATCTGTAGTGTTCCCATTTGCCTTATGGTGGGTGACAACATTGGTCTGCAAGAGAATGATCTGAAGTCCTCCCTTGTACTGATTTTCAGTGACCATGATACTGCTATCTGTTTCTGAGTTGGCAGTGTGGTTACCAGCGCTGGGCCTTTGCGAGGGCTTGGAAGTCAGAACATTCACAGAGCTGTGCCAGTGGGTGCAGTATCTACAGCTGATATAAATTAGTCTCTAAGACTTTCTCACTTTGTTTTCCATAGATACCTTGGGAACCTGCGTGGTTTTTGAAGAAAACACAGAGCATGGTAATCGTTGTGATTTGATGTCCTGTTCATTGTGGTAGCCTGGGAGGTTAATAATAATACTTACCTTGTTTCAGTTGATAGTGGAATTCACTGTAATGGTTGGGTATTGTGTTTTCTCCTCTCTTCATAGTAGATGCAGAAGGCAACCAAAAAGTACAGCTGAAATACAAATGCCATACAATGAAGAAGTTGAACATGACACGGACACTTTTGACAGAGAAGAAGGAAGGAGAAGAGAATGTTGGTTAGTGCCTTTGCTCTTATGCATAGGGACATGGATGGATTATGCTTAGGAACGTCAGCCTTGATTAAGTGATTCAAGAGCATGCAGGAAGTTAGAACTTTCTTTACTTACTTCTTTACTATGCTTTTAGTCCATAAAGGCTCTGTCATCTTCACTTGATTTTTGAACCTGTACGTACTTTTGACTCTTCTCTTCCAAGTAGAATTCTAGTCTCTGTTCTTCTTTGTTGCCTTTTTCTGTACTTTTTGTTGTTTGTTTTTTGTTTTTTTTTTTTTTTTTTTAAGACTCTTCCCATGTAAAGCTAACTTTACTCTCACCGATTCTTGTTTCTCTTTTCTAGTTTTACAATATGGGTTGAGCAGGACACAGAATGCATGACATGGACATAGCATAGTTTTGTATCTTAAAAATTGTTAGGAAAGCAATGAAAAGCAGGAATGTCATCTCAGTTGTGGCTGCTCTTTAGAGACTGAGGTGGTGACATCACTTAACTGTATGCAATGCCTCCAGTATCTGGATAAAAACCTGTAGCTATATGTCTTCGTTAAGTTGGTTTAGCCTATGCATGTTGTTGTTAATTTATCAACAGTTAAGTTTCTCTTCCTTTTAAGCTGGTCTTTCTTTATCAAATGCCTTTCTGTTATTCATAGCCTTATTTTTCAAGGAAAATGAATGGTTTAGGTCCAATGGTGAGACTCACCACAAAAATTAGTGTTGGTCTGAGTTCATGAAAGACAACTTGCTATCCCAAGTGATTCTTTTACTTAAATGTTGGTCAGGCTCAGCCTTAATAACAGTGAACTTAAACTAAGAAAAAAAACTGCTGTTGACTCTTAACTCCTTTTGTCACTAATACCGATTTTCCTTCTTTGCATCAGGAGGAGTGGAGTGGTTACAGATCAAAGACAGAGATTTCTCCTACAGCCGGCCTAATATGATTTGCAGCTTTCTGCGTGAAAAAGAAGATTCTGAGGAGTCAGCTCAGGCCCAAGACAAACTGACTGAAGAGTCAGAGGGAGAGGTGAGTGGCGGAGGAAATTCTGACATGACTAGTGATCTGGAGAAGCAGCATAGCTTGGAAATAGATGCCGCTATTCCTCTGCCTGACAGCCCTCCTTCTGGTGCAGAGGATTCTCCTTCTGGAAGTGTTGCCTTAGATGATGCCCCTCCATGATATCAGCTCTGATCTTTTCAGGATTTCTTCATGGTGTTAATGGGCCAACTTTTAAATGCCAACTTTTATATAGGCCGTGACATGATTTCCAATTTATCTAAGCAATTAATAGTGGAAAAACGGGCATTGTGTTCTTGTGCATTGCTTTTATGTTTGGATTATAGTGGGGAGGGCTTAAGTGTTTTTTAAAAATGCTGATTGGAAATGTGTGTATATCTACCTCAAAATTGAAGAAGAGGAAATGGTTACATAATTAAAAGAATTCCTACCTTAGAAAAATGTTGATGTATTGTACAGTCTGGGATATTTTGTAAAAAGAAAAAAGGGAAAAAAAAAATCATTGTTTAAAATAAAGTCCTGAATTTTTCAAGTATAGCTTCACCTTGTGTGTCATATTCAGCCGCATACTGTGTCTGTTCTTGTACTGCAGTTATTGAAAGAAAAATTCAAGTAAGTATGGCTTTTATTACTTGTTTGATTACTCATCAAATTGCTTAGTTTGGATTTTCTCTAGTGTTCTTTGTCCCCTTGATGGGTCTTAGAAATGCTTCATGTGGGAAGGGACTTCAGGTCTTTGGCCCAGCTTCCTGCTTAAAATAGGGTCAACACTGAATTCAGGCCAAGTTGCTCAGGGATTTGTCCAGTCAAGTGTTGAAAACCCCTGTCAGCAACTAAAATCTAGGTCTTAACAAGGCATCTGTCACTCTTCCTTCACCCTTTTTGTATATAATATAATATATGTTATACAAAAGGAATTCTCCTCCCCCTCCCCCCTCCAGTAACGGAAAACTGGCATTTTTCTGGAAGTTTTTACGCTGAAGATCCTGTAACTGTGCCTCAGTGGTTCCCAAACTGATCAATGTGACTGTGTTGTAGCCCCTAGCTAGTCTGTGGGTTGATATTACATACTGCAACATCATTTATATTGTCACACAGTATTTCATATAAAAGTTGAGTATGTGGTGTATTTGTGATAATGTTTTTAAAAGCACAGCATTTTTTTTAAACATAAAACATTTTCTTCCTGACTTACCTTTCTTCCTACCTTTTCTCTGCCTCCCTCAAAATAGTTAAACTGCAACAATGCTATGAGTATGGGAATGCCTAATTAATTCCAGCATAATTACATAATACTTTAATTAGTAATGATCAGAGGAGAAGTTCACCCCCAGCATTGTTCGCAGCACAGGATCAGTAAAGATAAGTCATCAAAACAGTGCAAGAGTTCAAACCATCAATCCCACTGCACTGTTTTTCCATGTAGAAGCAACTGGAATGATGGGGGAGGGGGAGGAAGGTGAGGAAGAAGAGGTAACATGTTCTGCACGCCTCCAGCCTGGGTATGGGTCTTTCACATGGTAGTGTCTGCGCTTCACGTTTCAGGGAGACTGCTCAGCCTTCCCTCTGGATTTAACGGCAGTCATGGAAGTTTGAAAGCATTGTTCAAACTTTATTTGTGTGTTGCTGGTAGACAGAGGGTAATTAGAACTGGAATAACAATCTTGGGACTATTATGAACTGGTATAACGGACCGTGGAGCGTTTGTGGTGCTGGGCTGTGCTTGCTGACAGCTGAACCTCCTGCCAGAGAGGCTGGGCGGGCTGTGGGCAGCGAGCGCTCGCTGTCCTGTCTGCTGCTGCTGAGAGCAGCACGGCGCTTCCCTGAGGTTATTCTCCATCAGCATGCGAACATAGCAACTCTCTCTTATGTTTTGTCCACCAATTGCTAAATCTGTTGCTATGCGTAGATTTTTTTTTTTATCATGTGCAAGGAGTATTCTAGCACAATTGGCTTTTTCAGCCTTTTCTCTCAGTGGTATACTGAAGCTGTGTCTTTGTTCTAGTTTATTTGGGAATGAGGATTATTATTATTTTTTTAACATTTTACGTATATCATAAACTATGAGCACCTTCGTAATAATGTGCTTTAGATTTTAAATGTTATTTATAATGCTCAAGCGTTTGTTTCTACTATTATTAACCCTAACTTTTGCAACCATGCTCACTCCTTACCCATCTCTTCCCCTATTGTCCCAGAAAGCAGATGCTGTGAGTCCACTGCCACCGATAGAAAATTCTGCATCTTTACCCATTTTGCCCAAAAAAAGCCCAACAAGTTGGTTATTTCAAGTACAGTTCAAAACTGGTTGCTTGTCAGGGTGTGGAGTTAAAAAGCGTTCTGGGTAAGTACGATAGTCGGATGTGGGATTACTGCTGTAACCATCCTTGCCTGGTCGCTGTACGTTGTTGTCCTGGTTCCGGCAGGGATGGGGTTAATTTCCCCAAGGAGCCGGCAGGGGGCGGGCATTCCATACCACGTGACCATGCCCGGGCTATAAAAGGCGGTAGCCGGGGAGGGGGCAGTCAGTCGCTACTCGGGGGTGGATGGGGCGGTGCGGGTCCAGTCGGTGCGCGGCGGTACTGTAATCGCGTCTGTATATCCCTTTATCGGTGTCACTGTTTTTCTTTCCTGTTCTGTTAAAATTGCACTATTTCAACCCACGAGTTTTGCCTTTTTCTGCCGATTTTTCCCACGGCTGTGGGAGTCGAGCGAGCAGCTGTGTGGTTCTGAGGCTGGCTGAGGCCAAACCAGGACAGTTGTTCACATCCCTGTGCCGGAGCACCAGCCCATCCCCACAGCTCCTTGCCACGTATTAAGCACGTTTTCTGTATGCAGTGTGACAGTTACCAGTATACACGATGTTCAGACTACGGATAAAACCAGCATTCATCTTCAGTGTTAGCACTTTAAAAGAAAAATTAAAAAAAAACCCTGACTTTGGAAAACACTCAGCGACAAGGAGGCTTCCACCAGCAGCTTGGCTGACGGGATGGCAGGAAGATGTTTCTGTTCGAGGTCTTTGGGTTTTGCTGGGTTCTTTGGCTTTCTTGTACCTTTGGTTTACCAAGTTGACATCAAACTAAGAAGGACATGAACCTGTTGGAGTTCGTCCAGAGGAGGACCACAAAGATGATCGGAGGGCTGGAGCACCTCTCCTATGAGGACAAGCTGAGAGAGGTGGGGCTGTTCAGCCTGGAGAAGAGAAGGCTCCAAGGAGACCTTATAGCAGCCTTCTAGTACCTGAAGGGCGCCTACAAGAAAGCTGGAGAGGGGCTTTTTACAAGGGCATGTAGTGATAGGATGAGGGGTAATGGCTTCAAAACTGGAAGAGGGGAGATTTAGATTAGATATCAGGAAGAAATTTTTCACTATGGCAGTGGTGAGACACTGGAACAGGTTGCCCGGGGAAGTTGTGCATGCCCCGTCCCTGAAGGTGTTCAAGGCCAGGTTGCGTGGGTCTTTGAGCAACCTGGTCTAGTGGGAGGTGTCCCTGCCCATGGCAGGGGGGTTGGAACTTGATGATCTTTAAGGTCCCTTCCAACCTAAATCATTCTGTGATTCTATGAAACATGAATTTGAGGGTTAAATGCAACACCTTGAGCAAATTTGGGCGACTCTGACCAACTGACTGATGGCCTGTGGGCTCTGAAATGACCCGAAGGTTTTTAGATGAAGAGTAGATACCGCTTTAGAAGAGATGTTCCCACATTGGGGATTTGGGGCAGAAATCAATCTTTGGCATTTGGTTTCTGTTGCGTGCGAGCTCATGTTCTCCAGTCATCATAGCTGCATCCGTCTTCCCGAATAAGTCAATTTTGGGGGAAATTAGGCTTAAAGTGGCACGCTTCAGCTGTACAACTTCAACACGGTCGCGGCTGCACCCGCGTAAGCAGAAAGCTCAGAAACAAGTTGCTCGGCCGCTGCTGCACTTACGCACAGTGACGTAACTACGTCGGTATTTGCGCGTTAATTAATTCGCACCCGCTATGTAGCGGGGACTCGTCGCCGCAGCACGGGAAGGCAGCACGCCGCTCACGCTCTGACGGTGCGGGCGCTTCCCCGCCCCCTTCCGCAGCGGATGTGACGTACCGGACGATGTTGCGTGCCGGCGGCGGAGCGCGCGTGCGCGGCGGCCGGGGCAGCCATGGACGCGCTGGACCGGGTGGTGTGAGTGTGACGGGGGCGGAGGGGGCCGGTCGTCCCTTCTCCGGGCCTGCGGGGCGGCCGGTGCCGGGCGAGGCTTCCCTCGGGGCGGCGGGAAGCGTGAGGGGGCCCTGAGGGGAGCCCCGGGCGGCGCCGGTCTGGGGAGGGTTGGCGGGAGGTGGGGGGGAGGCCCCAGAGAGGAAAGGCCCACGGTTAAACGTGAGGGAAGGAAGAAAACCGAGAGCTGCCGTCTTTTTGTTGGGGGCAAGACAGGCCTTGCTCAGTCGGTGACTTAAAAGATCCGTGGTGGCCAGCTGGTACTGGGTTTGTGTATTTCCGTTCGCTTGAGAGAACCATCTTCACCTGTGGTTGGAAGTATCCGTGTGCGGGGGTTGGTTTGTTTGTTTAAAAGAAAATAAAGATAATGCTTCATGGAGAAGACATTAAAAGCTTTACACTCATCTAGTGGAGAAATGTAGTTCTTAAGCCATGTAATTAGTTTATAGAAGCTCTGTGCCCCTGCTAAGGCTGGTGTATTTCACCTAAATAATGCGCGGTGCTGCCCTCCGGTTCCAGCCAACAGATAGGCCGTGCTTCAGCTTTTCTTTCGGATGCCATTGGTGGGACTTTGATTTTTTTCTCGTTTCTTCTCAAGGAGCCGTTGTGAGGGGAAGCTTTCAGCCTGTCAGCAGTCTGTGGGAATTCTGGTGCAGCTTAAGCTCTGAATTAGCAGAAACGGAAAAAACCAGGACCGTAAAATCACCTTTGCTAGCTTGGGGAGACAGAGAGGAAGAGGCAGGCAGTAAAACACATTCATCTGAGACTGGCTGTTAGCATTGATTACAATTCTGGAGGTTGGGATTAGTTTGAGTAACTGTAACTGAGACACGTTACTTGAACGCAACTTGTTCCAATGCTTGTTTTGTTTTGCTGTGTTCTGCGGTGTGGAGTGTTGTTATTAATTTTAAGTTTTTAACTGTTAATTTATTGTTACAGAAAACCTAAAACTAAGAGAGCAAAAAGGTTTCTTGAGAAGAGAGAACCCAAACTTAAAGAAAATACAAAAAATGCTATGCTTATAAAAGGAGGAAATGCAAACCTAACAGTGACTGAAGTGCTAAAAGACATTGTAAGTTGTTGGACACAGCATGCAACCTTTAATTATATAACCTTTTGAGCTACACCAAGAGTACCTTCCTTTCTCTTTTTCTTAAAATGTGTATGTTCTCTGCTGCAAGATCAACATTTTCATACTCTTCCTGTTCTTTGACTGGTACTCCAAGGGTGTCATTACCTACCCGTTGATGGAGATTATTTTCTTCCAGTTTCTTCTTTGCCAGAAGTTTTGAACTCATTATCTTCATTATTATTTTTTTCTGTGGTTATCTAGTAGATATGATGAAGTGTTGCGAATCCATTTCAAAACAAGAGAATTAGGTACTGGATCACACAGCTGAAGTCATATCCCAGAATCCTGTAAACTGCTTGTGTGTACTGATATGGAGCTTTCAGCCTCTCCCAAAACTTAAACTGACTAATCCTACGTCTTAACTCCATACCTGAAAATATTATAGCTGTTCCTGCACTCTTTTCTCTCCTTGATTTGTTGTCGTCTTACTGTCTTATGCTGATGATAGTCAGCTTGTTGTTGACTCCGTTTTTCCTCATGCCACTAGAAGCAGAGAGGTTCCATTATGTGGCTTTGATTTCAGCTGTTTCTCAGTTACTTTGATATTTCTTAGTGTCTAGAAATAAGTACTTCTGCAATTAATTTTGAACCAAGATTAGTATTACTAACTGGAAAGGTATATTGTGAGCATACCTTTTGAAGTGACTTCTTTTCTAGATTGGTTTGCACAAACAATTACTATATTTCATGTGATCATGTAAGTTGTTGGGTTTTAGGAAACAGTGCTGTGTATTTAAATGTATAGGAGATAACACGTGTTTAACTTTGTCTTTTGCAGTATGCTGTCAAGAAGCCTTTTGCTGTACTGTATAAAAAGTAAGTGGTCTCACTTTGACATCTCATAGTCTTCTGACAAGACAGCATTTGGTAATTTCAAAGCATGAATAGAGATGCTGGCTAGCGTGGGGGCTCGAACAATGGAAAGGGTTGCAGAAGGTGGCCGAGATTCATCATAAATTTCAGTAGACTGGGAACAAGCTACACGTGATCAGCGTTGGTGCTGAGTCAAGTTCTGTGCCAAGTATTATGGAGCAGGATTCAGCAAACTTGAACAGTTGGCTTCTCTGACTGATCTGTGCAAACAGCTAGCGAGATTCTGTGTGCAGTGGCTAGGCTGGAGTTCTTATATCCAAACTCTTATAAATTTGAGTTACAGATGAGAACGATAGATACGTCTTGTTCAAAATGGGAACCCAGTATCTGTATGGATGTAGTGCAGAGACATTAATTGTAATAGCTACCTTTAACATTGGGTGAACAAGCAAGGCAGTTGTTTATGCAGTGTCACTGGTGGTGGTGGTCTGGAAGTCAGGAGACAGGAAACCTCGAGGAAAGTACTTAAAATGGCAATGGCGGCACTAAGGAACTCCTGTCAGTATTAATGTGGCTTACGGTTCAAACTGAAACTGAACCCCTAATGCTGGAGTTTACAGTAGAATGCAGAATCTGAATGTTATCAGAGAACTAATTAGAAGTGCTTGTCTGGGCCTGTACTTTTCTTAATCTTTTTTTTTTCCTTTTTTTCTTCCTCTCAGGAAAAATATTACCAGGCCTTTTGAGGATCAAACATCATTGGTAAGTATAAACCACATCTTGTCTTATGACATTTTACAGCCTTAAAGTTGTGAAGAACTTTATTGGAGGATAATTTTCTATTACTCTGTGAGGAACTAGGTGAAAAACAAAGTTTATAGGGAGTTTGGGTAAGTTGAAGGTAGGACTATGTCTGGATTTATGATGTCAGTAGGCATTTTTTCCTCTAGTTGCAAGACAGAATTGTCAAGTTATGAGGACTTTATCTTTACTGTAAATGCATGTTTCTGTAAACTAACAGGCAAATTTTGGAGTCTCTAACATTGTTACAGGTAACAGTGCTTGATATGACAGGAAGATTAAAGCATTTTATTTCGGTTTTCTAAGTCAGGTCTTTAAACTGCCATAGCTTATGAACAACTTGTTTTCATTTTGGTGAATTCATATGTTAAGATAGGTAAATGGAGGGGTCATAGCTTTCTGTGACTTTTCCTTGATTTTGAACAGAGGAAGAAAAGCCCAGCAGAGTACCACATACAAATACATGCATCAGCTGTGTGGATGTGAGATGGTCACTGAGAGTTCTGTTCCAACATTGAGTCAAGAACCATCAGAAAATTGAGCAATTTCAGTTAAATATGTGTACTTGGCCTGTAACGAGGTTGGAAAAGTGGCTCTTCAGAGGCTTGGAGGCTGTTTTGGAAGGGGGTGTGTGTTTGGAAATCCATCTAGTGATATGCCCCTGTCTGGATTTGGTGTTGATTCAGCGCTTTAAGGTCAAGATAATTTACAAGCAGGAAGGCAAAAAACAGAGGGGCTAATCCCAAGATTACGTCTTGTACATTTGTTCTTTATTGATGCATTACTTGAACTGTTGAAATATGTCTGTCATAAAAGCAATATATGTATTTCCTTCAACAAAAACAAGATAAAGGAGGTGGTCATATATAGTTGTGGTTTTACAATAAACACAAAACTGAATTATCTCCAGGTAAGTTGTTTTCTTCCCAGAGATCATGATCTGGTAATGTTTGCTCTGTGCCACTGCTAGCTCACATAGGGAAATGAGGGTCAGCTTTCCAATGTGAGAGGCAGTTGTTGAAATAACTCACTGAAAATGCACACTGAAGTTGGGAATTTTGGGGTATGGTGTTAAGTAAATCTGTGTATGAAGACATATACACACCGGGCAAAAATGCACTTTCTTGTCTGAAAGAGACTGTGAAAATAAATGGGAAACATATCTAAAGAATTCTCTGTAAGTAAAAAGGGAGAGGAGGGGAGAGATAGCTAAGGATCCTTAATGATCATTAAGGATTCTTTTTTAAAAAGTGAAGGCAGCCAATAGTGAGTACTAGAGGAGTTGCTGCTTAGATGGTTGAGTTAAGCATTTTTAATGTGTTAGGAACAAAAGAATGATTGTGGTTGCAGCATAGGTACACTGACACAGAAAGTTACTTAGTCTGCATTAATTTTGATGCTGAGGAGTTGTGTTATGTGCCTCTCTTCTGTTCTTGGCATGAAGCACAGTAACACGGCCATCCCTAAAACATCTCGAGGGGAACAGAAAACTTACTGTAGGCAGCGAGGAAAGATTTCACAGAATCACAGAATGGTCAGGGTTGGAAGGGACCTCTGGAGTCAGTCCAACCTCCCTGCCAGAGCAGGGTCACCTACAGCAGATTGCACAGGACGGCATCCAGGCAGATTTTGAATGTCTCCAGTGTGGGAGACTCCACAACCTCCCTGGGCAGCCTGTTCCAGTGCTCTGCCACCCTCAAAGTAAAGAAGTTCCTCCTCATGTTAAGATGGAACTTCCTATGTTCAAGTTTGTGCCCGTTCCCTCTTGTCCTATCGCTGGGCACCACTGAAAAAAGCCTGTTCCCATCCCCCTGGCACCCTCCTTTTAGGTATTTATGAGCATTAATAAGGTCCCCCCTCAGTCTTCTTTTCTCTAGACTAAAAAGACCCAAGTCCCTCAGCCTTTCCTCATAAGAAAGATGCTCGAGTCCCCTAATCATCTTTGTAGTCCTTTGCTGGACCCTCTCCAGCAGTTCCCTGTCCTTGAACTGGGTAGCCCAGAACTGGACACAGTACTCCAGATGCGGCCTCACCAGGGCAGAGTAGAGGGGGAGGATGACCTCCCTTGACCTGCTGGCCACACTCTTCTTGATGCACCCCAGGATGCCATTGGCCTTCTTGGCCACCAGGGTACATTGTTGGCTCATAGTCATCCTGTTGTCCACCAGGACTCCCCGGTCCCTTTCCACAGAGCTGCTCTCCAGCAGGTCAGCCCCCAACCTGTACTGATGCATGGGGTTATTCCTCCCCAGGTGCAGTACCCTACACTTGGTCTTGTTGAATTTCACAGGGTTTCTCTCTGCCCAACTCTCCAGCCTGTCCAGGTCATGCTGTATAGCAGCACAGCCTTCCGGCATGTCAGCCACTCCTCCCAATTTTGTGCCATCAGCAAACTTGCTGATGGTACACTCTATCCCTTCATCCAAGTCATTGATTAATATATTGAACAGGACTGGACCCAGTACTGACCTCTGAGGGACACCACTTGTTACTGACCTCCAACCAGACTCTGCACCACTAACCACAACCCTCTGAGCTCTATCTGCCAGCCACTGTTCAATCCATTCCACTGTCCATTCATCTAACCCACAGTTCCTAAGCTTGCCTGTGAGGATGATGTGGGAGACAGTGCTGAAAGCCTTGCTGAAGTCAAGATAGACAACATTCACTGCGTTCCCCTCATCTACCCATCCAGTCACACCTTCGTAGAAGGCTATCAGATTAGTCAGACATGACTTCCCCTTGGTGAATCCGTGTTGACTACTTCTGATAACCTTCTTTTCTTCCAGATGCTTTGAGATGACAGCCAGAACTAGCTGTTCCATCAGCTTTCCAGGGATGGAGGTGAGGCTGACCAGCCTGTATTTTCTCTGGTGATCCTTCTTGCCCTTTTTGAAGACTGGAGTGACATTTGCTTTCCTCCAGTCCTCAGGCACCTCACCTGTTCTCCATGACCTTTCAAAGATGATGGAGAGTGGTCCAGCAATGACTTCTGCCAGCTCCCTCAGCACTTGTGTGTGCATCCTATCAGGCCCTACGGACTTAAAATCATAGAATGGTTTAGGTTGGAAAGGACCTTGAAGATCATCAAGTTCCAACCCCCCTGCCATAGGCAGGGACACCTCCCAC
>VUYV01000145.1:1554057-1591187 GCA_008711295.1 Anarhynchus alexandrinus
GTAGAAGGCCACCAAATTAGTCAGGCATGATCTGCCCTTGGTGAAGCCATGCTGGCTGTCACCAATCACCTCCTTGTTTTCTGTGTGCCTCAGCAGAGTTTCCAGGAGGATCTGCTCCATGATCTTGCCAGGCACAGAGGTGAGACTGACTGGCCTGTAGTTCCCCGGGTCTTCCTTATTTCCCTTTTTGAAAATAGGGGTTATGTTTCCCCTTTTCTAGTTGGCAGGAACCTCGCCAGACCGCCATGACTTCTCAAATATGATGGCTAGTGGCTTAGCGACTTGATCTGCCAGTTCCCTCAGGACCTGTGGATGTATCTCATCAGGTCCCATGGACTTGTGCACCTTCAGGTTCCTCAGGTGGTCTCGCTCTTGATCTTCACCTACAGTGGGTGGTTCTCCATTTTCCCAATCCTCGCTTTTGCATTCTGTGTCATGGGCAGTGCGGCTGCAGTCCTTGCCAGTGAAGACTGAGGCAAAAAAGTCATTGAGTACCTCAGCCCTGTCTCTGTCCCGGGTAACCAATTCTTGCGTTTCCTTCCGGAGAGGGCCCACATTTTCCCTAGTCTTTCTTGTTGACATACTTAGAGAAAGATTTTTTGTTTGTCTTAATATCCCTGGCTTGTGGATATCCAGTTTACCTAACTGATCTCTAACTTGTTCTTCTTCAACCAAGGGAAAGTCTTCCTTCCTCCAGACTTTCTCTGTTACCTGCAAAGTCTGGGACTCCTGAGGACTGGCCCAAGCAGTGAAGACAGAAGCAAATGTCTCTGTATCATCTGTCACCATGGCACCTGTCTCATTCAACAGCAGGCCCACTTTTTCCCTAGTTTTCCTTTTGCGTCCTATATACTTAAAGAAACCCTTCCTATTAACCTTGACATCCCTTGCCAGGTTCAATTCTAAGGCTGCCTTGGCTTTCCTTGTTTCCTTCCTGAATACCCTGACAGCATTCTTATACTCGTCCTAAGCGGTCAGCCCCTTCTTCGACCTACTGTAAACTCCCTTCTTCCACCTGAGCTTTTTCAGAAGCTCCCTGCTCAGCCATGCAGGTCTCCTTCCCTTGCCAAAATAATTTGCAACATTTATTTGCTGAAACTAAACCTCTTGCAATCCCATAGCTGGATGACTTGATTTCACAGTCATATAGGAACTGGCTGATCATCAGCTGACTGCTGGTTTAAACTTCCAATAATTTCTGGGAAAACATGGCAGCTAAAATCATTCTCATATTTTAAAAGGGGGTCCTATGGGGAACTTTCATTCTTGTAACCTCAAAACAATGGGAGTGGGTCATTGAGAAGAGTGTCAACAAATAATCAGAGACTAGAAAGGTGTTGAAAGTCGAATCAAGTTAGGTGTTTTAAAAGGGCAATTTTGCAGTGTATGTGATGTTGGCTTTGCAAGGACACATTTGAGGCATTTGAGTTTGTTGCATCTTTTTAATAAAATATCATACAGCTGTTAGAGAATTTACATATATAAACACAGTGATTAACAGAGTTGTACGAGCAAGTGTTTCAAGGAGAGCTCCCTCTGGTCTGTTCTTGATCTGTCTACAGTCAGTATTTTTCAGGGACCTGGCAGCAGAGCTCAGTGCTGAGCTGTGATTTGTATGTGCAGTTAATCCAGCCTGGGATTGCTCCTGGGGGTGTCCCTCCTGACCTCCCAGAGGGGCAGAGCTGCAGCGTCCTCTCTGAGCTGCTGCTGTTGCAGGGGTGGGAAGAGATGCAGTGGCTTTTTCTGCTTCACAACTGCTAAGTGCAGGTATAGACACTCTGGTACTTCTGGGAAGTACTGGATAAAGAGCATGTGTGTATATCCAGGAACCACGGTTGATACACAGAATGAGGGGCTGTCTTGGGAAGCAGCAGTGCATAAAAAGGCTTTGGAGTTGGACATCCTCAGAAAGAGTTGCTGTAATATTGGCTCTGGACACAATACCATAATAGGTTCTCTATCTACTCTTCCTGGAGAAAAGATCTTCTCTGTGATAGTCACCACTGGCTTGGTTTTAAGTAGCATCTTAGTGTTAAATAATAAATTGATGTGAAGTTGGTCTGTAGTAGGAGTTTTCTGCCCAAGTGTGAGAACATTAGATATTTGCAGATGTTCTGAGGCTTGCTTGTTGAGGGGATTAACTGGTTGTTGAGAAGCTGTTAGGCAAAGCTGATACGCTGCATAAAGCTTAGCTGGGTAACTAGAATGAGGCATTGCAACTGCAGCCGACTTGAAAATACTTACTCTTCAGGCAAGGAGAAGTAGTTGAAGGTATCTTATATAAAAACAAATAATGAGGAATTACAAAAAAGGGCATTGCAGATAAAATGGCAAGAAAAAATTGCCTGTCTTGATCTTTAAGACTGCAATGGGAAATAAAAAAAGAAATGAATTGTTATTTGAACCTTGAATCTGGCTGTCAGTTCTAGTTTAAGTGGACTTGGACATGCTCAAAACTCTTCTGGTAAGTGCAGTTGCTCTTCTTATTAAGCAGCTCCTAAACTCACATGTTTGTGACACATACCTTCACCAAATATGTTAAACACTACAAACTGGAACTCATGAGTTTTATTCTTTTCCTTAATTATAGGAATTTTTTTCCAAGAAATCAGATTGTTCTTTGTTTCTGTTTGGCTCTCATAACAAGAAGCGACCTAACAACCTGATAATAGGTAATATGTCTCACTTCGGTTTTTATTTGGATGAAAAGTCTAGTTTTCAGTGAATACTTAAATAGCTGGATTTTCTTTTTTTACTTTCACAGGTCGCATGTTTGACTATCACGTCCTAGACATGATTGAGCTAGGCGTTGAGAAGTTTGTATCCCTAAAAGATGTGAAGGTAAGGAATTGGTACTTCAGTACTTCAGTGACATCTACTGGTGGATTTTTTTGGTGCATTGGCTTTTTGTGTGCTTTGAAGTAAGGACAGGAGTTATTTAAAGAAGTCTTTTATGTGGTGCATGAGGATTGCTAATTTGTGTACCCCAGAATGTTATTTTCATGCTCTGCTTTTTATTTGGTTTTGGTTGTTTTGAGCAAGCTTGCAACTTTCATTGTAAATTCTTTTTTTTAGACTTGGTTTATTCCTAATATTTTCATTTTTAATTAGAGTTACATTTACAAAATTCCTTAGGTTCTGCTTGTGGGAGGTTCCTGTATAAACTGGCATAGGCTTTCAAAACTGAAATCCCTCTTCTCAAATTATAACCAAAGAGAGTCACTCTGCTGACTGAGATGATTTTGAAACTTTCTTTAGCTTTCAGTAGCACATAAATGCCAGTTTTCAGGGAACTATACCTAATTCAGACAGGGAGCTAAGATCTTAATTATTTAAACCCAGAGAAAATTCACCTTTTATGGCCATGTTAGGCTCATTTTGGCAAGACTAAAAATTATTTCATATGTGTGTACTTTTGTATCAAGCAATTCATACACTGAAAAAATAGGAATTTTTGTGGTCCCCGTTTTCATCACAGTGTGTAAATTGTAATGGGTAGAAGGGTAGTGAATCACAGAACCATAGAATGGTTTGAGTTGGAAGGGACCTTAAAGATCATCGAGTTCCACCCCCTAATATCTTCCTAATATGTAATCTAAATCTACCTTCTTTCAGTTTAAAACCATTACCCCTCCTCCTATTGCTACACTCCCTGATAAAGAGTCCCTCCCCATCTTTCCTGTAGGCCCCCTTTAGTGCTGGAAGGCTGCTATAAGGTCTCCCTGGAGCCTACTCTTCTCCAGGCTTAACAAACCCAACTCTCTCAACCTGTCTTCATAGGAGAGGTGCTCCAGCCCTCTGATCATTTCGTGGCCCTCCTCTGGACCCGCTCCAACAGGTCCATGTCCTTCTTATGTTGGAGGCCCCAGAGCTTGATGCAGGACTCCAGGTGTGGTCTCACCAGAGCAGAGGGGTAGCATCACCTCCCTCGACCTGCTGGCCAGACTGCTTTTGATGCAGCCCAGGGTGCCGCTGGCCTTCTGGGCTGCGAGCGCACATTGCCAGCTTGTGTTGAGCTTCTCCTCAACCAACACCCCCAAGTCCTTCTCAGGGCTGCTCTCAATCCGTTCTCTGCCCAGCCTGTATTTGTGCTTGGGATTGCCCTGACCCACATGCAGGACCTTGCTCTTGGCCTTGTTTGAACTTCATGAGGTTCACATGGGGCCCACCTCTTAAGCCTGTCCAGGTTCCTCTGGATGGCATCCCTTCCCTCCAGCATGTCAACCACACCACACAGGTTGGTGTTGTCAACAAACTTGCTGAGGGTGCACTCAATCCCACTGTGCACCTGCATTGAAGAAACTGCCTTTTATAAAGGTGAATCTTCCCCTTGAAATCAGATTGTTTGTAGTGTCTATCTTTACAACACTGTTTATAGCAGGGAAATTGTAGTCAAGTCATTGTATTTGTTGGCCAAAATTAGATTGGGTGATTGACTAAACTATGCTTTTAGCCTTTTTAATGTACTCTCTAGTGTCAGAAGTACGAGAGAATTGTTTCCCTCTAACTTTAGTTTTCTTGTTAGTAGTTGCAGTCAAATTCACTCTTGTTTCACTGCAAGGTGTTATCTTACACATTTTATAGTAGAGAGTCTCCTTTTTTATCCATCACAAAGAATAATACAATTCACCCATTTCAAAACAAAAGTCCTTCCATACACATACTGTGTCATTCAATGAAAAATAAGTGTCTGTTCTGTCTATATTGATCACAGGTCATAACGATTTTTTCATTGTGTTGAATGGCTAACCACCTATTAAGTCAATAATATGTTCCCTGAACGATCTGAATTTTTGTTCTGTTTTAAAATTCTTATTCTACAGAACAGTAAGTGTCCTGAAGGAACAAAACCAATGTTGATATTTGCTGGTGACATGTTTGATGTAAATGAAGAATACAGAAGACTGAAGAGCCTTCTTATTGGTCAGTATTTGGATTATTTGAGCAGTAGGATTGCATAAATCTGCAGTAATATGATCTGTTGGGAAATGCTGGTTTGTCAGTAAATCTTTGATTATGTTCAGCACAGAAAGAAAACAAGAACAGGCGCTTGTAAGTTTCATGTCATATGAAATAAAGTTGACTAATCATCATGACTGTTAAGGTGGGGGGGGGAAGACTAGCCTAAAAGACTCTGAAGTTGAAACTTTGTGTTCACTAGAATTCATTATTTTGATTGTGGGAAAGTTCTGGCATTTTTCAAAAAGTCTTTATGTTCTAATTGTACTGGATCATCACTTTTCTAACCAAATAATGTTTTTGAAGTATCTAATTTGAAATCAGTGGATTAAGTTCAAAAGTGGGATACTTTTTGCTTAGAAAAAAGTCAAATCAGCATAATTGAACTTGTGTTTTTATAATGAAAGCATTTTCTGTTGGAAATTTGACCTGTTCTAACAAAAGTGCCATTGATTAGAGTACTTGGAAAGAATACATGCAGTAAAAATCAGCTGTACATAATAACTGTGTCATAACTTCAAGGCAGGCTTGGATCTTAGTAAACACACTGGCATAAAGTTTTTTATTATCTCAAAGCTGGAGGCTCTGGAAGATAAAGCACATTGTGTGTTCTTTTTTCTGGGGAACTACAAAAAATGATTTTACTTTTCATAGGGTAGCGTTTTGGCTCAGAAGTCATATGGTACTGTATCTATATGGTACTGTATCTCTTGATACTTAAAAAACACGTCTTGCTTGGTAGAACTGGATCTAGTTAGTAGGGTGGTGGTGTTTTTCTTTTTAATAGGTTTCCTAAAAGTAGATTACTTTTCTTTTTTTCTTAAGCTCTGCTAAAATACTGAAACCGGCCCAATAAGAACAGTCTTGTTCTTTCGGTTCTATTCTTGGGTTGTACCAATTTATAGTCTTACAGCTTTGCAAGATCTCCCTTTCATATAAAATAAATATTGGTTGTACTTTTTTTTTCCTAGGCAAACAGATAAATGATTGCTCTTTAGAAACAGACCTTAGAAATGAGATTTTTTTTTTTCTTAGTCTTATAATTCCTTAAAGCGAGATGTTTAATATGGAATGAGACTGAAAAGGGAGCATGGGAGGAGAAAATTTGCATCCTCTCAATACAGCTGACTGGTTCTTGGGGATAGATGAAAGGCTAGTAACTGTGCTTATAAACATTTGAAGGTGGGTGAATATTGAATGCAAAGATAAGTGATTTATAATACTGCATGTTTGTGTCACTGTTAATGAATATTTACGCTGCAGGAAGCAGGTGCATTATTTTCTGAAGTGTGTCATGCTCAGGCATCTGCATGATGTTGGTGATTGGCATCCAGATGTGCTCATGCACCCCATGATCAAACAGCTTGATACCTTAAATGGAAGACATGCATCGTTAGATAGTTGCCAAATAACTAACTAGTCTTTCCTGTCCTATTTCTTTTTATGTTCATCTGTCCTTTATCCTCTTATTTATTTGCCTTTAATGACTGCAGTCAAATGTGATCAAATCGACACCCAATCTTTCTTCTTGAATGTACTCCAAGTACTCCAGGTCTTAATGTTCCGCTGACTTCTATGAAATACCTAGATGCAAAACAACAGACAAAGGAGAAGGTTAAGGAGCGTAAAGGCTTGAAGGTATCACTAACCAATTAAAATTATTTGGGTAATAATTTGACCTGCTTCAAAATTGCCCTTAACAGATAGGAAAGAACGGATTATTTCTGTTCTTGAAAAGATAGTGCTTTTAAGATGCCATTCTATTGCAAAAAAAAAAAAATAGAAAAGTGTCTTTATAACAACAGCAGCAAATATTTTGTTACTGTAGCAGTATTGTTGGGATCCCAGAGGGAATATTAGATTGCTAACAGCTTCTTGTTGCCAAAGCAAAGTGATGCCAATGATTCTAGTGAACAACCAAGCCCCATTGGCCTTTGTGGTATCAAAAGGGTTTATGTATGTTTGGGATATCACCTTGCAGCAGCGTCTTTATAAAATTAATGGCAAGGGTGAGTTATTATCTTCATGGTAACCAAACCCTGTAGTCTGCTTAAATTGTGAACTGCAAGAAGTTATTTAGGGGAAATAAATGGCAGCTGCATTTTTTTCTTTAGAGACCTGGAAGACAAAGACATCCCTTTCTCTTTTGGTTTTCGTTGCCTACTGATGTGGTAGTGTAGGAATTAATTTACGATATAAGTCCTTGGAATGCAGTTCATGAAATTCTAATTACTTCTTATGCTTGTATCTATAAAATGTTTCATCTCTCACAACACTGCCTGCTTGCTAGTTCTGTTATTGCACACCCATTTGACCTTAAAAACGGCTAGGCGCTACGTGACTTGCTTATACGCTTTCTAAAATGTTGGTTTCCAGGAGACCTCTACAATTTTAGATTGACCATCAGCTTGTTCTTCATAGAGCCTTCCTCACATGGACTTTTTAGAGGGTCTCAAAGATCTGTGGGTTCCTTCTGGCCAAGAAAGGGGATGGCTGGGAAATGCCTGGGATAAAATTTAAACCCTTCTAATGCTAACCATACCTACATAGGTTACAGTGTTACCAGCTTTTGGATACAAATTGATACAAAAAGTAGTGTATAGACTCTTTCCAAAATAATTTAGGAATTTAAGCTGGAAATGGAAAGGTCCTGTGAAGCTCTCTGCAGGAAAAAGTAAATCAGAAGTTCTGGAAACATGTTGAGCGCAAGAGGAGAAAGAACTAGGAATGGAAAGAAAGGAGAAAGCAAGTCTCTAGTCCAACCAAAGCAAGAGTTGTAAATTAAGGTACATTAAAAAAATGTCAAGTCTCTGGGTATACTGAAGCATAAGGTTTCTGCAGCTGTTCAGCAGTGCCAGGAAACAGAAATTCCTGACCACCTGCATTTGTTTGGAAGTGATCATCCTGTGGGTAAAAAGACGTATGATGCCACAGGAAAATACGAAAAGGAGATGTTGCCAATAAAACCACTGTAAATGTAAGCTTGTGTACCCGCAGAGAACTAGTCAAAGAGAAAATATATGCCAGAAGCAAACAAAATATTTTATTTGCAACTTTTCCTCTAACTACGAGGTCAACCCACAAGAGGAGGAGAGAGAATATTTAATTGACCAAGGAAATTTCCTGGCTAGATTCCAGCTGATATCTGCCAGCAAGACTTTGTTTTGGATGTCACTCCAGTGCTGATACTCTTGAAAAAGGTAGTGGAGGAAAAGACAACTAGCTGAGGGATCTGAAAATGGGACAGAACGGAAAAGACTGATGTGTTTTGCATCTGTTAGCATTTCTCCAATGTTTCAGCATTGCCCTGTCATGTTTATTAGCACACCTTGTTCCCTCAGTCAAGGTCACATTCTTTCTCCACCCTCTGCATATGTTGGACAGATTGCTGTGCTTATTGCGAGCTCTCTGATTGCACGGTATTTTTTTCATAGCCTGATGTAAGAACCTTTCTAGAGACGGCTTATTTTGTATTTAACCTGTATTTCAGTGTTCTCTTTACAAACTAAGCAAGTATTTCAAGTGTCTCATTTTTATAGTTACGTGTTGCTTATTAAATAGAGAAAATATTAATTGTAATGACAAATACTGCTTTACCTAAAGGACAGAAGTGCTTTGTTGTGAGGGAGGTATGAAAGAAACGATATATTTAAACTTTTTCCCCAAGTCAGTAAGGGAAAATGTAGGTAAGAGTAGACAAGGTACAGTTTCATTCTGTTTTCTACTGGTTTGGTCCTCTTTTGTACTCGTCCAAATCTGGCTCTGATTAAGAATCTTAAGTATCAGTTTGTTGAATGATGTCTTTATACAGATATCTGAATTAATCACTTTTCTATATTTTATGTTTAGCTGAGCATGAACTGGCCTAAACACAAAATAAGATACACTTCATTTTTCTGACTTTAGAGCTGAATATTTAGGAGAATAGACAATGCAATTATCCCAATTAGCTTAATAAAACTAAGTTACTGCTCTGAAAGTATATTTGCTCTTTTCCAGGCACTTATTTTTAGGTAGTGTGTATATTGCTACCAAATTTTCTCTGGGAAGTCACTGCGTTCCTGTCAGGCTTTCTACACATGTTTGGTTTCACCAGTGCAGGCGCTAACACATGTAATGTTTTCGCAGGGCTGCAGTTTTAAGTAGTGGCTATTTCATGAGATTCCCATTAAACTTACGGATTAGGCTTTTTCTAGAACTGCCCCATGTATAGCCTTGCTTAGTTATATGCAATAAAAACATCTATATAGGTAAGGAGTTCAATACAGTCTTGTGAAGCAGGTCTGTTACGAAATAAAACAATTTGTTATAGTCGGCTGTTGGTTTGATTTTTCAGCCAAGAAACCTGGCATTTATTCTTTTTAAATGTTCTTTCAGATTTCTTCAGAGGTCCTAGCGTGCCCAGTATTCGTCTGGCTGGTTTAGAGTACGTTCTGCATTTCACAGCTCTAGATGGGAAAATTTACATGCGAAGCTATAAGTGAGTATGTGTTTTATCTATTAGTTTGCTTTTTGGTACACTTGTCAACTTTTCCCCCAATTTAGCCCGTAGTTGTGTAATTCAACTGGCTTGAGCAATAGCGCCATGTTTAAAACATGTAATGCATAGAGGTGGCCAGCAGGGCAAGGGAGGTGATTCTGCCCCTCTACTCCACTCTCGTGAGACCCCACCTGGAGTACTGCGTCCAGCTCTGGAGTCCCCAACATAAGAAGGACATGGACCTGCTGGAGCGTGTCCAGAGCAGGGCCACGAGGATGATCCGAGGGCTGGAGCACCTCTCCTATGAGAAGAGGCTGAAGGAGTTGGGGCTGTTCAGCCTGGAGAAGAGAAGGCTCCGGGGAGATCTTATTGCGGCCTTCCAGTACCTAAAGGGGGCCTACAGGAGAGCTGGGGAAGGACTTTTTACTAGGGCATGTAGTGACAGGACAAGGGGGAATGGCTTCAAACTGGAAGAGGGCAGGTTTAGAGTGAACATTAGGAAGAAGTTTTTCACTTTAAGGGTGGTGAGGCACTGGAACAGGTTGCCCAGAGAGGTTGTTGAGTCCCCATCCCTGGAGGTGTTCAAGGCCAGGCTGGACGTGGCCTTGGGCAACCTGGTCTAGTGGGAGGTGTCCCTGCCTATGGCAGGGGGGTTGGAACTCGATGATCTTCAAGGTCCTTTCCAACCTAAACCATTCTATGATTCTATGATTCTAGGTGTTCCAGCATAACACAGAGTAACTTGTACAGCAGAAGGAAAACACATAAGCCCTAAACCTGCTGCTTCCTTCCTTGTTGAGTTCCCTTCTAGTGAGGAGGATTGCTCTTTCATATGGTTGGATTAGTAAGGCGGTGTGAATTGATTTGGTGAATTCCAAGTACTGTCTTAGACTTCATAGACTTAGTCTGTTCTCAGGCTGATTTCTAGGACTGTCCTGACTCAGGTGTTTGTCACAGAACGACAGGTGGGAGGCTGCAGCCAGCAGGGAAAACAGGAAAAGGCAGGACAAGACAATCTTTCTTGCTGCATTGGTGTTCACCCTCACAGTTCATGGCGTTGTCTTAGCAGGCTGTGAGCATTCATAGCTTGGTTCCATGCAATTTTGCTATAACAAAATCACTTTTATATGAGTCTTGTTCTTCAAAACAAACAAACGAAAAACTTTGGCTGTTTTGAATTTGAGGAGTGATATGGCTTTCAGGGTACTGGGACTGTGTTTTAACAGTAATGCTGATAATACCAGTCTCATTGAGGGGGGGGGGAACCAACACGTTACCATAGCCAGGTTATATTTTGGGTGTGTTCAAATTGTGATGGAACAGATTTAAAATACTGTAAATTGTTATTGACAGACATCTTTCTCAATAATAGAGTTAGCAGCAGCAGTTGTTTTTAATAGTCTTCCGAACTACAGGATTGAACCTGCCCTTTAGGAAGATTGGCAAATCTTTATCACAGAGGACAATGTTGTATTTTGGTTGCTTTTCCCTTCTAGGGTGCTTCTGAAGAAATCTGGCTGTAAAATACCAAGAATTGAACTGGAAGAGATGGGACCTTCATTAGATCTGGTTATGAGGAGGACACATTTAGCTTCAGATGACCTTTATAAACTGTCTTTAAAACAACCAAAAGCCCTGAAGGTAAATACCTTGGAAAGTATATTACTTCCAGATCTATCTGTGAAGAAGAGCAAAAGCAGAAGTATTAGTTATTGTATATTCAACCAAAGTTCGCTTTTATATAGGCCAACTGATATTTCTGGGGCCACAGCACTTTTGTGGTGATCAGCTGGCATACAAACTCTCTTCTGGTAGCATGTAAGAACAGAACAAATCTTAATCTCTAAGCTCCAAGCAATGTGTGCGGTCTTGCTTTTAAGCACTTGATTTGGTAGTTTAATTATGGGTGAATGTGGTGATGGCAAGGCCAGATATCTGGCTTCTCACCAGAACTCCTGGCACTCTCTACTCAGAAATACTAATGTTGTTCTTCCCTTACAGCCTAAGAAGAAAAAGAATATCTCCCATGATGTGTTTGGTACAACTTATGGTCGAATTCACATGCAGAAGCAAGATCTTAGTAAACTGCAGACACGGAAAATGAAAGGGTTAAAAAAGAGGCCAGCAGAGAAGTCAGCTGAAGATGGTGGGGTTAGTCCCAAAAAGTCAAAATCAGGTTGATGGTCTGGAATGGCTTTGAAAACTCCTTGTACCTTCAAATCTAGTATATATGTTGTAATATAAATGTGTCGGACATAAAAGATTCAGCTGCTGTTAGCTTTGGTTTTATAAAAAAAAATCTTTTTAATGATTTGCCATTTTTAAGGGAACATGGGGGTATTAAGCTTTATATGGAACTTGGTTATTTAAAATAAAAAATATGATATAACTTGCTTGGTTTTCCAAAGCCGAGTATTTATTCTCTTGGTGTTAGCAAACATATGCTAGTCAAGCAGGTGACTCATTTCCCTAACAGTTCTACGGCTATTATGTTGGGAACCCTTGATCGGTCAGCTCATCTTATAAATTCTGTGCAGGACCAGAGTAGTGTATATGCATAATATACACAGCACAATGTCTCAGTTCATTTATGGTTTATGTATTTCAGTTTTTGCAAAGCTGCAGTACTCCATAAACTATAAACCATTTTCTAAAGCGTGAACTCACAATACGTGTCTGATGCTAGACTATGTGTTTAACTATTGCACCAAGCCTTGCTTTACACTTGCAGAATCAGGAGTGATTAAGGTGTTTTTACTGTGTTCATCACCATGGTAGCAAAGTACCTGATGTTTGCTTTAGGCATAAATGGAACCTTTACAGTTTGAATTTCAATCTTTGATGCTTGATTTGCGCCCAGAATGGAAGTATGTGAAGGAACCATGAAAGGTACAAGTCTTTTCTTCTTACCCTGCGGTCCTCCTAAGTTTGTGCTCATGAGTTAGTGAAGATTCAGTTAAAGACCTGGGTAAGGGGGAGAAGAGTTTAAGAGCTTAGTGAGACTTTGGTGTGGTGTTCTGTGTTTTGGAACATATTAAAACCTTGCTTTTTTTTCCTTCTGCTTGTTTCTTCGGAAGCTATTACTGTGCTCTTTAGCATAATTATGATAAAAGTGTACATGCTTTATCATGAACACAGCAAGCTTGCTCATCCTGGTTCCGTTTTTAATACTTTATCTTTTCTTGTTAGTTTTCTCGGTGCAATCAGCTGAGGTGTCACATTAGAAATAGGCCGTTTGTTATTTTTACTTGTCTTCTGCATCCTGGATGGAAGCAGTGGGGCAGCTTTGCTTTCCTTATGTGAGAGCTGAGCCCTAACTGTGGCTGTGCAAATGCCACGCATAACATTCTTGCTGTGCTCATTTAGTAAAACTTGTAGTGTGAAAAAGAAAGGCCTTTAAAAGTTTTGGATCTTTTTGAGGGCACAAATATACTTATCTTCAATGTATTACCTAAATTTTTTTCTTTGTATCCATACACATAATAAATAGCATGGCTCTCTCTAAATCCTTATCTCCGATCTATAAACAAGTGTTTGAGAAATTGATAATTCCAAAAACTACTTCAGATTTGTATTTCCCACCATATCTTTCTGAAGTGCAAATTGCTACGCTTTTGACTGAAAGCCATGTTTGGTAATAGCTGCAGAATAATTGTACTAAGGGGCATGCTGTCATTTACAAACCTGTAGTGGTAAAAGTAACAGCAAAAGACTATTCATAAAAGACAGCATGCCCTTAGTCATAAAAGACTATAAGTTGTATTTTCCTAATGCGGGAGTTAATTTTGGTGCTTAATTTGGTGTTTAAAAACTTAATTTCATAGCAGTAATGTAGACCATCTAACATCCTGTTAGTGTGAAAAGTGAGAGTTACTCAGTAGTAGCCGTCAGCGATAAGCTGTTGCATCCTGGCATTGGTTTTGTTTCATGCTGCTGCTGGTTTCCTTGTATGAAGAAGAAGCTGGGACAGGTGAGGGCTACTACACCTGCTGACAAACGCGTGTGGTTACTCCACAACTTCAGAGAGATGCAAAGTCCTCAAGCACAGGAAATTGGTCATTGGGGAGAACCCAGGTGCATTTATTCACCCTTTGCAGGGTCTTTTGTCTCTGCTTACTCGAGGTGCAACTTGAAGTGCCTGATGTCCCACACCGGTGGCTGTTTGTGTCCTTTTATTCTTAGTTTTTGTACTGGTGAAATCCAGCCATGTGGTGGACAAAATGCATTAGATGTGTGAGGCAAGGAGAAATTCACCTAGATATAGTGTAAGAATATTTAGGCTATGCTTTTTCATTTTAATCACTTTCAAGTTGTGTTGTTAGCAAGAATTAAAGTTTGCTCCATTTCTGATAAATACTTTGTATTACTCAGACTGATGCTGTTTTGGTGCAAACTCTGAGTGGGAAGTGGAAATGCTCTCATTTTGTTCTCATGGCAGAAACGAACCACTCTGATCTCTATGACAAGATAGGATGAAGCCAGATTAGCAACTGAGTTCACTGCATTTCTTTCAGAGAAGTTTCAGCCTTGCTGTGAAACAGTGATTAAGCCATAAGGCTGGTGGCTAATGTGATTTCAGATGTACGGCATGTACAACTGCTCCTCTGCATGGTAGGCAATTACTACATCTTGAGTATCTGATTTAACTCAAGGTGAATGGAGATAGGAGGGCTAAATATAACCTTTCTAGTGGCATGTTTTTTACTTCCCAGTCTTTTAAAGCGTGGGGAAATTTTTCAGGTGCTGCAGTGTAGCTGTGCACATGGGGAAGAGAACACATGGTGCTCAAAGGGCAGCAGATGAGAGGGGCTTGCCTTGCCTCAATTGCCCCTTGCTTCCAGAGTTCACCGGGCTCTGGAAACACGTAAACACAGCCCCAGGGTCTGCGTGGCACGGGCAAGGCGTAACTGGCATGTTCACTCCTTTCCTTTGGCTTTCATCTTCTTACCTCCCAACGCACTGGAGATAGCTTTATTTACGGGTTGAGCGCCGTAATAAATTCAGCTTCAAGAAAATCCCTGTGGGCGCAGCATGGCTCCCGAGGCCGTACCTGTGTGGTAAAACGGAGGTGGAGTTGCAAATCAGCAGTCAAACCTGTGCTGTCTTTAGTCTAGCTGGCAGGGTGGCAGCAGCAGGGAGGGTACGATTTGTGCCTTCTGTGGACCCTCGGTTTGTATGCTGATGTTGCCCAGCTGTGCTGCTGGCATCGTCATTGCTACTGTTACTTAGGCTGTTGTCATTATAGATACTAATGATACGCGTAGAATTTATAGTCTACCTGCACTATAAGTTTACTTGGCTCTTTTTATGAGTGGTGTAATTAAAAAAAAAAAAAAAAGTAGGAAGAGAGGTAGACATTGCCGAGTGGCGCAATGTGCTAGGTTCTTGGGATTCCCACATTTTGGGGAATCAGTCCTGGGCATGTATAATCACAGTCTTAGCTGTGTGCTACTATAATGTGACAGACCAAGCACAGAGGAGACTGAATGGTGCATGTTTGAAAAAAGCATATGAACACCTTTCTATTTCCTGGATTTTGTGGGTTTGAGTTTATCTTTACGGTTCCTTAGCAACCTTATTTGTTTTCACTGAGTGCTTTCTGGGTTTGACTGTGAGGGTTTCCTTCCCCCACTGGCTTGGTTGCAGCTGGGGAGGGTTGAAGAGAGCATGAAGGGAGGACGGTTAAACATCGCAGACATACCAGGTGTCACGCTGACTGCTGCATCCCCCAACCAGGGGAAAAAAGGCTGACCACTGCTTATTCCATATGCTATCAAATATAAGGGGGGTACGGAGACTAGAGCAGAACTGCGTTGGAGACGTTTTCATTATTAAAGAGAGGGAAGTGGAAAATGTTAGCTGTGCATAATATATATAACATAGCCATACATAATACATATTAACATGTGTATTACATGTGGTGCAGATAGTTCTCCCCTGTCTCCAGTGTAATTTATCTCCTCCTTTTGGACTTTGCTAAAGTGCTTCTAGCAGGGCTGACGCATCCCAGATACAATCCAAAGACATAGCTGAGAAATAGGTCCGTTGTATATTTTTAGGAAACCTGACTTCTGATACAAGGAAAAGAGGTGCGAGGCTCCTGAACGTGAAGCCTGTGTAGCCTTCCTAAATGAAAGAGTGTTCAAAGTGAACAATATGGCTAATACTATACAGGAAAAATAGCTTTGCTCTCATGCATTTATGCAGAAGATAGTGAGGAGGAACTGGCAAAGACATTTTGGGAGTTCATAGGGTTGCCAGAAGGCTGGGAGTTGGTTATCTCAGATACCATGGTGTAGTGGAAGGATCTAAGTGCTGTGTGGGCAAAGAAATGAAGATGGGCATCGGGAGAGGAAAAACTTGGAGAAAAGGAGGCTGAGGGGAAAGGAGGTTGTAGAGAGGTGGGGGTCAACCTCTTCTCGCCAGTTACAAGCGATAGGACAAGAGGAGATGGCCTCAAGTTCTGCCAGGGTGGGTTTAGATTGGATATTAGGAAAAAGTTCTTCACCCAAAGGGTTATCAAGCATTGGAACAAGTCTGTTCCAGCCCAGGGAAGCCCAGGGAAGCGGTGGCGTCACCATCCCTGGAGGTATTTAAAAGCTGGGTAGACGTGGTGCTGAGGAACACGGTTTAGTGGTGGTTTTAGCAGTGTTAGGTTGATGGTTGGACTCAATGATCTTTAAGGTCCCTTCCAACCTAGACTATGATTCTAATTTATAGGTGCTCTGGGATTAAGCCCTACCCTAAATAACATCGAAATTATCTATTCAGAGCAATCAGTGAATGCAATAGGTGTATGCTGATTGAGAAAGGTGTCCCTTTTTCTTTCTTATTTTCTTTGGCATTCAGTCATACTCTGTCTACTTGACACCCCCACCCACCCCCAACCGCACCCCCTTATCTCTAAAATAAGCACAAGGTAGTTCAGGGGAAGTAGTTGTCAAGTTTTGAACGGAACTTAACAGAAAGCATGTGTGCTTAATGACTTTCCCCCAAATTCTCATCATGTTCCCTCTTTCCCCTTGATAATCTCATGATCTTTCCTGTGATGCAACACAACACCTATAAAATCTGGATTTCTCACTCCTTCCATGATACCGAAGTACACCCACATGGCCCTAACTGTCTTCTGCATTGATTGCTGCAATTTTCTCCTCTTGACTTCCTTCACTCTCATCCTCCAAACCAAACCAGACAGAGCTGCAGTGACCTGTTTCCTACTGTTTGTCCAGATCATCTCACCGTGCTGGCAAGAAGTCAGTTTTTGTCCATTATTGTTCATGGTAATTGTTAAATTAATCTCTTCTTTCCACTGTACTAGTGGTCATAATATTGGTCTCCCCCATCTTTCTTGGTGTCCTGGTTTGAGGTAAAACAGAACCAATTTTGTTCAGTAACTTTGCTTCTTAGCTAGGCCTCTCTTTTTCCTCCTCTGCCGCTCTCTTTGAAGAGGGGTAGAGGGGAGCATCTGTCAGTCCCATCTGAGGTCCCCAGTAGCCAATTTGGCCTAAACCATGACACTTGATTATCTTCTGTACTCTGTACTGACCATTATTTGCTTTATTCCCTGTTCTGTTGATCACTGTAGCAAGGCACTTACTGAGAGTGGCTGGACAAACTCAAACAAGGAATCAAGAGCCATGTTCAGGTCAGGAGTCAAACTTCAAAGCCAGAGGCTCAGGAGCCACAATCAAAAGAGGGAATGGGATGGAGACCTGTCCTGTCAATTACAGCATTAGGCAAGTCAGGCAGGCAGGGAAATCTGCAGGAAAGGCCTAACCAGGCCCACTTCTCCAGCTGTTACCTAAGTGGGAAAATGTGAGCAAGAGCACTGACCTGCTGGTGCCAGGGGAACGGATGCCAGGCTTTGCTCAGCAAACTTGGAAGGAGATTCTTGGTTGATCTGCCAGGGGGTTATGTACATTTGCCTGGTGCTACATAGCCTGCAAACATCTGAGTGATGCACAATAAACTGTTTGGTTTTGGTTTTTTTTTACATATACAGTGCTGCAATGCAAAGTGAGATGAATTTAAAATCTATCTTTATCTCCCTCTTTCCTAACATTAACGTGAACTCCATGGAGAAGGCAGCGCTCAGCATGCATGCAGTGAGGGGGCCTTCACGTCGGACTGAGCCCTGTGTGATCAATTCTAAGGCTGCTTTCGGTGCTGATGTTATTTCTCCCCTTCTTAAATCAGTAAAATTAAACCACTGAGTGCTGCTGCTGGCCTCTAGGCAGGAGAATTACTGACGCTGCTTTGTGCTCTGGAATTACTGCTGCAACAGTGACTATCTACATTAGCCATAGATAGGCACGCCAGGGCCCGATATCAGCTGTTGCCAAAAGATAGTTTTAAAGCCTCTTCCCTCCCTGCCTGTTTCTAAGATAAAGGCGTATTCCTTGTACTAAGTCAGGGTTTCTGTTTTCCTAATTCGAAAAAGTCCATAAGTAGTTACGTCTTTTCAGTTTTCGTTGCGAGTTGCTAAAATTTTTCTCCAGTGAAAATTGAGCTCCTTGGCTCAGAAGTTGCTCTCTCCCTGGGGGAAGGTGAGGAAGGGAACACAGAAGTGAGAGGGAAGAAAGGATTCGGGCAAAATATCTCCTCTCTCTCCTGTTGTGTCATGTTTTTGCATGTGACAGAAATTAGTCCCAATGCAACAAAGATATGTAAGGTATTTAGCGGTGCAAATTGACACCAAACACCTCTAAACAAAGCTGAACTCTCCCAGTTCTCATGAGCAAAGAGCTGTTTGGCACGTTTTCACTGCCAAAAGACGGGCAGTCACATCTGCTCTATCCAGAAGTTTGTATTGGGATGGTTCGCTGCAAAAAGTGCAATGCAGAACTTGCATTCACCTCTCATCACAGCCATTTACTTCTTATAATTGAAAACAGATTATTCTGAGAAATTAATGAGACCCTCTGAAGTGCACATGCAGTATGCCAATAAACAGTAATAAGCTTTTAATTCATAAGAGGTGATAGATTTCAGCTCCTGTTGGCTTACTTTACACACGGGAATAATTCCTTGTTCATTAGGGTTTTTTGAATGAAATATTAGGCAGGCTTGAAAAGAAGTCTATAGGCACTTCTGTTTTTTTTTTTTTCGTTCTTTCTCCTTTCTTCTCTGAACATACCTGAGATACCTTAGCGTTTCTAGGATATTGTAGCACAGAAAGGCAAACAGCTGTGCAACTCAAGCGCGTTGATGCGTGAGGGATTTCTGGTTGTGTCCAGGATGCTCATCTCTTCAGGGCTGAGCAGAAAAGCTCACTTGAAGAAAGATTCAAAGACCTGGTAACTGCTGAGCATTTCCTTCTCACTTTCCTTCCAGAGAGAGAGGGGTACCCTCCCTTCCCACCATTACCCTCCTCCAGTTTCTCAGGCAGCACGTCAGACATAATGATATTTCTTTAAAAAAGAACCCACAAACCCAACACTTTATAGATAACACTATGTGGGGAGTTCAGCAGCAGCGCTGACGTAAGGAGTTATGAAGGTGCAGCTGTTTGTGGGACTGGCAACCAGATTAGGGAATCAAACCAGCTTTAAAAAGCAGAGGGGGGGGGGAGAAAAGGGGAGGGGGGCTTTTTGTTTTGAAGCTGGATCTGTTCCCCGATCTGGCTCTCAGCACAGCTGGGTGGTGCGCTGCTGCACTGGGGAGGGAGCAAAAGGCTGGGAGCAGGATGGGAGATGTGAGGGAACTCCTGCTGCTTGTGTTGCTGCATACAGTAATATCTGTAAGGCAGTGCCCGAGTTTGAGAATTACTATGGTTCTGAGTCTGTTCTTAAGGAAACCAACAGGTTTTGGGACCTACATTTGCCAGTAGGCTTCATCACAACTTTCCCTGTGAAGATCACTTTTAACACCATTTTACAGCTGTGACAGCGAAGGTTAACTGACTTTTTTAAAAGGGATTTGCTTTGGGAACAAAAGTAAAATGTGAAAGTTGTGAGTTTCTTGTCTGTGTGGTCTCTGTTGGTGGCTTTCGTGTACCTTCCTGTGGCCGGAGTGTGCTGTGGTGGAGCTGGAGCAGCTGGCAACAGCGCTTGGCTGGAAAGAAGTTGACCTAAGTGGAACCACTCACAATTTGTCATTTTCTTTGCAAAGAAAACCCCTCAGAAATTTTGAAGTTTATCAACAAAGACCAACACCACCCAGCCCTGGTTAGTTGTAAGAGAGACACTAGATCATCTGTGTGCCTTTTAGCAAAACATGAAGAAATCTGTTCAGATTGGTTTTAAGGCAACCTTCAAAATAATATTCAGGAAACTTCTTTCCGTCAGGAGTAACCTTCTGACAAAACTCCTTATGTGGCTTCTGTTTTACCTGGAAGGATTTTCTCCACTGTGAGGATTTTTCGACATACTTCTTTCCCCTCTATGGAAAAGAAGCTGTGGAGCTATGGCGATGAACAAGACTTTTTGAGCTGTGTTGAATGCTTTTCTTAATGAACTTGAATAAAAGATTAAGTTGTGCTTGGTCTAGTCTGAGCATGACCAGAAATACTGCATGGTGGTATGTTATGTTTGGAAAGCTAACACTGCATTTGAGCACAAGCCTCAAATCTTTTGAAGACAGATGTAGTTATTTTCTCCAGTTATTAAAAATATTTTAAATTTCGTTTAAAGTCCATTAGACCTGTGTTGCTATTTTCAGAAGGTAATAGCTGATTAGGTTCTCAGTTACATTTCTTTCAATTCCTGGAAGGAAATCTCTTCTGTGGCTTACGTGGTAAACTGACTGAAGAGTTTAAGTGCATATAGACAAAGCTGTCCCTGTTAAGGAAAAAGTATAGTTAAAGGAATATTATGAAAAAGTGAAAGGTGAAATGCTTTTTCAGCACGTGGGCTGCATAGGACACGATAAATCTACCCCAGAGATGGTCTCATGCATGAGATTCTGTCAAAGGTAAATCTTGTTCCTTTAGAGACTCGTGCTCGTGGCAGGAGATTTATGCTACCTGACTGGTATGCCTGGAGGAAAAGATGTATTAAATGCTAGCGGAGAAGAAGGAAAAAACTTGTCAGAATCTGTGGTTTATTAAAATGGTGCCAGCATTTGGTCGGAGCCAGCTACACTAGCCTTGTAATGGATTCTGGGAGCTGAGTTTACAGGAAAGTTTTGTTGTTCTATTAAAAAGCAGAACAGGATGAACTTTTCAACCTAGTAGGTAAAGAGCTAGTTTCCATGGGCCTAACTCTGTCAGCAAAACAAATGAGTGTTAAGAAAAAACAGGCAAACTATTAAGACATGGCATTAGTGGAGGTGTTTTCCCACAGCAAAAGCCAGATGACTGAAATCAGAAACCTTCTGGTCTTCTAAGTCCCCTCTTGGACATTGAACTAGACATCTGACTTGCAAGACAGGAAAAGGAGAGATAAGAACTTATGTGATACTTATTCATATCTGCCGAAACAATTTTGAAACCTGTATGAAAAGTGGGTTTTGCAGGGCAGAAAGAATCATCAATTATAAAATGGAAGTTGGGACAAGATCTTTAAGACATTTTCCCATATGTCACATAGAGAAAGCTGTCCCCTCCCCACACACACATAGCTGCGTGGGTTTCTGTAAGTGCACTGCAGTATAAAGTGGCATATCATTCTGACCTGAAGATCGTTAATTGTGTTCCATTTGTGAAAGGTCTGAGACCCCATTGAGACTTATTTAAAACAAACAAACAAAGCACAACTTCACAACTTTATATTTACTTGACACAGTCTGTTTTATAGCAGACTTGTTGGAGCGGTTTATTTATTTATTTATTTATTTACTATAGGACAGTAATAGCCAGGTTCCTTCGAGAAGGATCCCAGAACCCTGTTGTGGTAGGCACAGGGAAAAACACAGTGCAAAGAAAAAGTCCTCACCAAGATATTGAAGTAGCACGTGGCTCTGCAGAGACAACATGGCTTTCCTGCATTGCGGTAGCTTCTCCTTAAAAAATAAAAACCAAAGTGCCTTAAGATCTTACCCTCCGAGGGCTTCTGTTTACTTGCACTCACACAGAAGAGTGTTGAACACATCCTGCCCTGGAGAACCCTGTTTCTTATTGCTGCTGAGTAAAATTCAAGGGAAACCCTTAATGAGAACAAGCATTCCTGTTTCTTTGTTTGGAGAGACATTATTCCTCTTTTGCATTTTGCGTTTGCCAAGAAATGCTTGTGTGATTAAAGTGGTTTATTGTTTTAGATCATCGATAGTTCGGGTGTGGGATACGAGAATTGCTGGATCCAACTTCCATGGACCAAAAAATCTAAGTGACCTCACTGCCACTCTGGCTCCCTGCTGAGGGAGAGATCTTGGTGGGATCACTACGGATTAGCAGTTGTATGAATCAAGATATCTATGAGATGAATGCTTGTAAGTGACACAAACCTTCCCTTCCAGACTAAACACACTGACATTTCATAGTCAGTCTGTGATGAGGAACGAGCTGTTAGGAAAATGGAATTTCTGGGAATTGTAACATTTGCAAACCTTGTGTTGTTCCAAATCAGAACGAAGAGCCAAAGCTTCCCGTTGAATGAAAACTCTGGGGATAGGAGAAAGTTGATTCGTGACCATGGAAACATTTCATATCTGTATATTCAGTATAACATGTTGATAATGCAAACACCAATGCTAATGTTTCATAAGTTGAAAGAAAAAAGAAATTCAGTTCAGTGGAAGTACAGTGCTTTACTTTGACATTTTTACTTCTACCCATTTCAAATTTTCACCCATGTCACAAGACCAAAGGAACAACCACACTCAATTCACAGCAAGAGTTTTTTTCATGTGAGGGGACATGATTTAGAGAGTGTCTTTTCCAAAGGTGAGACTCACTCCTTACGTGCTGGATGGGTTGTCCGTGCAATTTCCCCAAATATGGGAAAATAAAATACAGTGTCTGTGGTAGCAGGGAACTACATTTGTGCTTCACCCTGGAAGTTTAAAATGAGTATAAGTGTCCTGTTCCAGGCGCTTTGGAAAAGAGCATGAGAATGGGGAGAAGCTCAACAGAGCTTTATTTCAATACCTCTCCCATTGTTTCCAAGTACCAGGATAAAGTTTTGAGCTGGAGATAATCTCGTTTGTTATATTTTGTTGTTACTGCATCTTTCTTTTATGGCTTTTGCTATTGCTTTGTTAAGTATATCATTTTGGCATCTTAAACACTTTGTATTGATTAGTTCCATAATTTAGTTTTGTTGAATGAAATAGTAATTATTGAGTTAAACTTGAGGCTTGATCATATTCTTGGATGTCCCTTAGGTCTTTTATTTGAGGGCTAGCAGATAAACATTTTCCTTCCCCTGTCTCATGCCAGTGATGATTTTACTGGCCTCAGTTTCCTTACTGATTTCTTTCCCAAGCTAGAGTCCCGATCAACTTAGATGCTTGTCACGCAGAAGCTGTATCATATGGCTGATTTGTCCTCTTTGTACTTTTTCTAGTTCTGTTATATTCTTTCTGAGAATAGACTTGTATGTAATATCAAAGGTATTGTTGCATGACTAATTCTGACATGTGCAACACTTACTTTTTTATTTTCTCTTCTTAATAATGATTAATGTTCTATGTGCATGTTAGACATTATTGTTTAGGGAGCTATTGCTGCCAAATGAGGAGCTAAAATAAGTCCAAGATCTCTCCTCTGTAATGAACTTTCTAATGATAATAACATTCTAGAGACCATTATTTTATGTACCTAGAGAAGGGTTTTTTCACATTTATGTTTCTCAGTATCAAATTTAACTTGCTATTTTGCTTCCCAGTTACTGGCTATATTCAAATTCTTCCACAGCTTGTAGTTTGGTAACATGATATGACAAAGTTTGCTGATGATGTTGGATAAGTTGGTGTTGTAAAGATGAGTGTCACTTGAAAAGATACCCAGAAGACTCTTCTGAGGGTGCCATTTTAATACCACTCAAATTAAATTCAGTGTTGGTATGTAGAAATGATGAACAAACCTGACATCAGCTTAAAAAAAAAAAAAAAGATGGGTTCTGAGCTAACCATGGCTATTTGGGAATGAGACCTTGAGATTATATTTGAGAATGAAAAAGTCACTCTGATACTCACAGTCAAAAAATCAAATCAAATGTTAGGAATTAGTATGGGAGGAGGAAAATTAAATAGCATACAAATATATGCTGTTGCATGAATTCAAAGTGTGCCCACACCCTGACTGCTGTGTGCAGTTCAGCTATCCACGTCCCCCATCTTGAAAAGAGCTATAACAGAACTAGTTTTAGAGATTTGCATAGACTGGAAAGCTGGGCAATCGCCAACTGTATGAAATGAAACAAAAGCAAGTGCTGGATTCTCCACCAGGGACAGGGTAATCCTGGTTATACATACAAACTGGGGGACGGGAGGCTGGAGAGCAGCCCCGCGGAAAGAGAGCTGGAGTTTGGGTTGATGGCAAGTCAAATATGAGTCAACAGTGTGCCCTGGCAGCCAAAAGGGCCACCATGCCCTGGGGTGCATCAAGTACAGCATCGCTAGCCAGTCAAGGAAGGTGATTGTCCCACTGTACACCGCACTGGTGTGGTCCTACCTCGAGTACTGTGTGCAGTTTTGGGCACCTCAGTGTAAGAAGGACATCAGACTACTAGAGTGTGTCCAGAGGAGGACGACCGAGACAGTGAAGGGCCTTGAGGGCAAGACTTACAAGGAGCGGCTGAGGTCACTTGGTTTGTTCAGCTTGGAGAAGGCTGAGGGGTGACCTCATGGCAGTCTACAGCTTCCTCAAGGGAGGCAGCAGAGGGGGAGGTGCTGATCTCTCTCTAGTGACCAGCGATAGGACACAAGGAAATGGAATGAAGCTGCGTCAGGGAAGTTCAGACGGGACATTAGGAAAAGATTCTTCACTGAGAGGGTGGTTGGTCACTGGAACAGGCTCCCCAGGGAAGTGGTCACAGCACCAAGCCTGTCACAATTCAAGGAACGTCTGGATGACGCTCTTAGTCATATGGTTTAGTGTTAGGTAGTTCTGTGAGGAGCAGGGAGTTGGACTCGATGATCCTTATGGGTCCCTTCCAACCTGAGATATTCTATGGTTCTATGGTTCTACTTCAGAGAAGGGCAAAGGTGTTTGAAAGATATGGAATGGCTTCTATAGGAAGAATGACTGAATCAGCCATTCTGCCTGGGAAAGATATAACTGAAAGGGATTATAACAAAGATACATGAATTCATGGATGATATGGAGATGGTTAATAGAAAAAAAAGTTGTTCTTGTATGGGAAGAGACAGTTAATTTGGGACTATCCAATGAAGCTCACAGGAAATAGGTGTTGCATAAAAGGATACATTTTTTTCACATATGCAGTTAAGCTACAGAACTCCTACCAGAAAATACTGAGTGACAGAATAAGTCCATTTACCAGGATTCCACTAAGGTTGAGGAACACTAAGAAGAAGCTACTGCTTTACGTCTTTACTAACCAGTTGTGCAGTGGGATGGTCTACACCTTCATGAAGCTCATGGATGACACTGAATTGGAGAAAGCAGTCAATCTACTGGAGGAGGATCATTTCTCCAGGATGGATCATTCCTCCAGCTTAGCAAGTTCCTTCTGAATGGCCAACAAAAACCTCATGGAGTTCAATGAAGGTAAACACAAAATCCTGCATCTGGGATGCCATAACCCCATGCACCTGTGCAGGCTGGGGATACACAGGATAAAAAAATAGTTTGCAGAAAGGTGCTCATGAGCAACCAGCTGAATAGGCATCTGCAGTTTCTCTTGCAGCAATGAGGACTAACCACATACCGGTCTATATTAGCACGAGCACAGCCAGCAGGTTGAGGGAAGTGATTATTCCTCTGTATTTGACACTTATGGGGCCATGTCTGGAGTAGTGTGTTTGGTTTGGGCCACCCCAGAGCAAAAGGGATATTTACAAACTGAAGAGAGTCCAGGGAGGGTCACCAAGATTGTCAGGACACTGGAGAACGTACTGCATGAGCATAGGCTGAGAGGGCTGGATTTATTCAGCCAGTAGATAAGAAGACTAAGAGGGGGCTCTAATTCCTGTTTTCTACCACCTAATGGGTAGTTATCAGAGAAGAAGTATTCAAATAAACCTACCCTGCATCTGTGTTTCCCAAGACTTGTCATGCCTTTCTGCCTTCTGTGTCTTACCCAGGTTGACTTTAGAGTGGTAGAGTTGTTCTGAGCAGGCAGAGCAGAAGGCGGCAAGCAGCTGGGGCAGATTTGAGGGCCTGGGGGCAAGAGGTGTGCCCTATAGGCTGGGGCTTCTTGGGGTAGGAAGGTTGGGGATGGGAAGGAGTGTGAGTAGGGGAAGAGGAGGAAGTCTTGGGAGGAAAGAGAATTTAGGGAAAGAAGATGGAAAATGGCGGGGGTTCTGGATTGAAATGACGAGGAGAAATGTTTTGACTCTGAGAGCTGGGGCAGGTTGTGAAAGGAATTTGGAGGCAGAAGGGCAGAAGGGCAGAAGGGAGATAAAAAGCCACAGCTGGGAAAAAGCAGATGAGAGGGGAGAGCGAGGGGATGAGCGTGCTGTGCTACACAGGCTTTGGGGTGAGAATGGGCAGGGATTACTGCGGTGCCTCTCTGCTGCCTCTGACCAGCTCTGATCTGGAAACAGGCATTTGTAGAGACCTGGCCTTTCTTCCCCAGCAACACAGGGTTTGCCTCCCCTCCATTCTCTTTTTGTCACTCAAAAGCATAAAATTTCAAGTTTAATTTCCAGACGAGAAGATAATAATAATTTTGCTGGCTATCTATTTTTAAATCAACATCTCAGCAAATCATAGTAATGATACAGATCCCCCAAACCCATCTCCTCCTCTCCTGTTTTTCTCCTCCTTTTCCAGCGTGAGACAGGGAAGGACGCGCAGGCTTCTGTCCCAGGGTGCAGCCTTAGCTGCCAGTTGCACTGTCCTGCTCCCACGTTGCGCTGTCTCCTTTGCTCAAATCCATTTCCAAATTTAGCCAGATAGATGAAGAAATAAATTGTGGACAAAGACCGTTCCCGGCTTGGCCAGCAGATGGCAATTACTGCTCTCGAAGGGATCCTTAGGTGGCCTTTAAAGAGTACAGAAACAGGAGTTTGCAGTAGATGAGTTTGTAATATTACACCGAGTGCAAAAAATCTGGAATCTGAAGTTCTGGAAATTGAGTTCACCTCTTCTGTCACCTATTAACATATCAAATATCGGAGCTTCTTAGTTCATGAAATAAGTACTGTTATACGTTAAGGAGAAAAGCACTTAATGTTGTTCTGAGTTATTCACTCAGCAGTTAACCCTCTGTTATGCTGCCATAACATGCAGTACAGGAACTTTTCGTCCCTTTTTAAAGGTATCGTAAAATCTATGTTGTTTCTGGGATGCTTCCTGTCACATCAAAAGGTCCTGATATGCATTGACACGGAGAGTTGAAATGAAAGAAAAATTTAATATATGTTTGTGTTTCCTATTGTTGTTAAAGATCATGGGGAAATGAGCTATTTAATTTCAGAAGCTGAGAAAGCAGAGCATGCAGGTACTGATAATATATGTAATAAATAACAAATTTCTGGAACAGGTCAGCAGAGAAGGCTGCTGCAGCAAAATAATGTAAACTCGGGTTAGGTTCTTTGCTGAATAAGGAGAATGTTTCAGGGATGACGTAAAAAGCCAGCAAGGAAGCAAGTCAGAGCTATGGTTAATGGACAAATATACTGACATTTTCATTTTCTTTGCCTGAATTTCTCTTTCATTTTCACAGTGAAATGGCTCTGTGGAGCTAACTACAATGGGGTATTTAGGGAATGCTGTGAGTTGTTACGGCTCAGGGGGGTAACTCCCGATGTGGGGAGGAGGAAAGGTTAAGAAGGAGGTTCAAGCTGGCAGTACAATTTGGTTCCTGGCTATCATGCTGACTGGGCCAGAAAGGAGTACAGAAGTCCTGAGTAAGTGTGGGGGAAAACGTTTCTTAAATCGTTCTCTTGTGACCTTTTTACCTTGAGAAGCATAAATAGGATATGAAGCAAGCTTTATCTAGCTTTGCGTGGCTCAAAGTTTAGTTGCCCTGACGTGAGATTGAGGGCTGAAGGGAGCAAAGAAGGAAAATTAGGGGGAAAAGGAACTCGGGGTCCTGCCAAAAAGGCTGGTTTACTTTTAAACACTCAATATTTCAGACTGACTGAAATACTATGTTTGACTTTCCAGTCATACTGATATGATTAAACTATAATGAGAGAATTAATTCCTAAACTGAGAGTGGGATTAACAGTTTTTAACTCAAGGTCCTTTCCCGAGCTCTTGCAGAGAGACCAGTAGCGTGCGATGTCCGCCCTTGCGTTTCTGTCATTAGTGGCCAGTGCTTTGTGAAACCCCGAGTTAGAAGCCCTCTCATTGTCAAAAAAGAAAGTGCTTCCTTGAGTAAGAGAGAGTCTGTACCACCAGAAACAAGCCAGTCGAAGCGGAAGTCTGGAGGGGCTGTCTGGCCTCAGGCTTCAAAGGAAGCCCAGGATTTGCTGGTGGTGAATAGTTTAAGCAGACCGCAGGGACTATGTTCAAAAGTTTGTTTAAAAACAAACAAACCTGTAACTCTTACATGTTCACCGGTAAGAAATTCCTGAACTAAGCCTGTGCCCCTTGTTTTAACACCGAAGCTGTTTCTGAAAACTGTCGTTAGGAAACCATGTTATTAGGAAACAGCAAGGTAGACTCGGAAGGAATTTATCCAAGTAATTAGGAGGGTTGGTTTGGGGTTAAGAGACAGAAGAGACTCGCAGTGGTGTGAATGGGGTTAAACAGGGGATCTGTAACTGGCAATTTGCTTGAGAAATCCAGACTTAGGAACACTGGGTCTATCTGCGTCAGCAAGCCTTTGAAACGCGGGAGATTGAGGTTGGACACAATCACAACAAATCGATGTCTAACCAGAGAACAGAAATCAACCCACCTGTGACAATTAGTGCTTCCAGTTAATATCTCATACATATCTTGCTCTCCAAAATGAACTTGACATCCCATCTTTATAAGAAGCACACATCTTGGCTAGAAAAGATCAGAAATCTAGCTCTCTCACATTGCTCCTGCATATCAGGAAAAGCAAAATGAGAAAAAATGGCACTCAAATCCCCTTTTAGGATACCCTGAAGTATCAGTGCTACTGTGAAAGCTGAAGTCAAACACGAGGTTGGGATTTTATGTTTGTGTCTGTAATTCCTGGCTACGGTCGGATTCATTGCACAACCAGAAAACTGCTTTCTCAACTGATAGCCTTGCAAAGTCATACTGGAAACAGAAATTAGTGTGTACTTTGGCTGAGGTATTACCAGCCATAAAGATCTGGCAACTGCAGCTTGCTTAACAATTTTGCTAATTATATTTAAATTGGAGTGGATCAACCCTTCTAACACTGAATAAAAAACAACTTTATTTTTTCCGAGGAGAAAAGCAGATAGCAGACTGGACGTACTCAGGTGAGCAGGTTTTTAACAAGTGTTTCCACACTAAAATTTAACACCACTTTAACTATATCCATTTTTTAGGCTGGTGCGAGTTATTACACTGTGTAAAGTGAAAGATGGTCTGAAGTTAAAGCTCTGTAGTTACTCCCCAATAGTTCATGTGTGGACAGTCTTATATCAGAATACATTTTTTTCTTCTTCTTCAACTTTTTCCACATGCCCATGATATATTAACCTAATTAATGAAAAAAAAAATCCCCTTCTATATGTGGATATACATCAGTATGTATAAGAAAGGGCCAGTTAGTCCATTAGCTTCTGCTTTTCTACTGACTGGTGGCAGTACATCAGGTATCCTGCAGAAGTACAATTAGCAAAATGCCTTAAGATCAAAGGAACTACAGAATTACAATGTCTGGGAACAAAGTGGGTCATAAAAGGTCAGAAAACATTCTTTCTGTAAAAACAAGGGCCCCGGGTTATTTTTAAGATCACCTCCTTATGTCAGCAGTGACTTTCTTAGCAAGAATACTAGGCATGTTTGGATAGTGATATAGAAATCAGAGATGACTTAATGATTAATAATACTATTCTCCATAGTAAATTTACCTCAAATAGAAGAATCGTACCTCATTTAGTACATAGTTTTTGTGCCCAGTTAGTAGCGTTTTAGGTCTCATTAATTGTAAAATCCTATTAGTACACAGTAGTATCCTGCAGTAAATTCCAGCAAAGTGAATTTTGGAACTATGATACTGCTGCTTGTGCACGGTTACAAATCAGATTCCTACGTGTTTAGGAATCATTCATGTGGTTTAAGTGGCTTGGGTTTATATCATCTTATTTCTTACTTGGCCCAATTTGAGCACACGATCGTTCCCTTAAAGGGTGGTGCTCTGTGTAGTATATTATTCAAACAGTTGGCAACTTCTTAAAGGTTTAGACAATGCTACTTGGAGAGCTTAGAGGAGTTGAAGGCTTTTAGTAAAATAATTTAGGTGGAGTGTCATTTAATTTTAAATATACTCCCTATCTCAGGGAGAATTTACTCTTATATAAGATGACCTTGATTTCACCCTGGTGAGAAGAGAGAAGACTCACCTTTTTCTTTAAAGTGTTTGTAACTAAAATGTAAGACAGAGACAGCCACCTAAACAGTTAGACATTTTATATAGTGAGTAATTCTGCCTGAAAACTGATACTGCATCTGTTGTGTCACATCTCTGTGATCACATGCTGGTGTAATTCAGAATCTTTTCATTGTCTTTCTTTTAAATAATTGGGAGGATAATTACGATGATAAAACAAATTGATTATCAATTTTATCCATCTGAGGGAATGCAATCTTGGTTTTCCAGAGAGGAATCTTAGTCTGTTTGCATCCCCTGAGTTACCAAAAAAGCTATTTCAGAGGGAGTGCAAATAGCATCTGGGAGCTACTGAATCTGGACGATACACATCTGGCTTTCAAGTAAATGCTGCACTATGAATGGCTAGCTATTTGGTAACCTGGTAGTCCTTGTAAGTGGGATTAGCCAGGGGTAGCACTATGGCTTTCTCAACCTAAGCACTATGAGAGGCAATAGTAGTTAAATTTAGGATTTCTTTATGAAATTGACTTTTGTGAATATATGCTATGCGATAGATCCTTTTTTTTTTTCTGTATTAATTTATTTTATTTCTATATCTAAAGTAAGGGTTATCCCATTAATCTGGTAGGGATGGATTTTTATCAGAATATAAATACAAAGTGCAGGGCCTATGTGTGTGCTTACTTTTGAACAAGTGGTGTATTTTTACTTAGCCACTAAGTAAATATATACTTAGAGGAAGGGCATTGATATAGGATTTATTTAACTTAAAAAAATTAATCCCTGTCAGTTCAAGGATTAATTTAGTTCTGCTTTGGAAAGAGAGGAGGTATTTGATGGTACTAACAGGAATTGTTATGTTTATTTCACAGAATACAGTCATTGCAAAGTGAATGAGGCATTTCCATGTGCCTTTTTCTGAAATCTGTTTTACCCATATTACCAAATATGGGATGAATTGTGGGTTAAATAATCTATCAGCTGGAGAAAGCTGAACCAGAGAGACTATGTAAATTTTGTTCTGAACTGACCTGCAACAGACTGGATTTTTGCTATGGGATACCCGACTTTAAATTCAGGATTTCAGATAATAGTTAAGAAACAGATGTAGACCTAGCACAACCATTAAAAAAAAAAATTGAAAAAAGATTGCCTTTCTGTTACTCTTTCATATATTAAAGCAGTTCTTTGCAAGTAGAAAAGTAGAATGAAATGAAGCTCTTCTGTGCCAGCTGCAAAGTAATATGCTGTATGAAGTGATTTATCATATATTTAATACGTCCTATATAGTTTACGCATTTCAATGCAAATACGTACAACCTGAAAATATTCCTTGATATATTTAGTATCCTTATACTACTCTTAAAATGTCAGATTGTTTTTAATGTTTGTATTTCTCAACACAAATCTGTTCAATTTGCAAAGATGTCCACAAGACATCTGGACTTTCTACATGGAAGGCTTTGTTAACAGTTTTCGTATACCTTAATATTTGAATTGACTCACTTAGATGCACAGTTTTGCTTATCTAGTAAGTAAAATGCTGACAGTGTTGTAAATCATATCTTGAAATGGGGCCACTAACACCTGCTAACCCTTGCTATAGTCTTTAATACAGAAGCACTTTTAAAGTGACAAAAAAAAAGGTCATAAAAAGAGTTAATTTAACTTGAACAGAAATTAGAATTCTTAAAAAGCAAGCAAGACTAATGTCACTTCTATTCCTGGTGGCTTGTTATTTAGGTAGTATTAGCGGAGGTAGTAGCTCCTCGATTTTTGGATTTTTTGCAACCTGAAAGGTCAATTGAGTAGCAACTGAGCAGACAACCAAAATCTGCTTCTAAACAACAATCGGATTGGGTTTATTTGATAAAACATTTGCTTCTCTGGTGCTCCAAATTTTGTTGAAAACAAAATTGAGTTCTTGAGACTGCAAAGGTGGCCTGAAAGATATTAAATCCATGTAAACAAAGGAAGGAACTTTGAGGTGCTTAGATCCTATGATAATGGATGCAATATGAAATACTTGACCTGGATAGTGGTATCAAACCAAGCCTGAAGACAGCCTAAAACAATGGCTTGAAGCAGTTCCTGCTCATTTGAAAGAGATGTTAACTTTGAAGCTGAATGAGAATGTTGCCAACAGTGTTAGTTATGTCACTGCCAAGAAAGAGGTGAATGATCATGCTAAGACAATGTATTCTTCATGCTTCCTCATTTAGCAATGGGATCAAAACAAATTCCATGTTTGGGGTCTGAATAAAAATTATCTTAAGATGTTCTTCAACTTAATATCTGAGGGTGGGATTAATTTCACCAAATTTTAGGTGCCTAGAGTTCTCACATCTACATCTAAGCTAGTCATCTGGGCTCCTTTAATATCACTTATCTCATCATAAATGTTAATGTTTAAAGTAATTTGTCCCCTGGAATTCCCTATTCCCTCCTACCAACGCTATGTAGATGACCACCTCTGATCAGATGTTCACAGCAGAGACAGTGACAAGGTAGGATAGAGGAATCCTTCACAGAAAGACCGCAATCAAAAACTTAGCTTTATGCAATTGGAGATTTGCAAGGGGCAGAGGGCTTTTACAGTTAATGACTACCACTTACTTTCACTTGCCTACCTTTAGTAATAGTACTTGTATGTTAACTATGACCCAGATAACGGCCTGTCAAGTCCCATGTACCCTTTGTTGAAGAAAAAAACAAAACTGAATTTAATTTGTAAGGGAGCCAGACCTGAGCCATAACCCACGCTTTAAGTGAACCTAAAAGAGGAAATCATTAAGAGAAGTCTGGAAGTGTTTTAAATAAATGTAGGAGTGGGAATCAGACATGTTGCTTACCCTCAGTTCACTAGTTAGACACTTTGGCTACGCTGTTTCCCTCTCTCATTCAGCTCTTTTGAAAGGACAAAAAAGAAAATTCTCTAGCTATTTGTGAAGTAGGAGGGAACCCATATCTTGATAACTGATTGCATTTTAGGAAACTTTTACTGGAGGTATTACCACATGCTACACCTGACGTTAGACACTCCCAACACTCCCCACAGTAAACAAGTGAAATCTGTGCTTTTTATCTTCGAAAATGTGACTCACTCGCTTCAGCAGTGAGATGCAGTCCCTGTACTTCATACGACTCAGCTGGAGCCCGGTCTGAAACATCAGTAGAACATCCTGTCTGGCTGAGAGATGCATAAACACTGCTTACTGAATGGGATTTAATCTAATGTTGATCTTCACGCAGTTGGTGATACCATATGTTTTTGTGTTTTAATGGTTATCCTGTTTATCTCATCTTTCTGACTTAAGGCCAAATCCTTCTGTTGAATAGGTGCATTATTAATCCTAGCTGAAAATTGAACAACAAAAAGGCTTAATCCTTAAGAGCATGTATTAGCCTAAGTGGTCACATAATTTTGTGGTAGCCTTATGTCCTCTCAGTATAGTGCCTATCTTTCTTGGGTTTGGGTCTATTGTACCGCTTGTTGCAAATTTATGACAAAGTTAGACATTTTACTAAAGATTGTTATTTTTCTGGATGATGTAGGCATACCCTTTTCATTGATTACAGTACAAATTCTAGTCAGATCAACAGAAGAAGGAAGAATTAAACTCTCTGAACACATATCCTTCAAGCTTGGCATCCCATCCACTTCACCTTTGCAGAATACTACATAATTTTGAAATGCTCGACAAATAAAATGATTTATGGAAAAAGCTGCCTTGGTGTATCACTGACAGCATACTTCAACTGCATAGGTAAATTCTTTTAAAGTAGTTGGCAATCGAAACATTCCTTATGGTCAAAGAAAATGCTGCATGTGAGGGCTACTGAAGTATTGGTCTATTTTCAATAGCTTGTGAGAAAATGAGCGAATGTTTAATAAGAAGCTGGCCAGAATTTCAGATAGGGTTGCAGAACATGCCATTTCCTGGTCTGTGGCTTTTGAGAGCCCACAAATAACAGGGCAAATTCGCCTTTGACACTGGCATTTTATATATTGATCCTAAAATAGGCATAACCTAAGTACCACCACAGCAGGTGTCTGTTGGAAGCATTATGTCTTTTGCATGCACAATTGCTGTTCGTTTGTTGTATCAGCTGTAGGGTACTAATAAAACATGTAAAACAAGTAAATTACTATAAACAGAAACAAATCTTAGACAAAACCAAGGTGTTTCTCACATCACATTTCTCAGCTCATCCATTTTCTGTCAATTTTTTCACTTTCCTCTCTGTTTTGGTCTTGGTTTTATGTTTTTTTTTTTTTTCCCTCTCTCATAACAACAATTTAGCTGAAATAGATACAGTTACCTATATACAAGTCTGTAGTCTTTTTATTTTCATTGTTTTTATGGCAATCCTCTCATGTCCGTCTTCCTTCTTTTTCCCCTTTCTTTTTTAACTATTTTTCTTGTGATCACGCAGGGCTCAATTAACAGAGGCATAAGGGAGGCTTCCTTTTACATATATTTCCAGAGTTAGTACTTTTTTTAATTTCAAGTAATCTTTTTTTTTTTAAAATTCTTTGATAGCAAAAAATCAAATGGCAATGCATTTATTGTGAATTGTTGGGGTTACAAAAACTTTAGAAATCAAACTGAAGACAAACCTGCCTGCATTCGGTTTGCAAAGTACATTTTCTACGGAAGGTGGGGATTGAAAATTATCTGACTATGAAGAGTGAGCCTTTATTGTTCTTGTTCTTGGAAACTACCAGGGAAATAGCTGAGATCTCAAGAGACCTCTCTTGAAAGGGAAGAGACTTAGTTCTTGACAGGAGCAGAGTGTACCAAAGAGGTACAAAGTTTCCCTAGATATCTACTTAAGGCCTCTAAAGGAAGGCCCCATGTGCCCTATTTTTTTTGATAATATAAACCTTTTTTTTTTTTTTTAGTTTAGATAAATAGCAATAGGACAATAAGATACAATGGTGAAGGAACACTCACAGTAGTTATAGCCATCAAATTTATAAAAATTTTATGTACTGGAGAATCAGATTTTGTGACTCTGCGTTCCCAACAATGTGAGGAGAAAGGGAAAATAGTTATTTCATACAAATCAGGGGATAAGAAACACTTAACAACTGGAAAATAGAATCTATTTTAAAAAAACACCCAGAAGTAGAAGTTGCACACAATATGTTCACAATGTTTTTTAAAAAAAACACATCCTTCATCTTAAAAAGTGGGGGGAGTCATTACACTATTTATGAGAAACAGGGAAATGAAACTGCAGTACATAAATATTATAGTGAAAAAGATGTGGAGAAGGAATTAGTCTTGTGCTTAACTGAACACTGTCCAAACCAGAAAAAAATATATGGTTCTTCCCTCAGGCTGATTTGACTGTCTGTCAAACAGTTCAGAGCCCCCCGTTCAGGAAGGCGGTTGAAGTAATCTGAGGAGTCTAGCTGAAAGTTCGAAACATATTTAAGTAAATTGCAGAACTGGGCCCCTTCTGGTCAGTCATATTAAGATCCAGTCTTGGATTTTGCCCTTGTTTATTCCTATGCAACCCAAAGTTTAATGAAGTTAATCATTGCTGGCAAACGTAATGAAGATTGAATCTGGTTCCAGAAAGGGTTCGCTCTGTTATAACTGTTAAAAAATGTTATATTGTGGTGGGCAAAGCTTGATTTATTGTAAGAAAGCTCAATAGATTTGGACAACAGCCTCCGGACAAAGACTTGCTGGAGAATATGAAGTGTTAACTTTTGCATGTTAAATTGCTTACAAAATATTCTGAGCACATTTAAGCTTATGATAGGCTTGGGGGTTTTCATAAGCATTAAAACTTGTTCCTTGGGGGGAACAGATGTGTTTTTCAATGGTTGGCCAAAAGTTCTCTCTTTGCTTTGACGATGATTATGTATTTCATACAGCTATATTGTGTTTTGTAACAGACTTTTATTTTTTCCGTATTCTACTGTTGTTGTATGTCTATGTATAATGTTTCTATGTTTAACTTAGATGGGCATGGGTAACAAGACAAAGGGAGCATGCAGCAAGATTAGTGCATCTATAAAATGAACTTCATTATTATCATAAATGTACCTGTAAGCTTTTTAAAAAAATTAACTTATTTTAAAACAAATTGGAGGGTACTAAACATGCAAAATTAAAAATACAAAGGTCAGTTAATTCTAAAAGCCAGGCATTCCTGAAGCCTACACCCATTCAGTGTGCGTTATTACACAGGCTTTCATTACATCATTATATTTCTTTAGCTACGACTTTTCATGTGGACAGTGAGTAATTTGTGCTGAACGAGGCACGGTCTTAAGAATCTGTGCTTTACTTTGGACTAAGTTTTGTTTCCCCATGTGGCCACTGGTAGGTAGGAGGGAGGTGGTGATTCAGGGTCAAAAAAGGAGGAAGAGGCTTTAACAGGCGGGCCGGGGAGTTGGATGGCGCAACTGGCAGAGCAGTAGCAGCCCGGGTGCTGAGGGAAGAAATGGGGATGGCGGACAAACACAAGAGCCCTCCGGGTCTCACAGGGAAGGACGAAGTCTCCAGATTTAATCTGCTGATTTTCTTTCAAGAAGCTCCTCTTCCTCATCAGGCCCAAACTGCTTAAAACATAAGTAGCTGCCAAACACACGAACAGATGTGCAGTTGAGAGTTTTGGAAGCAGGATCACGGGTCAAAAAGCTTGTCATTTAACACTCCTGACCTCAGCTTTCCCTATCCTCTCACTTTGCTGGCGGCGGGGAGGAAAGGTCAAGAGTTGATGCCTGTGTGCAAGCGGGAAACATTTCATGAGGTGTGCAAGTGCAGTATTTTCTCTTTCTTTGTTTAAAAAAGAAAAAAAGAAAGAAAGAAAGAAAAAGAAGATAAGCGGGGAGAAACGGTTTCACCACAGTCTCACCCCTGGCAAAGTGCTGAGGGTGGCGGAGAGCTGTCCCGGAGAGCAGCTCCCTGAAGAGGGTGGATGCCCCGAGGGTCCGTAGAGCGGGGCGCCTCCGTACCGGGGCTCACAGCCCCGAGCCCGGGCCGGCCGTCCCTTCGGGAGGATGAAGAGCTCCCCGGGGCCGGCGAGCGCCGGGCAGGGCCGCGCAACGGCCATGAGGGGAGAGCAACGGCTGTCAACGTGCGCGGGCGGGGCGGGGAGGAGAAGGCGCGGAGCGGCGCCCCTCCCTGAGCGTTTTGGCGTGTTTCTTT
>VUYV01000145.1:1592246-1659061 GCA_008711295.1 Anarhynchus alexandrinus
GAGTGAGCGGCGGGGCGGCCTCGCTGGCGCGCGCAGGCAGACCGACCGACAGACAGACCGAGCGCCGCAGGATGCCCGCAGCTCCCGCGGTGAGGGGCTGAGGCGGGGCGGGGGCCGAGAGAGGTCGCGAAGAGGAGGAGGAAGGCGGGAGCGGCTCGGCGGCGCGGCTGAGGATGGCGCCGGTGAGCGAGCAGCTGGCGCCGCAGGGCGCGGGGGACCCCCTCCCCGCCGCCGCCCCCCTGCCTGCCCCGCCGGTGGCGGAGCCGCGGCGGGAGAACGGCGGCGAGTGGTGCCCCGGCAGCGGTAGCCCGGCCGCGCCGGGCGGCGAAAGCGGGGCCCAAGCCCGGGAGGCGACGGAAGACCCCGGGAGCGCGGGCTGCCCCGGGGGCGCGGCGGCAGAGCCCCCCGAGGGCGGCTGGGGCTGGGTGGTGATGCTGGCCGCCATGTGGTGCAACGGCGCCGTCTTCGGCATCCAGAACTCGTGCGGGGTCCTCTTCGTTTCCATGCTCCAGCTCTTCGGCGGCGGCGAGGACAAGCAGCTGGCGTTCAAAACAGGTGAGGGATTGGCGAGGGAAAAGGTCGCGGTGGCTTCCAGCCCGTTTCGCCCCGGGCCTTCCGCGCCCGGCTGTCAGTGTCCGAGACCACCCCTCCCCCGGGACGGGCGGGAGAGCCGGGCCGGAGCCTGCCCCGCCGCCGGCACGTGGGGCTGGGCTGAGGGACTCGGAAATAGCCGTTTCATCGAGGCGAAGAGAAGCTCCTCTGTCCTCCTTACGAGGGTTTGCGCTCGCAGCCGTGCCCCATAGGCAGGGCTCGGGGCAGCGAGCTGCTGGGACGCCGAGGGAGAAGCTGCGGGGAGAGAAGCAGGTGTACTCCGACTCCTTCCACAGCAGTATTTTTAGGCATCTGTCATCGTGCATTATGGGAAGAATGCATACTGTTGGTCCCAGAAAGTTTTATTCCCCTGCCCCCGTTAGCCTAATGATTAGTCTAAATGATTAATTAACAGCGGCGTATAGTGGCACTTAAAATATGTCAAGAATGGGCTTAACAGTTGCCAAAACCAGCATTTTGATGTGCAGATTTACTGCTGTAACCAATATCTCCAAACTCACCAGTGAAGTTAATGATGTTTACTAAACTCTGAAGACATAACAGTACTATCATAATCAAATCTCCACTCTGCCATTACTAATCTAAATTATTCCAGACACACCAGTATGTATTAATTCAAAGGTGAGCATATATTCTATTGTGTTTTATGTAAGTTCTGTTTGAAAAGTGTCTTGTGCTTTGACTTTGTAAGTTGAGGAAATGCAGTAATAACAATTTATAACAATAATAACGAATTAATAATTATAATAATTTATTATAGTAAATAATAATAAAGTTGACTTATTTGAAAGGTAACTTACATATTAACATGAAATATTAAAAAAACAAGCATCATCTTTCATGTTTTTGTTCCTCACTAAAAAAGGTGTTCTAGCTACTTAGCCCTGCAGAGGTGTAAGCATTCTAGGAAACTTTCTCGGTACAGTGTGGTGTTACAGACCTTTACAAGAGTTTTGAAATTTGTTTTTCTTAATATTGGGATAAGTGGGCCTAAAGTTGAGATGTAGAAGACAGAAGCTAATTTTCCTCCCCTCACTTAATAACAATATTTTTGTTTGAAGTAGAAAACCAGAGCAGGTGTTTAGACTGAAGTAAGAATGTTGGAAAGCTCTCTTGGAGCATTAAGCAATGTGCTCTCCAGCGTTTGAACTGTTGTGGTGATGTACAAGGTATATTGCTCAGTGTTCTTCAGTGAGAAAGATGGGAAGCTCTGAATGTCTGCATATCAGGTGTGGCAGTGCCTGTTTCACAGAAGGGAAACACATTCAGAAGTAGGTGCCTGGGCTCCTTCGCCTGTACAGGAGAAGAATGAGGTTGTTCAGAGAAGGTGCTGTGAACGTTCACATACTGATCTGGCAGTTGATGGCCAGTCAGAAATGCAGAAACACATGGGTGATTGATACTCTGCTGTTCATGGTACAGAGGTGTAATTGCTTTATCTGCGGATCTGGCTCTTTCAAAATAGTCTTCCTAAAAAAAAATTTTGACTTTTAGGTGATAGTGCAGTAGTCAAAATAATCAACAAGAGGAGGATTGAAATTATAATCTCTTACTTTCCAGAAGAGTAATTGCACCACTGGTGTTTAAGTGAAGTGAGATTGCGGGTGTGCTCCACCCATGTTTTTGAACGTTTGCCCAACTGCAGAAAAGAGGAGGGGGGGAGGAATGGAACGTGGCTTTAGAGCCTAGTTGTTTTGCGTCCTGCTTAGAAGAGCAAGAAGAGTTCTGAGTCCTGGATGTGGCCAGCACCTCCTGCATCACTTTTTTCTTTTTTTCTTTTTTAAAAAAGCTACACCTGCGTTTTGTTTTGCTGTCAGATGTGCTCTGTGTTGGGTAATGCATAAGACACTCATTTTGCTTTTTCAAATCCAAACGGGTTTAAGTTGGAGGAAATGGCATGAGACAGCTGCATTGACTAGATGACTTGCATGGATGTGAAGGAGGACTGCAAATACAAAAGTGCCTCATGTAGATAGCAGAACAGCAGATAAAAAGGTGTCCTTCCTTTTAACACCTGAAACTACCCTAATGAGTGGGTGACACAAGGGCTAAGCAGCAGCTGTCAAACAGGACTTTCTTTTCTTAATGTTGAACTTCATTGCCTAGAAACTATTTGTATGCTATTTTTTTTTGTCTTGCTGAAGATAGGACCAAGAGTGAACTGTACTAACCAAATTCTGATACAATATTACCATGAAGGTGAGCTATGATCAGAAATGGCAAATTGTACTTAGTGTAGCTCTTGTTGAATGCTGATGGATTAGCTGGTATGCTGTAGAAAGAAAAAGAACGACTAATGGGATAAATTCAGTATGATATTTAGTGTTAGAGAAAGCTCTAGCCTGATCATTCCTGTGGTATTGATTATAGTACTTAATCTAGTTAGTCCCTTATGGTTGGACTGATTGTGACTCAAAACTGACAGTGGAAACTGAGTTTGAGTCACGTTTAATGAATGTGAAAACTGGGATTTGTAATGAAAGTTTTCTTGCTGTGTGGTTTTGTTTTGGAATACAAAGTTTAATATTCTAATCCTTCTGAAAAAAAAATTTCTTTAAAATCTGAAATGTTGATTTTTGAGGCATGAATATTACAGATAATCTCTCCTGGGACCCCAGGTGTCTGGAATCTTGCAGTTGATCCAGATTACCACAGAATTCAACATTTCTTAACTACTTAGCTGTTGCCAGAAGCATGTGTGTTGCCAGAGGTTTTTGTGTGCCTGCTCTTTTGGGATCAGCCAGTAGTTGTCTCTTGCCTGGTGTTTTCCTCAAAAAGAGGAATTAAGTAGACTATAGTACATGCTATTTTTGTTATCTCTTAAACATTTTGTCATCTCTTAATAATGGATGCCTATCTCTATGTAAGGCAAAATGGGAGGGAATTAAGTAATCATGGTATGTGCTATTTTTGTTATTTTTAGTAGATGGATGGATATTTATCAATATGAAAGGCAAAATGGGAGGAGGCAGAAGGGGGGAGGATGTAGTCAAGAAGTGACTTTGCCTTGCAGATAAGGAGTGGAAGGAACCAAAAGTACAGGCAAAGCAGCAAGGCTGCCTCTAAAATGCAGCATCAGCACTGGATAAATAAGATGAATAACTATAACATTGTTGTAGGTTTTAGGAGCATTAATAGAAAAACTTGTGCTGTGGGTTATAGAGGCTTCACAGATTTCTTCAGGGAGCATCTAACTATAATTCATACTATTTATGAAAAATTTTGACCATAACAAGTATACAATATTTTGGTATTCATATTGGTAAAAAGCTAATTTCTTTGCTTATGTGGTACACTATATAAGCACTTCCATTGTTTCCTTGTGTAGGCAGTTTTTTGTTCAAAACCTAATTGATGCACAACTACAGAAGAGGAAAACCCCCCAACATAAGTATAAAACTTTGAGAAAGATGTGCCTGAAGTCTCAGGAAACTACCCCCGTTCATTGTTTATAGCTCATTGTGTTTGAGGAACAAGTTGAGCGGAAAAACACAATGACAATGAAATACGGGAGGCTTTTAGTCCTTGGAAATAGGGCAGACCTAGCAGGTCTCTAGTGTTCAAATGCAATTGTAGTCTGATTGTCCTTGAAGGGAAAGGATTGGGCCCTGCAGCCAGTCTAGGTTCTGGCAGGAGGAGCACTTGGTTCCTCTCCCTGTTGGCATTGGCACAGAGGGATGTGGCGCACTGAGCCAGCCCCTGTGTTATCTTGGTTAGAGATCTGATGTGTGAGCCCCATCTAGTCCTGTGTTGTGCTCTCATGATAGATGCCTCTACTATATAGGTTTTTGTGTGTGTATATACACATACCTGCTTTCAAAAGGTAAATAAATGCCAAGATACTAGTGGCAACAGAGAAAACCTGGGTTTTATTAAAAAAGGTGGATAAAAATACTAGTTCTATTAGTTTAATTACTCCTCTTTCTATGATTTACAATGCGGGTTCTGTAACACCACTGGATTATTCTCCATATGTTTGTTCCTCTTCACTTGTACAAATAGCCCTGCACAGTGAGTATATGCTGTTATTACTGTTCTGCATCCTCATGTTTGTTTTGTGTTAGCAAGTGTTAATAGAAGACATCAGCTGGCTTGAACTGGCTATCTGTGTGCTTGTATGTATCTACCTTGGTTTGACTTTGTAAGGTGCAGCCTCTGGTGATGTCTCTGGATATCAGAATGATTGGTCATTCATTGAGCTCGCTTAACACCATCAGCTGTGGGTCTGATAGGGCAGGGAGGAAAATTCTGCCTTTGCTGTGTTATCTAGGCCATAACTCAGATACTGTGACAATGCTGTTGGATGACTACAGAGATCTACAAGTGTTGAACAAGTGAACCACTACCATATACAGTAACTTATTTTTGCTGAGCAGGGCTGGCTTTTTAATTTAACAGGACAGTTTGAAGTTGAGGTTTTTCCTTTACTCTTTCCTTGAATCTTTTGCTATCTTCCTGAGGTTTGCTTCAGAGATAAAAACACCATCGGCAGTTTTGTTATCATTCAAGACCTTTTTCTGTAACTGTCCTTCAGAACCATGCTTTCATCTTTAATTCTGTGGTGTGTGGTTTCCAGTAAATTGGGAAACTTGGCAAGCTGGAACTATGTCATATGGCTTATGAGAGAGCAGTTGACTTCTTCTTCCTCTCCCTTTTTGAGAAGAAATAAATCAAATTTGAAACATAGAAGTTATCAGAGCACAAAACTGTAATTTGTGTGAAGTACCAGAAAGCGCACTACTACGTAACAGTTTGGTCAATAAGGATTACATTGCAATGAAGGACGTAGTTCCACAAAAACTTGAACCGATGGATATCTGTGCTGCTGTAGTCTGCCTTTCTTCCCATGTTTGTGTGGCCATTGAAACCAGTGCAGGGAGCCAGCAACGTGAGCAGATTGTCTGAGAACTAACCTAATGTAAAAGTAATGATTCATTTTATTCAGCTGCAATTATATTTTTGTATTCTTTTGACCTTGCTTTGTGATTATAAGTATGTATGTAAATGAAGACTCTGGAGTAGTTGAAATTATGACTGGGTCAAACTGGAAAGTTGAAAGTAGTTTTAGCGTGCTGTCTCTTTGGGACAGAATACCTAATTCCGCTACTGCTTATGCATGCACACATGCACATATATCTTTATGCCTCCAGCTCTGGGGCGTTTCTGTTGTACTCTTGATAACTAGTTTGCAGACTGATTAGCCCTGTGTCTGCTAGCTAGGTTGTCTTAGAGTTTTTTCATCTTGGAATTCACATTGGTTAGATCTCTTCCTGTTCCAACTGTGGATGAACTTGCAACAAGTTGCTTAATTATGGAGAATAACCTTCCTAATGTGTCTGAAAGCTAGTTACCAGTTTATTTTTGTGGGCTTCTTTAGAGGCAGTACTTTAATTTCACAGTGATGAAACATCCTTATACAATTTAAAGATGGCTGGCTATTGCCACCGCTCTGCCTTAAATGCATGTGATTTTAAGTTATGTGCTTTTGTATGCTGCCTTTCAGACAAAACTGTATCCTCTAAATATCTCAAACACACCTAAATTCAAAGTTTTTACTGTACTTCATTCATGAGGTGAAAAGTTAAATGAGAGCAAAATGTTACTGAATGTCCTGCAGAGTAATTTGCTGTTAGTATAACCTTATCAGTAAAGATGAAGCTGTCTTAAAGCTATTACATTGTTACAACACTAAAAAGTGAAATGTAGTTTAGTGCCTGCCTGTAGCTATGCTAATCTAGTTACATACATCAAAGTAATGAAAGAGCTCTTAAGCATGAGGTTTAAATAGTTTAAAACATCTTTAAAAAAAAAGTGTAAAAATGAAAATTTACTTTGGCTTATTTTTTTATTCATAAGATAAACACGTTGTTTGATGGTTCTTAAGATAGTGTTAAAACTGACTGTTTTCCAGTCTGATCCTTAAATGACAATTTCTAAAGGGTGTCTGTAAAATCTTTGTGTTGAGGGCTCTCATTGCTAATCCAAGTAAACAGCAGTGTCATGTGCTTAGACTGTTCTGCAGATGGATGTAGACTCAAACATAGTTTGATTTCCGAGTAGCAGAAGAAACTTTTTTGTCCTTCACTTTGAAGATACTTTATCTGGATGGCTTGTTGGTCCATCATCTGCCATTTCGTTTTGCAGACAAAGTGGACTGGTGTGTGTGTGTATATATTCTTATGTGTGTCTTCTTATGTCTTTTCCTCAGATAAATCTTTGAAGGCTTAACAGTTTTGTTCCATGTGGAACACTTTTCATACTCTCTGTTAATGCTATTTCTTTGTCATTGTCTCTGATGCCTCTATAACCTTCTGTAATATGGAAAAGAAAGGTACTGTGTCATATTCCAAATAACACTCTGCCATTTTATGGCATGACGTGATGTCCTGTGATGACATTGTGCTATCTAGTTTGCATTATTTACATAACCTAATGTTTTTCTTGCTGCTTTTTATTAGTATCTGCGTTCAGTGGAATTTAGTTGACTTTGAAGTTTTCCAGTGTGCATTGCTCCTTAGTCTTCAACATTTCTTTGTTTAATTGGTCCCTGTGGTCTGCTTAACATCATCTTATTTATCCATTTTGGCTACCATTCCTTGAGGTTCATCAAATCCTTTCCTGATTTTTGAGTTAACCTAAATAATTGCTGTCTAAAGAGGAAGTTAACAAAATGTATATGTCTATTAATAGACCTTCTTCTTAGACTTAGCAAGAGTGCTTTGTGCTGTTTGCCTATCCATAAAGATGATTTAATCTTTTAACTTAGTCTGCTTTGTCACCAGACATTTTAAGTTTCCCGATAGTATTCTGTCTCTCTTCTCATGATTTGATTTCTTTAGCCTCTTGAGAGGAGTGTTGTTAATGGCCAACTTGAAGTTTAAATGTTACTGGTCTCTCTTCCTTTTATTCAGTTACTAGTTTTGCATGAAGAAATGTAGTATTCTTTTAGCCAGTTTGAGTTACTTCAGTAATTACAGATAATAACAAAAGGGCTAAGGTTATAGCCTCTCTGCTTGGAGCAACGTCTACTAGAGCAGGCTGCCAAGGACCTTGCCCAGTTGGGTTTTGACCATCTCCAAGGATGGAGACTCCACAACCTCTGTGGGTGACCTGTGCCAGTGTTCGACCACCCTTGCAATAAAAAAGATTTTTCTTACATTTAAATGGAATTTCCTGTGTTTCAATTTGTGCCCATTGCTTCTTGTCCTTTCACTGAATACCACTGAGAAGAGTTTGGCTCAGACTTGTATTTTAACTTCACCTCCTCAGGTATTTACACACACTTACAAGATTCCCCTCCCAGCCTTTTCTTCTTGACCCTAACAAGCCTCACTGCTCTCAGCCTCTCATCATATGTCATGTTCCAGGTCCTTGATCATCTTTGCAGCCCTTTGCTGGGGGCAGTAACAAGCAGACTACCTACATCTCCTTCAGCATAGTCGGGGGGTTCAGATTCTTGAAGCTTCAGAGTCACAGCGGAGATAAAAGTAAATATCTTTCTTGCCATCTCTGCTGTGTAGTGTGCTGACCTCCTCCCACGTTTCCTTCACTGTGTAAGACATACACTCTACCGGCACACCCCTCCTGCAGGCAGGTAGTCTGGCTCCTGCTGCCTCACTGAGGGGCCCCAGACCTGCTCAGATGCATCCTCCCCCAGGAGCACTGTCTGGGTTGGAACCTATGGTGTGACAGGGACAATTGCTCCACTGGTTGCTGGGGTCTGTGCCATGTGGCACCACCACTGCTGAGCAAGTGTTTGCTGTTCTGAGAAGAGTTGCTGGCCCCCTTTGGTATGCCCTGCTGTTGGCTAGCTGCTGTGCAAACTGCTGTGTTTGGCTGCCTTGGCTGTGCTGTGGGACCTGTGCTCTAGGCCAGCCCCTTTCATAATGTAGGGGTTCAACAGTCATGAAATTTAATGTTTCCTAAATTTTATATAGACATGATTTACTATTTGAAGAGCCACATGCAGATAATCTTAACTGAGGAACTGAGTGGCAGTTCAGATTTAGCTGTAGAATTGTTATACTTTTGGAAACTATCCTAATCTGTATTTCAATTCCTCATTTCTAGATTTATGGATTAGTTTATTAATACTTATAAAACACTTGGAAATTGGTGTAGCTATTTGATCAGTCACATGAAAGCACCTTTAGTTTCCTGAATGTTAAGAAAATTTTGTAACTGGAACTCTTGATATTTTCTAGCTGTTCACTTTTAAAATGTGTGTAAAAAAAAAAAAAAAACACCACCAAAAAACCCAAAAACAAAAACCCCAAAACTTCAGTTTAGTTTTCAGAAATACCTATATAAATTTAGTTTGGTTTTATATGACAATTTTTTTCCAAATCGTTATGTAATGTAACACCATCATAAGGAAGAAAAGGGTTTGTTGTTCTGAATTATGAATAAAACCTTTCAATAGAATCCTGCACCTCAAAGATCATGCTTTGAAATGAGGAATATTCACAAAATTTGAACTTACATTGCTGTGTGTTGCTAAGGAAAACAAGGATTTTCAATAAACATTGATCTACAATGCTTAGCAAGTGATCGCCCGATTCGAAGTTGCTTCTGCTCCATGAACTACAAGGAAGGAGATGTACTGATTACTTGCATCCAAGCTAATGTAACACTGATGATATAACTCCTCTATTTGACAATACTCATTATGGCAGAAGGAATAATACAGGTTCTCTCATATCTTTCACAATTTTTTAATCTTTTGTTTTGTGAACACACACAGTTAATGCAGCCTTAGTCTACTGCAGTTTAACCTTTAGCAAATACGTACAGAAAGAATAATTCTATGAGAAAACATTCCCTTGTGATCTTACATTATCTGTTTTACTTCCAGAAATCTAATTTATTACAATAATAGCAGCTCTGTTTTATATCCTGCTGTTAATTTTCATGGGAACTGAATAGGAATGACTTTTTCTAATAGCTAAGTTAGAGTAGCAGCCCTTTAGCAAGGATGGGACCAATTTAAAAAGCATCAGTGTTAGTTCCCACACACAGGAAGGGATTACTGGGATGTTGAGCCCAGCCTCTTGCTGTTATCAGCAGCATGTCTATAATCCTATGGAACATCATCTCCCTTAGGTGGTGGAGTTGTATTTGGACTGCAAGTTGTAAAGCAACTTTCTTGTTGCCTTTTTGCTGTAATAAGCAGAAGTAGTAAATTCTTTGGCTCTCTACTGCAGTATGCTTTGTTCAGTAGAGCTGTACTTTATGTATATGTTTGAAGTACCTCAGAATAGTTTTTTCTTTTGCATTTTTAAAGAACATATATATGAAGAATAATAAGTAATTTAAAACATGCTGCCTATTAATTTACTTCCCTTAATCTTTGTCCTTGTGCAAATGACTTGTAAAATGGGCGATAAGGATTGTCTTCTGTCTCATGGTCTAGGTTTTAGACATTTTTTCAAGATGCTTCAGTAATAAGGTTCCAAACAGAAAATGCATTAGGTAAGTGCCCCAAAAATCTTTCTAGTTCACTGTAAAAACAACAACAACAAAGTATGTTGATACCACAGTTAACAGATTTTAAAAATACTTAACCTTTACTCTGTTTTATCAATGCTGTAACTCTGAGCAAGGATAAAACACTATGGTAGAATATTCTATACAAACTGTCATCTTCAAGCTTTCTGCTTCTGCAGTCTAGAAGGAGTGAACAGTCCTTTCTTTTGGAATAAGACACAGCTGTTATAGTTGCAAGTTCATTATATGATGTCCAGGAATAGCGTTCTTGTGTACAAGGCAAGTAAGCTGCTCTTTTGCAAAAGGAAGAAAAAAAAAAAAATCTTAACTACAACACCAGAAAGGATTCTTCTAATTAGAGAAGTCCTAATTTGGGCTCTTACTGTATGGCATTGAATGCTTAAGAGCCAAAGAATTCAAGAAAAGAGAATGTTAGTATTCATTAAAAAGTGATCCTTGGTGAATGTTGAGATGGGCCATATCTTTAGAGGCTTTGTCTGTGCTGTCTCTGGTGTTGGTACTCCAGAGCCCCCTGTTGTCCTTGGACTGACTGTGACTGTCCTGTTTATTTTCTACATCCAGACATGTACTATGCAGATGTCTCTTAAGGAGCTGCTTAGTTTGTTCTAGACCAGAGTCTGGATGGCAGCTAAGCAGTATACAGAAGGAATAGCTGAACAACAAAGACACTGGTGTAAAACAGAAATCAATTTGGTTTGCCCAAGGAGGCCTGTATCTCCTATCAAAAGAATCAGAAGTACTGAGTGTTCTTGGGCCACACAGCCAGGGCTTACTTGGACAGTAACCTGATTCTGTGTTATAATTAAACATGCTGGAGAACATGCTGGGGTTGGAATAATCTCAATGGATTACATAGGTGAGACTGAGAGCCCATTTATTGTCAGTTTGTTCCATGTTTAGTGCATACTATAGTAGTTTCAGAGTGGTTTGAACTGGTTGATATCAGCTGATATATAATGCTGCTTATTTTTTTGAGAGGAAAGAAGGTGTGGTAATGGCACTTTACCTGAAAGATGCTATTAACCTCAAAGCAAGTGAGATTGGAATTGAGAACCTGAACTCTGGTGCATATTTTGGATGTGTCATTGTATGTGTCAAGGTTCAGAGTAACAGCCTTCTCAGAAAGTCAATGTAGTGTTGCTAGATAATATTGTACACTCAAGGTTTGAAAAAATATATGATGACTTTTGGGTTCTCCTTCAATTCATTTGCAAAAATACTGCTTGTGGCTCCTTGAGTTCGTTGGTTTAAGTTGTGTGTGGCAAAACTGAAGGCATGTACTTTAAAGAAAGCCTTTATGACTTTGGTACATAAAAGCGAATTTGAAAATGCTCTTTGTTCTTTTATACCGTCAAGTCATTTCCTACTTTTGAAATATTTATGTAGCTTAGGCTCTTCAAAACCCAACATTGCGTTTCCAAACTTGAAAGAAATTAGAACTCTCAGCTTATAATTTCTGACACTGCTGGGTGCAGGCAGTGATCTAGAAAATTAAATCAACACTAGGAAGTTTTCTGGAAGCTTAAAAAAAAAAAGTGCAATCTAGAGATGTATTTTCTAATCCTATCAGATTAACCCTATTTTTTACAAATTGAAGCATGGTGCATTAACAGCTTTTTACACCTCTGTACATATCAAAGTCTTTTGTTCATAGTGCAGCAGTTTAATGAACATTTAGTTTCATGCAGTGAAATCAGTGACCCTTGAAGGTGTGTGTGGGGGAATGGGGACAGAACTGGGTAGCTTAGTGGGAAGGCTGGAGTAGAACTGCACAAAATTGGTATGGACAATGTTAGTCTTTGTATGCACAGTCAGAAGTTTAGTCAGCTTGGCCTAACTCTGGTGTTCTGGGTTTTTCTAATATTAAGCAAAGAAAAGAGTATGTTGCATGCAATTCATGCTACCTAAGAGTTGTAAAACTGATTTGCCTATGTAAGTATTTATAAGAAATGTGACAAAAAGGTTGTGTAAGATTCTAATTTCAAATAGTGTTAATCCTGAAATAAACACTGTTTAGTGCATTTGTTTTTTCAGACAGTATTAATCTCTTGTATGTGTTATAATACATTTAATTTACTATTAATGTATGTTATATGATACAACTTCAGTCTCTACATCAAGGTCTATGACAAAACAACTGTATACTGTATTTTTTTTTAGCTGAACATGTGTTATTTCAGCAATTGGCCAAAATATTTTAAAATAATCTTACTGTATTTACTAAGGATAATTGCATTATGAAAATACAGGTAGGGACAAGCATATATCCTACAAACTACTCTGATGGTTGGGGTTTTTTTGGCTACCTCCGAGCAACTGAGACTTCTTTCCTGTTTTGTGAGATATCCCACCTACTAGTCTTCTGGGTCCATATTTTCCTGATCAGGGTAGGTAAGTGTAGTGCTATATACAATTGTTCACCTGGCTTTTATAGTTACTGTATCATATCTTTAAGGCTGCCCATAAAAGCAGTCAGAGGAGGGGGAGAGGTTGCCCTCTAACAACCACTGTATTCTGTATATACCTTATCTGTTTCCTAACAAGCTATAGAACTTTACTGCCTACTTTTTTTTTTTTTTTGCAAAGGCAGAGCATCTAATCTAGGGTCCTCCATCAGTTCATAAGCTCTACCTTTTCTTGACTTTAAATTTCCTGATAGAAGAATCATAAGGGCTATAAACTAACTGTTTTTCTTGCAGGCTCTCTGCACTGTTACCACCAGAACTACCCCCTGTCTCTGTGTACGACTCAGAGCTTGGGAGTGTGATCAGTTAATTTTAAGGTAATCTTGCTGCTAAGTGTGAAACTGTATAGTTAATAAAATTCTTCATTTTCTTGAATAAGTCCCTGTGGTGGCCAACCTTTTAGTGTAGTGTTGAGTGTAGCTTTGTATAATACAAAGATATTGATTAAGGAATGGGATTAAGGGTTTGTAATCAGGGGAGTGCATGGATGTTTAGTGGGAACCTAAGAGGTAGTTAGAGAATGGCTTAGCAGTGTTTACACAAAGGCAGTTGAAATTATGGGAGTTTGGGACTAGTATAAATGCAGAGGAAGGAAGAATGAGCCTCCACCAGTTGTTAAGGCTGGCAAAGAAGAGATCAGAGGTAACATCAGTCTGCTTATTTTAAAGGTAGGACATGTCTTGTTAAGCCACCCTCTAGTGAGGGTGCTGCATCCACACACATTTATTTGCTTGATTGTATAAGCTCGAATATTCCAAATTGACTTGTACTCCCGATTACAGCTATGCTTTGCTGTTGGCATTGTGATTTGTTTTAGCAGTTCCTTTTTGTCTTTAGCTACTCTCTACATCTTTTTTATGAAGTAATTTCATAATTGTGGAGCCTTTTTCTACATGCAGTTGGTTTAGCTTAGACAGGCACAGGTCCTTGGAGATTCTGTAGGTAGTGAATTTCAGTTTAGTAAGACAAGGATATCACAAATGTTTTGTGAAGGAAAACCATACCATAGGATTTTAGAGCTAGTCTGTTCATGTGCTTGTCTCCAATTTAAGGAGTATCACTTTGGAAGTATTATAGTTGCATTTTTGCCCTCAGTAGTTATTTCTGGCGTGTGCTAAAATCATAAATAGGTAAACTATATTTAGTAGTTCCCCTCCCTGCCTTTCTTTTTCCTGTTTTTATCTGGGTCACTATGGGACTGTTGAAGCAACTGTGATGGTTGGAGGGTTTTGTGTTCTGAAAGGCATGATATATACTGAGGTGCAGTGCAGCCTTCCTAAATGGCACTGGTGCCAATCATTCAGTGATGCTTGGCATCACAATGGACCAGTAATGTGCATTTTGCTTTTACTGGTATGTTTTCTTTTGCTTTGCTCTGCTTGTCTGTTCTGCTGTACTGGAATATTTGGTGACATGGGTGTTTTCAGCCAGTGATACAAAATGTACAAGAGTGATGCAACATCAGGAAAGAACTGGCAAGGTATGGGATTCAACTTGCAGATTAGAGTAGATGGAGATGTACTACATATATTCAGCGGAACCTGGAGAGTTACTCAGCTGGCCAGATGCAGGCTTCAACTTTAGGGTGGGCTGAAACTGCAGTTTAACCTAGCTGTGCTGACTAGATCTCCACTGACTCTAGTGGGAGCTTTGACTGCTCTCAAAGAGGCATCTGTGCTTGGGTGCTTTAACATGGAAGCTGAATCCAACTCTAGGTGTCCTGTATTCACCCTGATCATTTTTTTTTTTTTTGATGGGTGCAACAAAAAAATACTGTTGTACACTTGATGCACTTGTGAGTACGTGCTACGTCTGTTAACAGTATCCACGCTCCAACATCACACCAGTGGCTGCTAGTTAGAAATCACATTTACTGACCCAGTTAGTTGGATCTTTAGTGGTTTTATTGTGGAAGTTGTCTTCCATTTTGAAGGCTTATTAGAGCCTGATAAGCTCAGTACAGAAAACAATGCCCAATAGAACTCTTTGATGCTCTGATGCTTTATGTAGTTACTAATTTAGCGGTATTTGCTGAAGTGTCTTCTATGGGATGTTGTGTGAGCTTCAACCTCTTAATTGCTCTAGAATGTAGTTCATGTGCATATGGAAAACAGGCTGATACTGAGTTTCTGTGGCCAAAGCTTTTGTATTATTCTGTTCCTCAGAAGTAAATGTTAATTCATCTTTTAGTTCTGGAATGCTTACATATGTTTACATAGCTCTCAACAGTTAGACTGTAACTGTAGGTGCTGCATTATTTTCAGCCATTTTACTAGGGCATGTAGTGATAGGAGAGGGGGAATGGCTTTAAACTGGAAGAGGGGAGGTTTAGATTGAACATTAGGAAGAAGTTTTTCACTTTGAGGGTGGTAAGGCACTGGAACAGGTTGCCCAGAGAGGTTGTTGAGGCCCCATCCCTGGAGGTGTTCAAGGCCAGGCTGGACGTGGCCTTGGGCAGCCTGGTCTAGTGGGAGGTGTCCCTGCCTATGGCAGGGGGGTTGGAACTCGATCTTCAAGGTCCTTTCCAACCTAAAGTATTCTATGATTCTATGATTTCCAAATATGAGGCATCTACAGGCAGCTTCTCCAGGCATGATTGTGGCCAGTGGTTTGTTGATGTGCAAAGTTAAGCTACAGAGAAGAAAAAAAAATAATCAATGTGAATACATCAAGAAAGATGAAGTAGTTTACCAGCCAACATTAGCAGACTTCTAAAGCATGTTCTCAGAGGCAAGATATAGCTGCTTAGTGCGGTGTGGTTTTTTTTCTCTAATCTTTCTGGTTCCAGTTTTGATCTTGGCAGGATTGCAGAGACCCTGGCATATACAGAGGCTAGACAGTGCCAGTCAGTTATGCCCTGTCTCTGGGAGACAGAATTCATGCTGAGCCCCATATTTGGTAGGAGCTGGAAACTGAAAATTGCGTTCTCTGAAGCAGTGTGTTGCTCCTCTGAAAGTTGTAATGGCAGGGCATAATGCTTTGCCAAAGTATCCAGGAGATGCCAGTTGGTACCTGCCAGTCAACTATTTTTTTTAATTTTAAAGTGTTGGCTGGGCTAATATGCTATCTGAGACTTTTGATCATGTGTTAATTATATCTTATGAAGATGACCAAATACTTGTAAAAGAAGTTTGGAGTTTTTTTAGGAGGAAACTGTCTAACTAGCTGATTAGGATTTTGCTGGATATAAACAAATACAAGTGGAAGCATCTGGTAATGTTTTCTTATTCTAAGGAAAACACTCTAAGAAAACATTGTAGCAAATATAACTTGGAAGTATTTTGCTATAACATAGAATTTGTAGATATTTTTAGGTTATGTTGGTATTACAGGTTAGATAAAACAACTGAAAAACTGAATCTGAGAGCCTAGACATCATGTACACGGATCTCCTGATGTAAAAGGTTCCAATTGTGTTCACATTTGTGCTCACTCTTACATATGCTGAATATATATGATATGTTAAAATGTTTCTATTTTGTTTTTATCATTTATTTAACTTGAGTGTTCTACGTTTTGTAATGCTTTCAGTTTCTCTGAAAACACACCAGTTGCTATGAAAATAGATTGTTGGAATAGCATGCTGCTGGTTTTGGCTTAAACAGGTGTAGGCAACCAGTGGCACTCCCAAGGTTCTGCATGCAAATCAGAGGCCGCTTCTTTTATTAACATTTATTGTCTGTATACGGGCAGCATTTGGAAAGGTCAGTGTTGCCCTATTAGAAAATGGCTTGAAGAGTATTTTAGGTTTTTTCTTTATGAAATTGTTCCCTCTTCCCCTTAAGTAAGAATGTTATATAGACAGTTAATCTTAAGATTTTTGTTTTGTTGTTGCTGATATTCAGCAGCAAGATGTAAGGTCTCTGACTTCCTGTATGTATCAGCTCTCAATACTTTACCGGTGCAAATTGCCAATATGAAGCACCAGTTTCTACAGTTTCTGTAGCTGAGTTGTTTGCAACCATTTGCTTTTCCAAGCTCTTCAACCAGAGAAGAAATGCAGGAAAATGGAATTACTCTTCTGTTATTTTACTAGTTTTACTATTATTCTTATTACATTTACTTTTACATTCCTCACATTAAATGAGGTAAAATGCTCTCCATTTTCAATTGGAAAGAGGGAAAGGTAAAAGTAATACTTAATCCAATTAATGTATTTTCCTGCTCTGATTCATTGTGATGACTTTGAGCATCTGGTAGTAAGTGAGCATGAGCTGCTTAAAGTCACAGAAACCCCAATCCCCATTATTTCTGCTCATTGAAGGGAATAAATGAATTACCAGACACTAATCTTTGGATAATTGCTCGCTGAGCAGGAGATCTTAGCTCTTAAAGAAATTAGTTTTGTAAGTTTATAGAACTGTCAGAACTAGTGAACTATTTAAAAAGGTTAACCATAAATGAACAGAAGCTGAACTTCCAGTTTTTTATTCATAACTATTGCAGTTGAACCTGGCAGTATATGTAATACATGGAGACAGATATTATCTTTCCCCTTAGTGAATTTTAGTATAGCTTATCAACCAAAGTTTAAGCTGAAGACTGAAGTTTGTGTCAATGTTTCTGGCAGTACAGAGTTAGGATGTATGTGGAATAAGATAGAGTATGTACTGCTGTTTTGAATGACCAAACCATTTTGGGTTTGAAGTAACTCTTACTCATTTTGGGTTGTTCTTCTAATTTGGACATAGAGGAAGGCATATGCTTTTTAGCTTTAGACAGTCTACCCTGTGATATTACATCATGCATGTAATTTTCCTGATTCTCCCTTATTTGACATAAATTAGGCAGGTTAGCTTTCAAAATTCTTTTTGTTCTTGATAACTGGGTGGACTTGTGATTTATGTCTTCAGGGTATTTGTATTTGAAAGTCATGCTCCTTGTCACTGGTGGCCATCACTCCTTTGACTTTAAGGAGCAGCCTGAAAGAGGGTGTTAGGAGTCATTATTTATAGCTCCTACTCAGTAGCCTTGGGCCACCCTTACTGCTTTGACCTCACTGGAGTCTTTTACTTTGTGTAGGAGCAGACTTCCTCCCCCACACACATCTGGAAACATTCAGGGCACCAAAATAATTAGATAAGCAAGCTTCAAATCCACCAAAGAGTTTACTCTATCAGAACACAATGCCTGTTAACTTCTCAACATCTTGTATTTACAGGATAACTAAGGAGTAATTTAAGTGATTCCTAGATCTTTCTGACCAGAGAGGTACTTTCTGTCTCCTGTAGATTGTTGCTATGGGCAGTGATGTGGTTTTTTGAGGCTATAAGAATCTATTTGCCTCTGTCAAATTCCTATTCTGCACCTGGTCTTTACAAATTACAGGATGTATTCCTTCTGATTCTCTTACACTGTATATTATGTTTATTACATTACATCTTTGATCAAAATTCCACAGGGATTCTGCAAAAGGTTAACAATACATACATTGGTTAACTCAGATTAAATACTCTGATTGCAAGTAATTGTTCCGTGCAGTGTGTTTCTGCCTGTCAATGAGAACTGGACTTATTTCCTGTAGACAGTCTTTTCATTGTGGAATCTCTGCTTGAAACTTCCTCAATTTAAAGAAATAGGCTTTATTTAATCTCCTTCCATCTATTTTAATTACTGTCAAAATATCAGGATATAGCAGACTTGGACACTATTATTAATATTCTGTAAGGACAAAGTGATTTCAGTAAGTTATGCTTGACTTACATTTAGAGTTGTTGCAGAATTTTATGTTAATACTGCTGTAAATTTGTCTTCAGAATGCCATTTTAAATAATAGGGGAAAAAACATATTGGATCTTCAGACTTTATCTGGTTAAATTTTGTTTGTGCATCAAGAGGTGAAATGCATCTATACCCTTAAGAACTAAGGTGATATCTCCACAATCTTAAATACATTCTAGTTACAGATATACTATCAGTGTTGGAGGTAGGTCTAGCTATGCTTTGAAACCACTTTTCCTTAGACCTAGCTGTGGCCAGACCCTCAGTTGAGTTGGATCGTTTTTACAGCTGTTCTTAGCACACTAAGAAAGAGGGGGTGTGTGTCTGCATTTTTTCCTCTCCAGAGACGGGTTATAGGAAGCACTTGTACTCCCCCACCCCAGGAGGAAAGGGTGCTAAAAGCTCCACACGACTCCCAAAGGCTACTGGGAATGCTTGCAGTAAGCAGGAGAGTGGGCAGGGAGGCTTCAGAGCGCTCCTCAACAGTCAAGGTTCAGACATCCACAGGTTGGTTAACAGTAGAGGTAAAAGGCGTGCAGCATCACAGATACTTGCTGCAAATACATAATGTTTTATTCTTAACACACAAACAGAAAACAGCATTTCCTTTTGCACACAGGAACTTCTGTTTCTGAATGCACACACATACAAATTTTTAGGAAAGTATAAAAGCAGAAACAAACACAGCCTCCTGTTTTCAGATTTATTTCTGCCATGCTACAGATCCAGTGCTTTGTTTGTAAAATCTGTACAGTGGAAATATGTTAATTAAGGGAAAGAAGTCAGTAGTAGTATATGTATTTGTTGTTACAGATCTGAATTTTGATATTAATATTGATTAGAGTAATAAAATTTAAATTTTAATAAAACAGAGGTATGTGATTCCAAATTTATAGGTCTGCTGTACCATGCATATGCAAACCAGAAAATAGCTTATTGGCATTTTTCAGTAGTTGGGGGTGTCGCGCTTTGCATAGCTTATCAGAAGCAGAGTAAATGGAGAATGTTACTTTTTTCCCAATGTTGTCCTTGAGGTTTTTAAGTACTTTAGTATTTTGCTTTCCTGAGCTACTGCTAATAGAAACCTAGGTAATTTGGTATTTCCTAATGTCTTTTTATTGCTAATTTGAAGTTAACTAGAATTACTTTATACCTTTCTTCAACACTTGAAAGTTGTCTCTAAACTCAGATGGCTCAACTTCTGAATTTTACAAAGAAGTGTATGCAAAAGAATCTATATATATAGAGAGACTTTAAACATTAGACATGTTTTAGTTTAATAGAACAAAATGCTTATGTGGTAGACCAGAGCATTTGTTCAGCACCATAGCAGAAATGTAGATGTAGGTCTTGAAATTGCAAATTTTGATATAAACAGGCTACTTAAATTGTCAGATTGCACAAAGATTTCCAAATAAGACTGCAAACATGATGTGCAGTATAAATGACTATTATTCCTGCTGATGCTTGGCTTCACTTTCCAAGTTCTTTTTCTAGCTAGTAAGGTAAAGTTTTATTTGGTCCACATGCTGTTTGATGAACAGTTTGTTTTGGTTTATCTTTACCATGATTTTCTTAGTTTTCCAGTGGTGTACCTGATGGATGTTTTGTCTTGACTATTAACAGGTCCTAGATTTTTTTCTGCATAACTCTAGGGATAAGAATTTTATTAAATTTAAAAATCAAGAACTTGTTATACATAGGTGTTAGTTATTAATAATTCAATGCTAATTCTGTAACTGTTTTGGATTACTATGCAAGACAGAAGTCATATTCCTTACAAGTTCTATTCACATGCTCTCAGGCTTCCAAGTCCCTAGCTGTTAAAATGCTTGAGACAAAACTTGTTCTCATCCAGACTTGAACTTCTGAATGCAAACTGAGAACATGGCATCATAAGAAGCAGTGGTAGCTTTCACTTTGTACACAAATGGTTGCATACATGCCTGACCATGTGATTTACTGCCTTTTTAAATGGGATTTGAATTGTTGTGACTAATGAGTGGTTAAATTGTGTCAGTGTGCTCAGTGGCATGACTGTAGCTGAGAAAACAAATGATCTTTGTGTTAAACCTGGTCATAAAGCCCTTAGAATAACTGAGTTCAACTTTTTGTGTTTTTAAAGTAACATCTTCAGTGGCATGATAAATCTTCCAAAGAGAATCAGGAGCTGATGACAGAAATATGTAAACTCTGTAATTTTCTGGCAGAAATTTGATAATTGAAATTGATCTTTTATTTACAGTTATCAGCTTGAGCCACTTGGGAACAACTTTAGAATAAATAAATGTTTCACTTAACTGAATATCAAAAAAGTGGGTATTGTTGTATCTTATTTGTATTTGGTAGCTATGGAGAAGAGAATCTCATTGCATAAAACCATTCCAAAACCTCAATTTATAATGCTGTGCTTACATGGACCCTCCTGTTAATTGCAAGGAAGATATATGACCTTTCCTTTCAAGGGTCCTGGCAGTAGATTTTAGAGGAAATAGCCCTGCTTGCAAAACTCTTCTAGCTGTGGTATCTCTATTCATAGAATCATAGAATAGTTAAGGCCGAATAGGATCTCTGGAGACCCTCTTGTTCAACCCCCTGTTCAGGACAAGTTCAGTCAGATCATTACTCAGGTCCAATCGAGTTTGGATAGAGTCTGCTCTTGCTCTGGGTGACACATTCCAATGTTTGACCACCCTTGCGGTGAAAAATCCCACACTTCATCTTGTCTTCTGCCTCTTGTGCTATAGCTGTGCACCTTTGAGCAGTGTGATTCTGTTTTCTCTGTCATTTAGGTAATTGTAGACAACAATAAGATCTGCACTCCTCCTGCCTCCCAAATATCTTCTTACGGTTGAACAAACCCAATTCTCAGAGTCTTTCCTCCTATGTTAGGTGCCCCAGCCCTCAATCTTGGTGGCCTTCTCCTGCACTCCAGTATGTCTGTGTGTGTCCTGTTTTGGGGAGCAGAAAACAGTATGACTCCAGATACAGTCTGGAGTATCCCTCAGCCTGCTGGCAACGCTCCTATTGATGTAACCTGAAATGCTGTCGGTTTTTATTGCTGAAGGGCACACTGATTCAGATTCAACTTGTGCTCATGAGGTCCCCCATGTCCCTTTCTGCAAATCTGCTTTCTAAGCAATCCACCTGCAGCCTGTACTGGCTCCTGTTGTTTTTCATCCCAGGTGCAGGACTTTACATCTGTCTCTGTTGAATTTCTGTTGGCCCATTTCTCAGCATGTTGAGGTACCTGCACATAGCAGCCCTGTACTTCAGCGTATTGGTCACTCCTTCCAATGTGGTATTGTCCAGTCTTGGTGCATGTGAAGTCTTTCTTTTCATCCATATTGTCTCTGTAAAACCAGGTGTATGACTTTAATGCTTAATGAAAGACTATAATGCTATGTATTGCATGACTGCGTATCATGCATGAGCAAACAGAATTACATAAAAATAGTTGCACTTCAAATTGATCTAAGCCAGTGTTCTGTATCCAATACTAGTAACTAATGCTTTAAAAGCAGTCCTTCCTGCTATATACCTTCTTCCCTTTTGCCAGTCAGTGGTTTTTGGACTTGGAGAGACAGAGAAGCCTACCCTGTATCAATTGCTTTTTTCAAAGTCACTTAATATCTGTGGACTTCAGAATGCACAGTTGAATTTATTTTCTTAACATAATTCACACTTCTTTGTTCTAAATATTCTTCCTGATAACTTTGGGAGTACCATCCCATTTTTGTTTTAAGAGAAATAATAAAAAAAAAAACCTCTCCCTCTCATATCATTGATATATATTCTTTCTCTCTAAAAACAAACAAAATAATAATAAAAAAAAAAACCCAGACCCACCCTCAAAAAAAAAACAACCAAACAAAAACCCCCTCAGCTGCAGTCACCTGAGTTCTGTTCAAAGTGGAGCAATGTTTGTCACTTTATCCTTTCTCCCTTTTCCAGGTATTGTTACTATTACCAAACAACAAGGGCACTCAACATGGATTCTTTCTGGATGTTGCTGGTAACTGCTCTCTGTATGCTAATCTGATCTCTTCTTGTTTCTTTTAGCCAGTTTATTCATACCTCCGAGGGCTTTTTCCTCTTGTCCAATGGAAACTTTGTTTTTCTAAGAATCTTTTGTTATGGATAAACCTTTTGTTGAAAGCTGTAAGAAGTTCTAAGCAATTAACATTAGTCTTATTTTGAATGGCATGTTTACTTTAGCATTATCCAGATAATTCTCAGTAAGTGATTGTATCTAAACACGTTTTCTTTAAAAATCTTTTTATTCAAAAGGTGTGTAATCACATGATTCATGATTGCTTGATGAATGATAAGTATTTAAAGCTGCTTTTAGGTATGCAAAAGCTCATGATACTCAGCTACTTTGAAGAGGCCTTACATCAGAGGAGGTGATGGCTTCATTACGGTGAAGAAATACTTTTATTTTACTGCTTCCTATAATAAAATTTAGATGCAGGGGAGAAGAATCCTCCTAAGAAAAAAAAGTAAACCCTGTAAAAGAATAAAATAACTTTTTCTTTTAAGTTTTAGTTTAGATTCTTAAAATGCAGAAAACATACTTAAAAATACCTTTTCTCAAATTTACTGAAGTGCCTTTGTTCATCTAGGGGATTGTCATCTAGAGGATTAGTTTTTAAAACAATTCCTAGCTGTATTTCTGCTGTGAAGAAATGCTGTGGGTTTTTTTTTTCTCAAACAAGGATAATTTTTCTCATGTCCCCATCTTTTTTATTTTTTTAATAATACCTTTATTGTATCTGGCTATATTAAAGCTATGAAAAAGTAAGTGTTCTTCATGAAGCTCTTACCAGCCTGTACCTAGAAAGATATTTAATTCTGATTGTTAGGAAATCTTTTATTTACAGCCACCAATATTGAAGTGTATAGCATCATCTGTTTGCCTTGGCAGGATTATGTGACGATATTCTTTGACTGGGGGTGAGGGGTAAAGGGTGAAAGATACTCTCGTGTCATCCTCCTTGCAGGCTTTTTAAGAGCAGGAATGACCCTGTTTACCAGTAGCCATCTTGAGTATGAGAAACTTCAGTGAATTTGACCTCTGTTGTCTAAGGGGCTGTCCCTAGCAGCATTTACCAAAGGAATATAAATGCTCGCAAATGCCACTGTTTTGAATCTTTTTATTTTAGAGCTTCTGTAGTTTCTTATATGAAGTCTGCAATATTCTTAACAGTAAACTGGTTGTCGAACTACCAGAATCCTTTATTTTCACTAGTGGATATGTTAGTAAGGCTTCTTAAATGGAGTCACTTCAGAGCTCCTGAAAGTAAAAGCATTGCCTCAAGCTAAGCATGGTGTTGGCAGGAGCTATGCAAACTTCTTTGTGTAGTTTTTGCCAAAGAACCTCATTCTTGACCTGAAATATCCCTGCTGTTTCCAGCTGTGAGCTTCATGAACAAACAGTATGAATTTTGACAAGCTAATCATTATTCATGCAGAATAACTTATTAGATCAAATTCCTGTCCTAATTAGTTTCCCTTTGTTTTTTAACAAGCTTTACTTTATTTGTGTTTCCACTTGTTTTCTAACAAGCCTTACTTTTTGCCAATTTCACTGGGTTGAGTAGGTAATCCTAAGAAATGAGTGAAGGATACAAGTGACCTGATGTTGCATTGTCTAGCTTAAATGGAAGGCACCACATGTAAGTTACTGTTTAAGAATGTATTAAAATGCAACATGATTGTATTGGTGTATAGAATTGTCTGAATTGTTCTTTAAATTGTGAGGTTCATAAGCCAGGAATACCCAGGGAGAGAATTAATTAAATTGGAGCCATAAAAGAATGTTGAATTTGGAGTGGTTTGGCATTTAAATTACTGTATCTTTCTTTCAGAATAAACTAGTGTTATACACTCTTTAGGAAGGCAGGAATTTCTCCCCAGTCAAATAGTGGGAAATAAAATGGTCTGCACTAAGGATAGTATGTGTGATTCCTTAATGCAAAAAAAATAACCAAGCACCCTCTAACACACACACACTTTTATATACACTGTCATACTCACAAGCATTGAGGCACATGTATCTCAAGTAGTCTGTCAAGCAAACAGACCATGCAGATGAGTGTGTCAGAGTGGCCTTGTTAGAAATCCTCCCAGTGAAATGAGGGGTGACAGATTCCTGCTATCAAATCATAGAATCGTAGAATTGTCTAGGCTGGAAGGGACCTTTAAGATTATCGAGGCCAACCATCAATCATGTCTTCTGGGTTCTTAGGTCAGAAGCTGTGTGCTGAATTTGGATGTGACTTTTGTACCCTGTAGGAGCTGACAGTGACAAGAATCTCTTCATCCTGTTCCACCTCTGAGTCATTAGGATTTACTCAGTCTTTTGTCTCTCTATCTTGACTGTCTTACAGCTTCAGTCCTGTTACTTATCTTCCCACCATTATCTCTTAACGACTTAAGTCTACAGTTTGTCCCTTGTATTAGTGTAAATGCAGTCCTTGTTTTACTGACTTGGGTATTTTGAGGTGCTGATATGTAGTTGTACTCTGATCTTTGATCTGCTTATCTAGGTGTCCTCAACACATGCTGTTCTTAAGGCCTTTCTTCTGCCATTCTGGTGTTTCCATACCCAGGCATTCTCATTCATTGTCCAATTATAACAGTCTTAATGTTTCTATTATGAAGTGTCTCTACACATTTGTACAAGAAGGGAACACCTGTCTCTATTTCATGCTTTCAGCTCTTAATCTGTTACTACCTCTTAAATCACCAAAATATGTTTATCAGACCTATTGTCTGACTTGTTAAAATTAGTCATTCTTTGTTTATTAACAAAGCTTCTGCTACCCATTCTTGTATGGGGCTCTAGTTTGTTTGCTAGAATCCTAGAATCTTTTTGTTCCTATCCTGTCACCATGTCTTCCTTCTTCCCCTTTTCTTGCCTTTTTTTACCTTGCTGGTGCCAGAGGAAACACAGGATTGCTGTCACACCAGCCTTAGCTGCTGGAGCTTATCAGCTTAATCCTTTTCTTGTTCTTGATATTGCAGGCTCCTGTCTTGTTCATACATGTAGATTTCCACATCCCCAAATCCTATCAATCTGCTCAAGACTTCGCAATTTCTCTGTGCCTTAGACACCCGTTTCCTCTCACGGGCTGAATATGCATTCCTTGCACAGTAAACCTTCTATTGTTTGCCTCAAACTCCGAAGAGCAGCCATCTTCTTCTGGACGTGGAGTCCTAGAGGACTGGTGAGGTAGCTGTTACCAGGTTTGAACTGCCAACGGCTCCTCACATTGCTGCTGATTTCTTCCTCCTTTGGCACCTAGTGCTTTTCACTAAAAGCACAAGCAACAGAGCTTTCTGCACTCCAGTCTACAGGGTGAATTGAAAGCAAGCAGGCCTTGTTAATTCTTTCTTTGGGCTGGCTAGGAGATGCTTACTGTTAACAGTTTTTCTTTGAAGCACTTCTGCTAAAATAACACTTGCAGCATGCTTCAGTTTTTAGTAATTTCAGAATAATTGAAAACTTTTGCTGTACACACTCCTAACAGCTAATTACTTGTGTAGTGTATTGGATTGAAATTTTTTATTTGCTGTCTTACTTGGAAGTTCTTCCAAGCTCTACTCATGGGCAGGCATACTATTAATTCCTGTTTTTTTTTATTTTGCTTTTTGATTGTACCTGCTGGTACCTTTTTTCTTTTTTTTTTGAGGGAGAATTGTCCTGATAACTTTTACCTAATGCTGGTTTATACCATGTTATGCCATCAAGATGAAGTTACGTGCACCAAATTTCCATTTCTGATTAGGAATCAGTGCATGGAAGTATGTTATTTTTTCCGTGAAGATATTTTGCCTTTGCTATCCTTTGGATGCTTTGGACTTTGCTTCTTGGATGCTTTGGCTGGTGTAGTTTAAAACAGCTGCTGAGTTCCCTAACTTGTATTCCAGTTGCTGCAAGGAGAGTGTTCTGTCCTAGCAACTCCTCCTGAGTGCAGAACTCACCAGAGGTTTTCTTTATGGTAGAGTAATACCAGTAAGTACTCCTTTTATCAATATAAAAGCTACTTGTGAATTTAACTGACAGGGAGACCTCTGGGAGAAGGGCATTATTTTAGTGCAACTGAGCATCTCTTCCCCTCCAGTACAATTTAGCACTTCTGGTTCTGTGTCAGTTAGCTCTGTAGTAGCTGGGAATAAGTGCTACAGTAGCTCTTCAGGAGGATAAGCTCATTTCTGAAGGGGCACTATACATAACTCCTTTAAGATGGTGGAATTAAAACTGAACTTTCAAAATTGGAACTGTCTTGCATAGACACCTTTAAGCTTTATGGTGTCACTGTGTGGTAGTAAAATTGACATTAACTAGGAAAATTAAATGTAAAATGTAATTGAAGCAGCCAAGGAAACCTGCTGCTGCTCAAGTCCTCTATACTGCCTCAACCATATTTAATGATTTACCTAATATTAAAATGAGAAATAGTAACTAGACATGATTTATCTACAATTCAATTAAGGAACTAACCACCAGACAAGGTAGCATTGTTGATAAGCAGGGTATTCCTGTCAAGAGAGTGATGAACTGTAGGCTCGGTCAGAAAACTGAGAAAACCACTTGGAACTGCCAACATTAGAGGAGAAGTAGGTAAAAGGTAATTTCGGCAGGGGGAGATCGTGACCACTGACTCATTGACCACCTGCCCAAATGATACCACTTACTCAAAAGAGCACAATGGAAGAAGACAGAGTCTATGCACTACTTTACATAAGCGAAGAAATCTTGACAAATCATTAAAGAGAATAACAATGAATATGTATTAATTGTTTGAATATGTAATCAATGTATAAAAGTGGAGATTTTAGCAACTAAAGTATGCTCCTGTTTTGGGATGAGCACCCCATTTCTGTGCATTAATGGAATAAACTTGGAAATACCTCTGCTCTCTGTGTTACTGGCTTGCACACTGGGTAAAGAACCCAGATTTGGGACAACTGTTTTTTCATTGGCTGTTTCACCAGACCTGGTGGAAGAAAGAACTAATTGTTCTAGTACGACAAGTGCAACTTCTTGAAAATCCAAGCTTGGACCAGAAGGGAAGGACTAGTGTATTTTAAATAGGATTATAGTGTGCTTCTTTCTTTTTCTTTTTTGTTCTAAGTGTTTGGGAAAATATCAGGCCAGATCCAACCGCCTGAGAGAAGTGAGGCTGCCTCAGCTTTGTCCCTTGTCTAGCCAGTAGTGAGGCTGAAAATGTATTTCTGATAGGCACACTCACACGGAGTGCTCACGTACACCACATATACACATATATACATCCATGCGGATGAACTGACAGACACTCAAATAATAACACTTGCATGAACACAGCACTAGTGGCTTCATCCTCAGCGGAATGGAGGTCTGCTAGTGAGAATATATGTGTGTATATGTATCTACATAATATATGTATATGTTTGCAATGTGGTTCTGACCAGGTGTGGGGCTCGGTCACTCAGATATGCACACAAATGCCTAGGAGAAGGTTAGAAAAGAATTTAGCAAGAAGACAGGACAGGCTGTGCTGATTGGGGCAGGGTATGGCCAGCAAAGTGTATTGACCAGCACACTGTTTACATGTGACCAATCCTTTTTATCCTTTTATTCCTCTTTTTTCCCCACACTTGCTCCTCCCTAGATCACTTAAATGTCTCCTTGGTTACTCCCATGAACATCCCATAGTAAGTTCTGTGGGATCCTGAAATGCTTTTCCATAGCATCCCCCAGTGTGTCCTGTGCCCCAAGGCAGTAATCCCCCTCTGTCCCAAAAGTGCCCTGGCATTGACTTATCCTGATGGGTGTCACACCTGGACACACAGGGGCTGAGGCTCTCCTGGGGCAGCCGTGGGAGGGACTGGACAGTGTAGGGTTGTCCTCTCTTCTGAGCCTGCAGCTTAGGTTCCCACCTGCCTTTGCCCCGCTGTGTTCCTCCGGGCATACAGCATGGGCTGGTGCTATCAGGGCTCCATGAGCAACAGAACTCAAAGACCTTGTTCAGAATCTTGCATGTAATACATGTAACAGCAATCTTTCTCCTTCTGTTGCTTTTTCTGCATTTTCTTCTCTCAGAAGCTGTAATTTGTTTTTCAGTGGAAATAGCCCTGTGTCTTAAGCTTTTAGATCATTCTAAGAGCTAGAAGCTTTTTTTGTGTTCTAGAAGACCAAAAATCCCTGTATATGTCATATGACTGTTTTCTGTGAAGTGTGGGTATGTATTATATGCCTATTATTATTAATAATGTTAAAATTATTACTCACACATTATCTAGTGACAGTTACTCTTTACATAATAGTATTTTTGTGAGGTTTAATATTATTTTTAGTTTCTCTTCTTTCCCCTTGAAATTAGAAATAGGGAATAACTTCACTTATTAGAAAATTATTTAGAAATAGGGAAATAAATTTATTAGAAATTTTATTAGAAATAGGGAATAAATTCACTTATTCATTTGGAGTTAAGATCTGACTGCAAAGATGGCAAATTGTTGGTGTAATTCCTTAATTGATCTAGTGGAGTTATTGTTCTTGGAATAGCATTAAAGTAAACATGGTTGTCGAAATGCTAGTAGCCAAGCTACTAGGTGCTTAGATTGCAAGCTGATAAAATAAAAACATATTTAAAATGCTCAGGTTCTTCTGAGACATTAGAGTGCAATGCTTATGAATGGAGACTGATCCTTCAGCAGAAAGACTTGAGTGCTTTTCTTTTTTGATAACTTATACTATTTTATAATGTGCAATTATGCAATATAACTGGAGAAAAAATCTCTGTATTGATTATATACCATTGACACAACAAAACCAGCTGGGTCACTGCAGGAAAGAATGTTTCAGATTTGTGCATCTTAAGCAAGACTATTGCAATTGCTAGGCAGACTGGTGGATTTAAGTTTCTTTTCAACAAATAGAGAGAAAGATTCTCTAGTGAACAATTAAGGAGGCATTGAAGCTCCCTAAGGTCTTCCAGTCCTCATCAGGTATTTGAAGGAGATTACTGATTGCAGCAGTTTTCTTGACTAAATTTTACAGTTCCTCTTAAAAGAAAAAAGACTTTCATACCTTAAGGAAGTAATAAACAATGTTTTAATCCAGAACTTCAGAGAAAAAAATTATACTAGACAGTGTATGCATGTGTCTGTTTGCTCATGGTGGGTACAAAGAGTCTTTTTAATACAGCCATGCAGATGCTTGAAGAGTTAAAGGCATTGGTGAAAAATGGGGGAGGAAATGAACCAGCAGTATGATTGGCTCAGAGTTTTGTGCTGTTGTACTTACTTATTTTATAAATAAGAGCTTTGGACTTCTGATATTTTTCAGAATACAGCAAAATATTCAGTAAAAGCACTGGTTTTGTTTTTAAGATGGTGGGATCTTTATCGAGCATAACTATTATTTCTTTTAAAGAATCTTCAGAAAGTTGTATCTGCTAACAGAACTTTAGGGTTTTTGGGAGTGTAGGTATCATAGTTTTGATAAAGGATCACTAATAAGTGGATCCAAAGTAAAAGAATAAGTAATGTAGTAGGAATATTACTGGAATAAAAAGATGTGTTTCTTGAGTTAAACAACAAATTTATTCCATATATCATTGTTTATATATACTTATTTTCTGTATACGATATATATGCTTTACTACTCCCTTATTTTTTGGCTAGATTTTACCTATATAAAACTTTAAAAAAACTTAAATATTTTCTTTAAAAGTATACTCTGTATTTTGAGAACTGATTATTATGTCTTAATCATAACAAAATAATTTTTTAAGATTAATACAGTATGATAAAGGAGACCACTTGTAATGCTAAAGAGTGCCTATATATGACAAATGTTGCAGAATAAAATTTGTGCACTATCTCAAGTAAATAGAATTTTAGTTCAAAAGAAATATTGTCGTTTTGAAACTCTAAACCAATGCTAAAGTAGCTCAGTTACTTGCCCATTTGTGTGTATTATTTTAAATGAAATTGCTATGTTTTGCTGTGGAAGTATCTGGTGCTAAGTGTGAAATAGGGAAGCTGTGTGAAAATGGCTATGAAAAACTGAGTTTAAATTGTATTTTTTGGATAAATTCAGTAACCTGGATAAACCTGTGATCGTGTGGAGAGAGGAGCCCACGCTGGAGCAGGTTTGCTGGCAGGACTTGTGACCCCGTGGGGGGGACATGCTGGAGCAGTCTGTTCCTGAAGGACTGCGCCTCGTGGATGGGACCCACGCTGGAGCAGTTTGTGAAGAACTGCAGCCTGTGGGAAGGACTGATGCTGGAGAAGTTTGGGGAGAGCTGTTTCCCGTGGGAGGGACCCCATGCTGAAGCAGGGGAAGAGTGTGAGGAGGAAGGAGTGGCAGAGACAAGGTGTGATGAACTGACCACAACCCCCATTCCCTGACCACCTTTGCCACTCAGGAGGAGGAGGTAGAGAAATCAGGAATGAAGTTGAGCCCAGGAAGAAGGGAGGGGTGGGGTCAAGGTGTTTAAGACTTGGTTTTATTTCTCATTACCCTACTCTGATTTGATTGGTAATAAATTAAATTAATTTCCCCAAGCCAAGTCTGTTTTGTCTGTGATTGTAATTGCCGAGTGATCTCTCCCTATCCTGATATAGACCCATGAACCTTTCATTATATTTTCTCTCCCCCCGTCTAGCTGAGGAAGGGGAGTGACAGAGTGGCTTGGTAGGCACCTGGTGTCCAGCCAGGGTCAACCCACCACAAATTTAAATTCTCAGCTGTAGAATATGAACTTAAAATAAATACAGTGCACCTTTTAAAATAGTATGGAAGAGTTTTCTTTCATGTTTGACTCAGTAGTGTTTCCTATGAAAAAAACACTTTAATAGTTGGGAGAGGGGGCCTGTGATTCTACAGCTTAACAGGAAGATTTTTGTTTAAAATTGTTTTGTACTTTAACTGTTGTTAACTATAACTGTGGCAAGTATTTGCAGTGTCTAGAGATTCTAGTCAAAAATTCTAGTTGGTATTACAGATAAAAATATGTGCAATCTCTTGCTTTTGATTTTTTGCAAACTGGATATTAGACTAGATGGGACAGATGTGAACTCTAAATCTAAGTGCTTCAACAAGCTGTAGTTCGTATGTCCTTTATTTGTCAGACTGATTTATCTCAGTTGCATATGTGAAATATATTTACAGCAAGTCACATTCATGAGGGTTTCAGCTGTATATCTAAGATAAAATTACTTTGTGTGTGCAAAGTAGCAATTTGCTCGGGTTTTCTAGATCTATGTCAAACTGGGCATTTGGATTGCTGGAAATCAGATACTACTGCCTGAGTAGTTGGGCGCTAAATTAATGAGAAATAGTTTGTCTCAGTGGGTGATATTGGCAGACTTGAAAATTTTGGATGGAGACGAGGTAGAAGAACAAGGTCAAGAGTTACAGTGGCTGGTTCACTCGGTTACAAGGGTTACAGAGTGCACAAGCTGAGTCATGTGTGCATGTAACTGATATAAAGGGCACTTGCTGACATAGAGAATTACCCCATCATATGTGCTTTTTCTTGTATTTTCTCTTATCAAGCTTTTCATGCAAATGATTCCCTCTTCCTATTAATCCTCTGAAAGGGACAACACTTTAATCCATATGTTTGCTCTGCAAAAATTTATGGTACCCCTCTTATTTTACCAAGTTTTCAGTATTTGAAGGGAAGAGAATGGGGGATACAGGTAAAAGAATGTATGATGCGTGTAAATCCCTTTTTTCCTCACCCTGCCAAAACAACATTTAATTCTTAGTGTAATTTAAAAATAGCCCAGTTTTGGACTTTATTTCCATTTGGCAGTCTATTTGTGATGAGACTGATAAATTTATATGTAAATATTGAAGGAAAAAAAAGTAAGCATTCTTTATAAAAGATAGGCATACTGAACTTCTTATTTGTAACCTCACTTTACCTTAAGATTGCTTCTTTTACAGTCAAATGTAGCTTTCCACATAACTTATAGGTCAAAATAATGTTACAATTGGAAAGACATAATTTTGCTGTATAGTTCAGTGTTTGTACTTGTTATACTAAATGCAGACATATGCCTCTGAACACTTGTCTATTTTTTTGATTGAAATGTCCTATTTCAAAATAGACACTTTTCTTTCTATATAAATGCAGATTCTTCTCCTCTGAAGCAGATGCTAGTTCAATAATTGAATCTTACCTTGAAAAATATTTATCTGTTATAGCACCTAAATGATTTGTCCTAAAATCACTTGTTCTTCTGTTTTAGTTAGGGTTTGGTTAGTGTACTTTTTTCTTTATGGTAAACAGTCTGTCCCTTGCTGAAAATGGGGACTTGTTTGCCTACAAAGCTCTAAATGTGATATTTTCAATGACTATTTTAGGGTGGATAGTGGGGAATGGTGGTTTGTAACCCTAGGAGATCTTTTAGGTAAATTTGAGCCTTGAAGATCTGGATTTAAGACCTAAATTAAGTTTGATTATTCTGTAGGTTCCTATAGAACATAAGGGGAATATATGTTAATGTAATCAGAGAATACATGCTGTTATAATCTGTCCTGAGGATGTTCACAAAGTTATTAAGATGTGATGGGGTCTGTTAGCCAATTCTGACAGAGTCGGAAGGATCGTTGCATGTGAAAAATTAAGGTTAGTTTGTGAGCTGCTTGGTGGCAAACTACGCTACTGAACTTCAAATAGCATACCAAACTTACTTGTGAAGTCAGATTTCTCTACCTTGTCTGTTTTTATCTTCATCATGGTCTCACAAGGACTTCTGATGCTGTAGAAGTGAAATGTATGCTTGTGCCATGTAAAAGGCAACCTTGATTTGCAGGTCTTGCCCCAATGCATGTGAAGTGGCAGAAAGGAAGACAACTAGTAGCTTCATTAAGAACTTAGGAACTTGGGTCTTGAGGTCTAATCTATGCTATAGCTCTAAAACGTGAGACCATTGCATTACATGCTTGGTTGCAGATGCATTTGGAATATGTGTGTAACTGTTGGTTATGACAGCAGTTAGGATTAAACCTTTCTGGCAAATCAGGCTGTCATCTCTGAAGTTAATAGCGAATACTTTCTTATGCAGAATGTTACTGATCCTAAATCAAAACAGAACATGATCCTTGGTGTTCAACTGTTTGGTATTTAAAAAAAAGAATAAAGAAACCAGTGCTAATTTAGGGGGAGGGGGAGGGAAGGAAAGATAAAAATGTGCCTGGAAATCAGTTCTGGAATTCAATTTTTTTTTTTAGGCTATTAGTTAAAAATGTGATTACATTGTGCTTTGAAAACTGTCTCAGACAGTCAGCAGAAAACATTCTTGTATGACTTCTAAAAGGAAAAACAAGTGGTTACAGCCATTTCTTATCGATTTGTTCCTTGTTTATTCTTCCTACCACAGCATTTTCAGACTTTATGAAGTGTCAAAGGTCAAGCTCAGTTTGCCATGAAATCCAAATGCACGTGTTTTCCTGTTAATGATTGACTTCAACCTTCCTTTAAAGGTTCCTGAAGGCTTAATACTTATAATCTCTACCAGCAATATTTTGCCTAACAGTGCACTTTTTACTTTTGAGCTTTTGTTTTAGCCTTGACTAACTTAAGCATTTGTTTATCTTCCTCTAACTTTTTAAACTAAATAGAAGATCTGCAGTATCTCTAGTAGTAAAAGTTGTTTGCCTATAAAAGAACATCTTTTTAACTGTTTCAGGTTCCTATTTTGTGCCATATAGTTTGAAGAAAATGTCATGATTAGTTTCCCATGATACTTGTTTTGAATTCACCATTACTATCTGTTTTGTTGATGTGTCAAAGGGGTAGGGTAACCAACAAGCAAAAACCCCCCAAAACTCTGCCTAAGCTTGTGTTATTATAGCGAGTGTAAATTAGATGGTAGTTAAGTAATCAGCTAGTTGCAGTACGTATGGTCAGTGCGCAAATACCCATTCTTCTGACTTCTCTGTTTTCCTGCTGCTTATGCTCACAAAGACTTGATCTCAGTAGAAATTCTGATCTTGTGTTGTCATTACTTATGAAGGCAGAGGGTAAAACTGGTCTAGTCCTATTTTTGTAAATGGCAAGCTTGGGGAGGGCCACTGTATTAAGGATATACGTGAATCTTTTCTGGCACTTGGCCTTTCATCTTTCACGCATCATGTCAGAGAGCATTTATGGTGTATAAAGCCTTGGAATAAATCAGTGTATGTTCTGACTTGATATAATGTTTGGTTTTGTTTCTTACTCCTACTATATGAGCTTATTTTGCTAATTTTACAACACATTGGTAAGTTTATGCTTCTTTCCACCTTGTTGCATCAAGATCAAAATGGCACATACAAACTGGAACTAGCATTTTGGACTGTCACAAGGCATGTATACTGAAGAGATGCTGTGCATAAGCACAGGAAAGCTTATGGTTATTTGCAAAATCCGTGAGTTCAATCTTTTGATTCAGAATAAACTAATTCAGACTGATAATGACTTAACATCTGCTGAAAACAGAGGTTACACTTTCATGCTTGTGATAGCAAGCAGTTTGATTAGGGAAACAGGGTGTCTGTTCAAAGATCTCTTTAGTGGGATCCAGGGGGTCATATGTAGTTCTTGGTTTCCGAATCATTATACTTACCAGTATCTTTCAGTAATAATGTTATTCAATAAAAGCCTTGTTCCTCAGGGACAAGAAAAAAAAAAGAAAGAGTGGGGAAAAAACAATGTCTTGTATTCCTGTTGGATACTTCCACTAGTCCCTGGTTCATAAATCTTTGTGTATTGGCCATGATCTCTTTGAGTGTGTTGTGGAAATCTGATTAGATCCTTTATAGATAATTCTGATTCTTAAAGCCCGTTCAAGATAGCTTTGGTGTCCAAAAGAGATGGTATCTCCTTGTGCTAAATTCCCTTTGTCCAAAATATTTTATAATTTTCATTTAAACTGGGTTTTAACTTTTTAATTGGTTGATTTTTTTTTTATAGTATTGCTTTAAGGGAGAGCCTAGCTCAGACATCTGCAAACTATACTCGTGAAAGTAAGCAAACTGAAAGCTGTAGTCATGTAACCTGAGTTCAGAGTATAGGATACTTCCTGTGGCAGCATTATGTCATAAATTTATTTTTAGTCCTTAAACACATGCTTTCTCTAATGGGATCAGCAGATCTCTTTTGAATAGAACAAGCAGTGCACTCTTTTGACAGTAGGAATTCTAAATGTTTTAATACATTCATTTCAACATCTGCTTTCCTTTTCTACTGACTTACTGTTCTGTGATCTGTGGTTTGCTCAGTAAGGGAATGACTATGTGGAAATTCAGTTGTTCTCCCTTTTGCACCCACAACTAATGAAATTGCTCAGAATTCATGAGAAGCTACTGAGCAGTCTCTGAAACAATTTTCACAGGTGTGTGTAAGCAAGGCATGTAGCACAAGGCATTTGACATCTCCTTTGTGTAGTGATAGGTTGGATAAAAATAGGGTTGGCAATTTCCAGGAGGCTGACCTACAGAAGCTCTGTGGACATGGGAGGATATTGTGATACTTGCTGGGTCTAATGGTTCTGTTGCTTTGTTGATTACCTAACATCTGTTGAATAAGTCCATCTTTTGGAAATTACTAGCTTCTCCCTGGAGAAAGAAAAATAGATAATGGATAAAAGAGGATGTATCTGGAGTGCCTTAGGCAAAGGGTTACCCTGTGCTTCTGGGCACAGGCAACAAGAATAAAACAATATCAATGGAAAAAGTGCATCAGTAGGAGGGAGATACAGTAGTTCTAAGCAATGAAGCTTACATCTGTAATGCTGACAACAAGTTTCATGGGATCTACTTGTAAGGATCTATTTGGCTTAGAATTCAAGCATACCTTCAACTCCTCATTTCCTAAGGGAAAAAAAAAAAAAAAGGTTTTTATTCATAGAATCATAGAATGGTTTAGGTTCGAAGGGGCCTTAAAGATCATCTAGGTCCAACCCCCGTGCCATGGGCAGGGACACCTCCCACTAAACCAGGTTGCTCAAAGCCCCATCCGGCCTGGCCTTCAACACCTCTAGGGATGCAGCTTTCACAGCTTCTCTGGGCAACCTGTTCCAGTGCCTCACCACCCTCAGAGTGAAAAATTTCTTCCTAATATCTGTTCTAAATCTCCCCTTTTCCAGTTTGAAGCCATTACCCCTTGTCCTATCACTGCATGCCCTTGCAAAAAGTCCCTCTCCCAACTTTCTTGTAGGCCCACTTCAGATACTGGAAGGCTGCTATAAGGTCTCCCTGGAGCCTTCTCTTCGCCATGCCGAACAACCCCAGCTCTCTCAGCCTGGCCTCATAGGAGACGTGCTCCGGCCCTCTGATAGTCTTGGTGGCCCTCCTCTGGACCCGCTCTAACAGGTCCATGTCCTTCTTGCTGAGGACTCCAAAGCTGGACGCAGTACTCCAGGTGGGGGTCTCATGAGAAATCTTATGGTTCAGTTCTATTTTTTTTTCTTTCTTACCTTGAAGTTTTTACATCTAAGATTCACAAACAAGGGATTGGTGGTCAGCCTAATATTGCTAACCTAATTTTTTTTTTTCTGAAGAACTGCAAATGTTTAACACGATCTTCAGAATATAGTTTTTCAAGAAGCAGGGGTTTAGAACAGTATTCTTCAATAAATTATAGTGTCTGAGAATAACTTGAGTTGGAAGAGGCTCTGGTTATCTGGTCTGGCACCCCTGACTGAAAGCAGAGCCAAGTTAAAAAAATCCACTGAACTTCTGAATTAGATTAGGTTGTTCATGGCCTTGTCCAGTCAAGTTTCCAGTATATCTAAGGATGGAAATTCCACAGCTGTTCTGGACTACACATTCTGGTGTTTGACTGCCTTCACGGTGAAAAAATTGTTTCATAACATCTAATTGGACTATCCTTTATTGCAGTTTCAATTGTTTTTTGTCCTGTCACTGTGCCCCTCTGAAAAGACTAGCTCTATATGCTGTAATAATCACCTGTTAGACATCTGGAGGCACTAGTTAGATACCTTGTGAGCTGCTGGTCTTCTCATCTGCAGGCTGAACAAATTCAGACTTTGTAGCCTGTCCTTGTACGTGAGCATGTTGGTGGCTGACCGTTAGACTTGCTGAGTTCTTGTGTTACTGCTAAGCAATTAATATAGCAGATTAAATTCGGTGTACGTATGTGTCTCACGGGGAGAAATATAATCCAAATACATGCTGGGAAAAAAAAATGGCCACTACATCAGTCCTTGCCATTAGCAGGAAAATAAGGTCATGAATAGTTTTCTAAACATCTTTACTCTGAAGCAGTTACAATACTTAAAAAAAAAAAAAAAAAAAAAANAGGATGGAAAAAAAAGTTACATTAGCACAGAAACTTATTGTTTGCCCCATATTAAATACTGTATGCAGTTCTGACTACCCTGTCTCATGGGTATGAGATAGTATGATACACTTTTCCCTCTTTCCTCTTTATATTGAATCTAATTGTATCTTCTATACAAAGACAAAGTCAAAAAGATACTTCATTTTGGAGAAGAAACTAGTATGAACAGATCTCATAAAGGCATATAAAATCATAGGTTTCAAGAGGAAGCTTAGCAGGGATGATCAATTCATATTTAGAACAGGAGTATTAAAGTATGAGCAGGTTCAAGGGGAGTTTATTTTTTATGTGGTGCTGGTGCCTGAGCATGTACTGTAACTGATTACAGTAAAATGCAGTGAAGCCAAAGTAATATTGATGGAACTAAATGTTCTTCAAGAATGGCTAGATGCAGCTTTCTGCTTAGGAGGTTTCTAAGCTGCTTATTGCTAGACGTTGGGAGGATGTAGCCAGGGAAAAAGTATTGCAGGATGCTAGCCCTGTTTCAAATGTTCTTTGTCTAAGTATTTTGTAGTGGTCAGAAACAGGATACTGGGCTAAATCAGTCTTTGATCTACACAGTATTGCAGTTCTTTTGTTCTTAAAAATAAATGCCATGTAAATGTGATTATGCAGGCAAGGAATTATTAATACTAGCTGGAGACGAGCAAATTATCTCCAGAAATAACTTTGAACAACCACTTCTGTTTCCTCCAAAAGAGGACCTCTCAAATTCCCAAGCTACACTCATAACAAATCATGTTATGGAAGCCATTCTTCTGCTTTGCTGAGGAGAATATCCTTGTATGTAAATCGCCATGATGGAAGTGGAAGTCCTTCACATGGCCCATAGTTGAATTATGGAGTAGTTTGCTGTAAGATGTTGCGGATGCTGAAAATGTATGTGTTCCAGGAGAGGATGGAAGTTCATGGAGGAGAAATTGCAAGAATATTGATAAATACACTGGAAAAAAAAAAAAAGTGTCCAAATGTTTAGTAGGAAGAAAAACAAAAAAAAAACTTGACTTAGGAAGACCCTCAGCTGTTAATGGTTTGAGGCTGGGAGAGTACACACAGGCTTCCTTATTCTTGCATAAATCATAACTAATAACTCAAGATTTTCATATTATAAATATTGTCATTCCCTTTACTCCAAGTATTTTTATAAAATACAAGGAAAAGTGTCCTAAATATTATTAAAGCTGAGTTTTCAGAAGTTACTAAGTGCCATTGTTTAAGCAGTTATATTAACTCTGCATTATGATTTTATTGTAGTAGGCTACTTCTGCACAAAACTTTTCAGTATGAGACAATGAAACATTTTTAAACATCTGCCATTCATACAATTTGTCCTATATTATTTATTTTACACAATCATTTAAAAATAATTTAATTCTTAGAAATCTGCTTTGTAGAGTACTTTGCACAAAACAACTTCACACACTTTCAGTATGAGAAGTATTATTCCCATCTTATAAATCAAGAGATTGACTCTGAAGCAGTTTGTCTCTGATTCTGTACTTACTGCTCATTATGAGTTAGTGCAAGAATTTCTCATTATCCAGCATCGTTGTAGCTTTTACTTAAAGGTATTAGCAGTGTAGTACAGCTTGAAATACTGTACTGGTTATGTAATGAGATGGTGGGAGAATGGACTTTTACAAAAGATATCTGACAGTGAGCAGAGGTACTGGTTTAGGGGATGGCTGGCCAGTCTATTTTGCAAGTGCTTAAAAACAATAGGTATAGGTCTTTGCACATGAATCTGTTATATTAAATGTAGAAAGCTTGCTCTCACTTTCCAGTCTGTGCTTTTGTCTTTATCTGTTTGGCACTACACGTACTACTCTGCAAGCTATGCAGTGAACTGTAATTATGCTGTTGTCTTGGTTTGCTCCATGAGCTACACAAACACACATCTGATTTTTTTAATGTGGGGAACCAAAATATTTTTGAGTTGATTTTGAATCCTCCATTTAAATATTCTTCTTTTCACTTGCCTTCGCTTCTATCACTTGTCTTCCCAACAGTAGCTTTTTGTTCCCTGTCTCAACCAGAAAATTCTCAGGGGAAGATATTAAAAAAATTCTTAAGTTCATTAAAGAATGAAGGGTGTTATTACTGTGTTAAGCCAACCACTTGAAAGACACTTGTGAGGATAAAACTGATAAGATTCTTATTGTAATGCATAGAAAAAATTTGATTGTTAAGAGGAATGCTGTGGATGAGTAGCCTTTATTTAAATTTATGCATGATAAAGCATTCCGATGTGATATGGTATTAATTCTTTCTTTACTGTTGTCTTGTAAGTTCTAGTGCTTGAGTGTAAAGAATGAACTAAAACATTTAACAGCTTGGTTCATAGTTTGCTAGATAAATACATATTATGTAACCCAGCTGTGAGGATGGGAATGATTTTGTAAATGCTTAGATATTAGATACGAAATTTATTGCTGAAGACAAAAGACACTCTATTTAAAATGTGGCTGACTTTAAAAACTCATGGTAAAATGGCAGCATATTTGTGGAGTAGAGGTGGTCTAGTTTCATAGTTGAGCAGAGAAATAATAAAAGAAATCTGAGAACGTACTCAGGTTATAGCTGAAGTACACGCATTTGTAGTGAACTGATAAGAAAAAGAACATGTAGCTGTGACTTTTCATTTTGGAATAACTTTAGTTATCAAAAGGGAATTTTTTTTTGTAATTTGTTATGTGTTTCAGTGACGTAGAAACAGATTTTTCAGTATAGGTGCTACCAATATGCTCTCTGGTCTGGTATTTTTATCTTAAGGATAACTTTGGTTACGTCTTCTAGGGAAGCTTGGGAATTGGTTACTCTGCAATTACATATTTTGAGGATCTAATTCTTAACTTTCAGTGCCTTAAGGAAGGCTTAAGTCCTTCAAGTAAGAATAGCTTTTCTTCTATGGCAATCAAAATGTTTTGTGTATGAATATGAATGCGGTTATATGTAGCAATTAGGTGCTGTATTAGTATCTGAATTAGCAACTCTGGAATATAGCCAGCTTGTGGCCAGGAAAGCAGCCAATAGCCTAGAGGGGAAATGTTTTAATTAATATGTAATAACTGCTGTAGAGAGCTCTCATTATCCTGGCAAGCTGCATTTGTAATTTTTCTTATTACTTATTTGGGACAGTTGTTGTAATTTCTATTTAAAAAATGTGGAAGGCAATTCATTATACCTTTTTCATACTAAGTGAAAAAGTGTAAGAATGCTTGAAAACTTATTTGAGCAAAGCGAAAGATTACTTGGATCTATTGAAAGTATTTTATATCCACCAATTTCTTTATAGGATCAACATATTGCAGCAAGAATTATTTGCCTTCAGGAAACTAACGATTTAAACATGCTGTTCTGTTTATATCTTAATTCTTTTTGGTGCTAGATTTCTTCACAGAGGATGAATACAGTAAATTTCTTGAAGTATGCATACATGGGAAGTTAAACTTCAAGAACATTTTTTTCATTCAATAATAAAGGTGTTCATACGAGATATGCCAACATCTCTTTAAGTTATATCTCTGTAGGACTCAAGAGCCTTATATTAACTTCAAGTTGTAAGTTAAAGGGCTTCAGTTTCCATGAGGTAGATAAGTGGTAGAGCATGGGCTCCCACTTGTGCAGTTTAATGCAGTGCCATCCTGAAATGCTTCAGATAAGGCCATTGTCCTTCCTCCTAACTGCCTGTTGTGTTGAAAATCAGTGGGAACCTTTCTTCTCTTTTAGGCTTTGCATGTCATTGCTGTAACAAAAAGAAGAGAGAATCAAGTGATAAGAAAGGCATATTTCTTTCATTAGTACCTGGAAGCATGAAGGGACAGTCAGCTTGTTAACTGAATGTAATTTGAGCTGAATGTTTTCACTTCAGGCTTTTATATTCCAATTACTTTATTAGCTGTATAAGCCATTAAAAAATACCACAAACTATTGTATTTCACTAAGGAGAATGCTAACTGAATCACAGCCTGTGCTGACTGGAAGTTAGGACCGCTGGACTTGTATCTGTGGCTCTGAAGTAATTTAGTCTGTGACTTTATGCAAGCTACTTAACTGGGCAACTGAAACAGTTTTCTTTACCTGTTTGTCTCCATGAATGGGGTGCGTGTACCTGTCCATGTGAGATTGGATGCTCATAACCGGTAATCTCTGGTGGGCTTGTCTAGTATCACAGTTGCCTTTGCCTTCTTGTACCTAGGCAGGAAGGCTGGCAGGAGGTTCAGCCATTTCTTGGTACCTTCCTACCACCGTGAATCTGATGACAGTGAGTCTTGTAATACCCACTTTTCAAGACTTAGCTGCCTTTTTTTCTTGCCCTTGTAGATATCCAAGGTGTTACAGGTACTCTCTGATTTTTAGTGCTGCCCTGCAAGTTATGCAGAGATGCTGAGGACTGTTCATGGTGGTGGAGCTACAATTTATTTGAGGGGGTGACGGGAAGCCACGGTCATTCTACCTCCTAGTGTTTCCAGTTTCCTCTGGACAGTAGAACTGCAGGGTCTATATAGCTTACTCCGGGAAAGATAAGTAAAAAGATGAGGAGTCTTGTAGAAGTTGGACATCTTAGAAGCTTTGCGACTGGCTGGTCTCTAGACTGTATGAGAGCATTTACTCCCTCTGACTCCTGCTTGCAAATTGTAGTTGGTAAATGTTCTCTTGCAGCATCAGGAGCCATCTGGTCTGTAAAATGGGACCAATCTCTGAGTCACCTCTTGCCACACCCAAGGTGCATTTGAGCCTTTCTTGACTGCAGAGGAAGAGAAAGGACAGACCTTTCATAAATTTGGTCTTTGACTTTCGGTCAGTATCACAGTGGCTTTGTTCTTCCCAGTCTTTTGTGCTCTTCCTTCATACAGCTCATGTTTCTGCTGCAGAGGTGAAAGGCTGGCAGGGCTATCTTGTCTGGGTTAGTCATACCCAGGAAATGCAGGAAATACCCATGAAAGTACCTGTCTTCTTCAGATTGTGCTTTGAAACTCCGTTGTATTTATCACATGCTCAAAAGCCCCCAATAACGCTCCCCCCCCCCGCCCCAAACAGTTAGGTCATGGTTTATTGAGATCATTGTTTGCCCTAAAATAAAGGTTTTATTTCTTGTACTCTCATTTGTTTTTCTCTAGCCATCTGTTCTGTTGTCTTTCTTTACACTGTAAACTCTTTGAACAAACAATTTTTTTTGTTTGCTTGTTTGTTTTGCTCTGTTTTCCTTAGTGCGTTGCACAATGGGGTCTTCATCAATGCATAGGGCTCATCGGTGCTTTAACAGCACTAATTCTAGGTCTTGGTATTGATAGGTATACTTGCAAATATTCTTCATTAGGTCTCTTGGTTATACTTTTTTTTTCCAGATGATTTTATTTGCCCTTATCACTGGATCACAATTGTTTACCTAACTGTGTCTTTAGGAGAGATATTCTAAACAAAATTCCAGTTACACAGATATAAATCCATTCCAGGTTGAAAGAGTTCTTTCATCTTCTGTACAATTCAAAAAAGTTAAAATATTTTTTACAATGCATCTTGCAGCTTTTTCCACTACCTGTTTAGACCATTTTTTTTTTTCTCGAAATAAATGGGGACCCACCTGAATATATTTGTTGTAACTATTGCGCTGCATCAGCTTGATTTACCTTTATGCCCTGAGAGAACTATTGGGTGTAACAGCAGTAAAGCTTGTTTGAAAGAATGATTAGATGATAGCAGGTAAATGATGTGGTTCTGAACACCTGTATGAAGTGAAGCAGAAAGTTGACTTGTAATAGAAAATGAATCCAATTCTCTCCTACCTAAGTTGTTTGAAGATCTTTTTGGTACACTTGGAATAAAAACCACACTTGTGGCTGAAACTTCAGTGTACTCACCTGAACTAAATCTTAATGATCTAAAGAGTCATTTATAAACAAAGTACAGTTCTAACAATGTCTGTAAAGTTGGAGCAGTATCAGATGTAGTGACATTTTCCCATTATATATGGAAATGGTTGTACTAGCTCAAGTTCTTTTAGTTTAAAGTAAAATTATATTCCTAATGTGTATAATACAGTATAAAAGCCTGTTGTTGTTTATTTACACATTAATATTCAGTATGATCTAGATCTATGTAATTAAGTTAAAAGTTTGTTAATTTTTTTCAGCAAACCTAGCTGTTTAAAGTTATTAAAGTCTAGAGTTAAATCAAGTGAAATGTGCTAATTGATGTCAGAATTAATATGGAGCCTCAAATGAATCTTTAATGGCCTAGTCATCAGTTTGAATACTAGGTTAGTTACTGGAGGAATAATTGTGGTGTTTGTGTGTTTTAAAGGAAAAGTAATAACTTCTGTAGCTAATTGCATTCCTTGAGCTGATAGAGTCTAAATTAGTTGGTTATGTAAATTGGTCAGGCTTGTTTACCACATTAGGTAAATATATTTTAAAATGCATTTAATATTTTTAAAATAGTTACCAAATTGTTACCCAACTTTTTTCTAAGATTTTTTGTTGCTGAACTAAAAGAAATACTAGCTGAAAGCTTAAATCAATTGGTCTTCTAAAATGCTGTCTTTTTCTATTTTGCAGCATGGGTGAGCTCTCTTTCTATGGGGATGGTCTTCTTCTGTTCTCCAATAGTCAGCATATTCACAGACCTGTTTGGTTGTCGAAAAGTAGCTGTTATTGGAGCTGCAGTAGGGTTTGCTGGACTCCTTTCAAGTTCTTTTGTAAGGTAAAAAACTATTTTCTTTACATTTGAAGTATTTTATCAATTATACAGTGTAGAGGTAACGCTGATCCTAGCAACAGAGTATGAAGGAGTAAGCAGTGCTACTTTATATTATCTGTTAGAGTAGAAACCTTGTTTTATTTGTTTTTGGTTTTGTCTTTCTAACTATGAGTTGTGAAAACTCCAAGTGGTACTTTCAACTTCAAAAGTAACTTTAGAAATAGAATATAACCTCATAATGGCACTCCCTATTTAACAGGAACCACTAGGTATAAATGTATCGACAGCAAGACTAATGCTATAAGATGAACAGCATTGTCTTGGATAAACTTTTTGTATGTTTGCTTGAAGTATGCTGTGTTTTAGCAGGTACATGAACATTGTTTCTGTCTTCCCCCCTGCCCCATCCCCTCAGTTTGCTTTTAAAAGACTGTTTTGATGTTGATAAATATGCAGTAGGGCCTCCAGGAAGGTGCTAATGTTCTAGTAAAATTTTGATGTTTTCTTCTACTATTACTGGTCCAATTGCCAAACACAGAGATAATGAAAACCTTGTCATAATGACATATACTTAGGGCTTGTTTGCTTTGTTAAGAAAATCTCAGTTCTTCCTTGTGTTATTGAAAAAACTTGAACAGTAGTTGAGTGAGGTTTTTTTCCTCCAGATTACACTTCATTTTGTACGTTTCTGTAACTTTTGCAGAATAAATCCTAAGAAGTTCAAGAGCGGCTGACTTGTTGGATGTGCCCAATAAAAGATGAGGAAACAGGAATTTTACTCACTTATCTAGTCATCCGCAGAAATTGGTTAGTGAAGATAGGGTAAGAAGTAGCAGGGAAATAAGCCACAGTTACCTCTAGTTCTCAGTCTGCTTTTTTTCCCCACGCTTAACAGAATAAGTACAGGAACAATCAAAAGCAAAATTCAGAAGTTTCCTGCATAGATGAAAATATATCTATATAGACAGGCTTGTGAAAATGTGTTTTCTGTGCCTGTACTCTGAACCAGATAGATGTGAGCTCACTGTGATCTGGATGAATGAATATCCTCACTGTGTGACACTATCCCTGTGCTAATACATCTAGTTTGGGCATATGTCCCCTAATGTGAAAACATATCCACAAATTTACAGGAAGAGAAGACAAATAGTCCTGTTCTAAGTACTGAGACTACTGCTTATATTTGTTCTTGGAATAACTTATATTTATTGGAAAAAGAAAGCTTTGTTTTCTTGTTACTTGGGCAAGTTTCTGATTTTTATTTTATTTTTTTTGGTTAATCCACGTGCAAATATTTTGCTTAATTCATTTTATTAAAGCAAACAAAACCACCACTTCCCGATATGTTTTAAGAGGCTTGTTACCACAGGTGAGGTAAAAAACTAAAAGAATGCATATGGGAAGAGTGTCTTCCTCCTTGCCCCTCAGTAGTACGTTAAGTAATGAATACTAAAACAGTCTCGTTATCATAAATTAAATCTCTTGATAAAGGAAAGATGTTTTCTTCCTTTGAACAAAATACTATTGTCCTTGTGTTTCCCTGATATCCAGTGGAACAAGGGCACAGAAGAGGCATGCAAAAGGAAGTTATTTTGTAAAGGTTTTAAAAAATATTTTAGCTTATTTGAATTTTGTTTTAGAATTTGAGGATCACTTTGAGAGGAAAGGTGAATTCTTGTTAGAGTACATGGCATGTTAATATGCAATCTTGCTGTTTCATTATGTTACAGTAAAATGATTTATGCCTATGATGTTATCGCTTAATTGAAGGAGTAGAGTTCAGATATGGAAGTCAGTGTTCTAAAAGTAAAATATTGTATAGTAGATAAAAGTAAATATGATTTACTGCTTTTGTTACATAGTGATTTCTTAATATAAATTTTATCTCTTGGGAACCTGAGATGTAAGAATATTTGTAATGCAGGAAAATATTTTACTATGTATGTCATGCTCAAACTCTTTGAATTAATCTACAGATGGAAGCAGAAGTTCTGTCCTTACTGTATTGCATTCCTCCTCTCATTTTATAACTTCTGTTTTTATTTTTCCTGGTTATTTTCCATTGATAAAAGTAATCAGTTGTTTCCCCCCTTATGTTGTTTCTGATGGCTTACCTTGTGTATAATCAGTTTTAGAAATCGATGGTTTAATGTAAAAAGCAACAATATTGTTACACAAATATTCTTTTTCACTATAATACACAGCACCAGAGTTCCCAGTGTTAGACCTTTGTTAGTCAAATACTTTTTTCTAAGAATGTCTGTAATTGCATGGTAAGTTTGCAGAGTCTGTTTTGATAACGTGGCTGGTAGGTAACATCCTACGATGAAAAGTACTGCATAAAGCATTCATACTGCTTAAAAAAAAAAAAGTTAATATATTGGCTGACAGATTAGATGGTTTTCTGTAACTGCTTTAAAACTGAAGGTGTTAGCTGATAGAAAAAAGCCCATGGTTCATTGAAAACATAGTATTTTAAAAAATAATTGAATAAATCATCATGTGCCACCTCAGGAATCTTGAATAAAAACATTTCTCACACATTGCCTGATTCATCTAAATGTAAAAAATGTTTCCTTTGACTTGTATTAATACTATAATACTAATTTAATTATACTAACACTGTTACTTCATACTGTTAAGATTTCTTTTACAAGATTTCTTTTACCTTTTACCATCACATGTCTGCCTGTGGTCTAATACAACGGCACTGCTTCATTTCAGTTGTATAGTAGATGGTAATGGTGGAGAACCTTGTGATTAAGAACCTTCTTAATATGACCTGAAATATTTCATTCTTCATTAACTTTTTTCCTGTTTCTTTCTTAGCATATCTAATATCTGGATCAAAACACTGAATTTAGTATATTTAATAAAAGGGGATTATTTGTCTGAAAAAATTAATACCTAAAAAATCTATAATTTGCTAGTAATGTATTATATTACCCAAACTTGACAGTATTTTTATGTTTTATATTTCATTATTAATGATTACTGCTTTTGCTATTGTATTTTCATGATTAACTGTGTAAATACTTGATTTACCTGTGTTCATGAGGAGTGTTCAGTATTACGTTTGAACTGCTAGCACAGTGAAGAAATGTGTAAATCAAAATAGCATAGTTTTCTTTGGAAAAGAAAAACCAAAACCCTGGCAATGGTTGAACTTATATTTGGCTAATTCACTCTGACAATGATTTTTAAAACTTTTTTAGTCAGACTGTTTGGAGTAGCTATGCTTAAATATAACTTTGCTTTTTTACCTGTTCACTGAACTCTATGAAATTTTCGGTGGAAGAAAATAGAATAACTGCTGAATTAAGCTGACACAGTGTATTTCAACTATAAGTACATACAAACTCTTAACTCACCTCTGTAAATATATCAATTCATTGAAAAACTGTCTTGCATATGGCAGGTGAATGTGAGCAAACAATGTTGTATAAAACACTAATTTTTTTGTTTTTTCTTTTGATATAGCACCATTGAACCTCTATATTTCACTTACGGAGTCTTATTTGCCTGTGGCTGCTCATTTGCATACCAGCCATCCTTGGTCATTCTTGGGCACTATTTCAAGCAACGCCTTGGACTAGTGAATGGCATTGTCACTGCAGGCAGCAGCTTGTTCACCGTGTCACTGCCCTTCCTCTTGAGAGTTTTGATCGATTCTGTTGGCCTATACAACACCTTGCGGGTCCTGTGCATCCTTATGTTTGTTCTGTTCCTGGCTGGCTTCACGTACAAACCCCTTGTTCCCAATGCCAAAGACAAGGAGGGAGGAAAGAAGGGAAAGTTCAGATTTCCTCCCGAAAAAAAGATTTGCAATTTCTCCGTTTTCAAAGTTCTCAGTTACCGAATCTGGGCTTTTGGGATCCCAGCTGCACTTTTTGGATACTTTGTGCCTTATGTTCATTTGGTAAGTGCATATTTCTTCCTACATATGATATATTTAAAACTACAGCTATTTCCGTTTGTGTTAAGGACTAAGAAAATGATTGGTGATAGGAAGCAATATTTAAAGTGCAAGTTGTGTTGGGAAGTAACATGAAATTGTTGTCTGTGATTAAAAGAGATTCCAGGGCTCTAATCAGAACTATTAGTTGAGCCAGTTAAAATTTTAGTTCCTTGTTTTCAATCAAAGGTTTAAAATACTTTAACCATCAAAAGAGATACTTGAAAAGTATTCTGTACTATTCCAAAGAGAATTCTTTATTTTGGTACCCAGCTGCGTACATTGCCAATGATACTTGTGCGTTTCAGAGTAATAATGGAAGAAGTAAATAACAGAAAACAGGTGAAATGTCTAATTTTTGTTCCTTTAAATTGAGGTATGTTTGTTAAAATGTGTAGTTTTAGAGTATATTTTATTGACCGTTTTCCAGGTTTATTAAAAGCAAAATACTTGGATTTTTGTGTCTCAAACTTTAGCTTTGTAGTTTACTGCTATAGCACTAATATAACTGATCCTGTTATCCGGTGCTTTCTAGCTGCCAGTTCAGCTGGTTTTAGTTGCTGTCTATAGTAACTGGTAGAGCTTTAGCTTCTGATGATGGGGAAGCTGTCAATCAGCCAATTCTGATACATGTACTAAAGTTAACTTTTTTCCCTTTTTTTCTGTAGTACACTGTTTATCTAAGTAATTAGTGCAATGAGTGCCAGCCAGATACAGTTCATGTAATGCATCTCCCAGTTGCATCATAAAGTGGTGAATTATTTTTTAACAGCTTCTTGATGGTGCTGTCTAAACTGAAGTGGTGCAAACCAAAAGGCTTAAAAGGGAAAGTGGGGAAAAAAAGCCCACAACCTGCAATGGGATGCTCTATTTAGACCGTTACACATCCTCATATTCAAGAGTATTTGATAAAAAGCATGGGCTAGTAGAACTAGTACCTGCTATGAAAACAGGATCATGTTAATATTTATTATTCATCCATGATATAACAGTAATATTAATAACTGTCTTGAATTCTGTCAAAAATCTTCAACTCCTTAAAAGCCCATGGGTTTGTATGCAATATAGCAAGTGGTGTCACTGCTTTCTGGTAATACATGGGCTAGACTACTGAATTTGCATTAGAGATTTATTTTAAAAATTACCTTAGGGTGGGGGCTGGTTTGTTATTTAGCAGTTGTAAACTGACTGTTATTCATGGCTAGTTCTTGTTACTTAGGTTTTAATCATGTAGATGTTATTCTATAAGGCTTAGAATTAGACTATTTCAAAGGACTATAAAAGATGAGTAGGCTATTGTGACATCTTACGCTATTTTCCCATAAGTTTTGTAAAGATGTTTTGAAATAAAACAGTGTTCAGAGGCGTAGAAGGGAAGTGTTGTAGAGAACAGTGTTGGATAGATTGTAAATGATCATTAACAGTTGCAGAGAACTGAAGAACAAGGCTATATGGGCAGTCACATTGAACCTCTAAAATATATTTATTTAACAAAAAGCTTGTAATTTTTTTACCAAGATGCTTGTACAAATGCTTGTTGTTTCTAGATTGGACTAAAGCTGCTGGTCAACTTGTAGAGGACAAAGTCCTTTGTATCTTTTTTAATATTATATATATTTTTATAGTGTGCTTTCACTCCTGTTGAGTGTGCTCCCCGCCCCCCCAACAGATCGGCACAAATTCTGATTGCAAAATACAGCTCCAATACATGAAAACAACTTGATCAAGGCTGTTTCTAATATAATGTTTGATAACACTGTAAAACTATTCCAAAGTACAGTTAGAATCTAATATTTTAAAGATTACCTCAAAATTATAGTAAGAGATTCAAATTCCAGCATTTTTTTTTTTTTCTCAGAGATTCAGAGGAACCATGAAGCGTAACTATTTAGAACATAAAATCTTCAATGGTAGTTGGTTTGCTTTGTATACCACTTTTGAGAGGGGGAAGCTTTACCAGCTCTTCGGAACTCTTCACTGATAAATTTTACTATCAAAATCCCTTCCTGAAATCCACACATTTTTGTTTTAATTTACTTGTCTCTAAATACTCAATTTTACTATGCAATTCTCTGGTCCTCTTGTAAACCAGAGAGGAAAATCTTCTTAAACAATGTATAGTAAGCTCCCACTACTTTTAAATAAAACCATTCTAAACAAGAAGCTTAGCTTTCATTCTTAGCTTTGCAGATAGCATTATTAAATGGAAAATAGCTTGATTTTTTCTTTAATCTTTAATCTAATATAGGTACCTTTCAATATACCAAAGAATCCATGGAGGATTGGGGTACTGCTTAACTTGTGTTGTGTATGCGGGAATCTTGACCATACTCTGAAATATTTAAAACCAAACTTTGATCAGTGAGTATGATAGGGATGGTAAGAAACAGTATGAATTGGAATAAAATTTCATGTGTTTATTTAGACTGATAAGAAATTTTGTAGGTACCATCACTATCAGATTTCTGTTTGCTTATGTATATGGTCCATTAAGTACTATGTAAATGCTTACTAATCTTTCAGAAAGCTTGACATACAAATAGTTTAATAAAATAATCCCTAGCTTTACTGATGTTGAAATGGAAAATTAAAACTTGAATTTCATAAATAGCAGTATTTCCCCTTGCAGAACATGTAAGATTTTTCTAACCTTCAGCTTGGGTAAGTGATCAGGGTGAAAAGAGATTAATACCTGCAGGTCATATATTTAAGATTATTAAATAATTAGTTTGTCAAGGACGGATGTATACTAAATTGCAGAAATCTTTGTTACAGAAAGCAGTAGTTCGTATTGCTGGGTTGGAGGATACAGTTGTAGGACTAACAATAAACTTGCTGCTTGGGGCTTAAAGAATGAAGTGTTCTTGCAGCTAAACCCACCACTTCTGCAATTATTTCTACATAAACCTAAACTAATTCAAGAATTGAGGTCTACTTTTAGAAGTAAGCAAACACTCATCCCTCTAACTCAAATTTAATAGTTCAAAAAGAAGGGAAAATCTTTTTAATTGAAAGAAGTATTTCTTTTTATGAAAACATGAATAAGTGACGAACCATAGTGTTAATTGCTGGTGGGCAATGATGTATACTGGGGGGACTATTTAAAACCTTACAAAGTCTCTGTGTATCTGTATTTGAGAAAATGAATAGATCAGTGTTTACAAAGGAACAGCATGGATTCTGCCTTTCAACACAGATACTTCAACTCAGTAGATAGCTCTGGATTTTTTTTTTATCCTAGTTTTGTCTGCCTTTGATAAAAAACACAATTTTATGTACTTCTGGAAGTACATAAAAGTATATAATTCCAGATAAGTCAAAGGCTATAAGAAAAAAATAACTTTTTGCTGGTACATCTACCAAACCAGAGATTACTTTCTTCAGCTTTTGAAAATGAAAGTTACTGTTGTTCCACTGTTGACTGCATTTTTAAAATTGTAGCTATACTGGAAAAGGGATATATGATACTTGGACAAGTCACAGCTTTGGTTATACTAAAACTCTTGAAATTTTCCCACTGTTAAGGATGACCAATAATAGCCAGACTGCTAGAATGGGATGCTGGTTGTGAGTGCAACCTAAGAAAAAACACTTATACGTGGAGCTGCATGCCCACAACTCTTCCCTTAGCCCTCAGATCTGGTTCCTTTACTTATCAAATCCCATTTTTCCCACCTGCAAAGGCAGCTTTCCAGAGTAGAGTAGCACCCAAGAGTGTTGGGTGCTCTTGACCATGTGCTGAAACACAGGTGCCACAGGCCCTACTGGTTAGGGTTGTTGTGTGTCACCACTTGGGTCCATGGTAACTGGAGGTTGCAGACTTGGTGTGCTTCAGTCACTGCACACCAGCTGCTGTCTGCCAGCTTGGTACAGCGGAGGAACTCCTAAGGTCCCAGGCAGGTCTCTGAGTGCTTCTGAGGCCAGCCCTGATTTCTGTTTGTGTCTCTTGTGTTTCCTGAAGCATATTGGAAAGGAGGATGCATGTTGTGAAACTTGTAGTAAAAAAGAAATAAAAGCTCATTTTGGGCTTTGGAATAATAGAATTAGTCAGGTCTTTGCGATTTTAACCAGCTGCACAGTATTTGCTAGATAAAGTAAAAGCTTGATAAAAGCAGAGAAAATAACCTGCTCATGAACTAGGCTCTAACTAAAATTAAACAAATCAACAAATTAATTATATAGAATGCTAGATAGGATTCATATCAAGGAGCTGGCAAGAATTACCAGTCCTGGACTGGTAGATATCAGCTGCAGGCAAAATAAGCATCATATTCCTTTTGGCTCTTGCAGGGGAGAACTAAAAAGGGAGAGCTTTTCTTATCCCAGTTTAATTGGTGTCAAATTCCATTAGTAGGTGTTCCATTCCATGTGATTTTGGGGAATTGGGTTGGGAGAAATACTATAAATAGGTTTTGACTTAATTTTTTATTTACTTTTAGCATTAATTCAAATTGTTAAGAGCAAACTGATAATTTATAGGATTACTAAATCAAACAGTTGTTATTCCTCTCAATTTTAAAACCAGTCTAAATTGCAGTGATTGAGAGGTGTTTTTTTTTCTTTTGATGTCTCTCTAAAATAGACAAATAGCCAAATAAAAAAAAATAGTTTAGTCCATTCAGGTTTAAGTTGTGCATCCACAACAGAAATCTGTCAGATTAATGAAAACAATTTCCAAGTTGTTTTTAATAAGAACAGTCTCACAAGGAAATTAAGTATATTTGAAAGAAAGTATACCTTGTCTCTGTGCCACATGTCTTGAGCTTGTTCTGCTAATAAACAGAGAACTTCTGCTTTTCAGGAATCGCAGTCTAATGTTAAGCCTGTAGTGCTGTTCTCTCTTATCGTTTAAAAAAGTATGTACTTAATCAGGATCATAAATCCTGAATTCTTATGAACTTGTTAGGTCAATTAGGTCAATGCAATAAAAGTGTGTATTGATCAAGTTTACCTTTCTAAGTCTAAATCTTTTCGATAAAGAAAATACATACTTTTAAAGAATGGCCAGAGCTATTTGAAAATTAGGCTTATTGTTTAAATATGGTTATAGACTTGTATACAAAGCTACCCATTAATTGATAAGCAATGTGAAAGTTACCATAACACTGACTGTACTCTTAAAACTTCACAATAGCTCAGGAAAAATAGATTTCAATATTTGTCACCCTGCTTTGCTGCCTGTTTCTTAATTTACTGTGTAAATCTTGACTTTTCCTTTTGATGCTTATCCATGTTCATATTCCATGATGGGTACATACTTGCATATGTAGAGATTTTTGGTTAGCAGTAGCTATGTGGAGTGTATGTGTTCTATGTCTGTGTGCTTGATCTTTAAGATATGAAAAAAATGGTGTGTGTGCCTGGCCATTTTTTCCAACAACTTCCTTGGGAAAATCTGTCTTCCCAAGACAGATTTAAATACTGGATTTATTCTTCTTCATAGATAGATACTGAAGATTCAGTATCTCATTGCTTCTCTGAATCTGCATGTGCCAGGAATAGGTTCAGCTGGACCTCCAAGGAACAGGGAAGTGAGACTGCAGGCTTAATGCTTGGAAATAGAGATAGATACTGCCTCAGATTCTAGAAACTGCCACCGAGAAATACAGCATCACCTTGGACTCTGCTCCAAGATCTTTATGAACTGTTATTGGACAAGAAGATGCATCTCACAATGAAAAGTAAAGAGACTTCCAAGCAGCTGGCCAGCTAAAAGGTATTCCCAAAAGATATAGCAGCCGCAGGACCATTGTTAGGTACAGACTCTCAGGCTCTGCTGGCATCTTCTTTGAAAATACGAGATTTGCTGGCTCTGGTAAATTGGCTTTTCAGATTCTTGGGAAAATTTTGTAACAGTGAAATGAAGGTTTAGGCTCTAAATAAGCCTGGCTGCCAGCGGTGGACACTGTGTAGCTGTTTTTTACCGGAAATAAAAATGTACCATAGTGTATATGTTCTCTATGGTGCTGTGTTTTGCTGTGTGAAAACGAGGAATACACTGTGTTTGGAAGAATTCAGAGGAGATTCCTTGCTCCCTGCAGTATTGTATGTTGCATGAAGGTAATCAGTTTAGCCACCTTCTCTTTTTATAGACCTTGGGAAAGGCTGGGAAGGAAGTGCCAGTGATGACAAGCATTCTTACCAGGCCAGTAATACCCTGCTCCGCTCAGTCCACAAACAGCTGTGACAGATTGAGAACCTTGCTGTGTGTCCTTTGGAGACCACTTGGCCCGTTTTGAGCATTTGAGTTGGCATTACCCAGCATCTTGGGTAGTCATCTCAGGCTCTCTTTCATCTGGATAATCCTTCCAGTTCAGTTCATTTCCTATTCATTACCTCCCATGGTCTTTCACCTGTCCTTCCAATGGTATCTTTTACAATAGGAACTTTCCTGGGAAATAGGAAATGGCTCACTTTCTTCTCCAAAAACTAAGAGATTTAGGAAACCTTGTTCATCTGCAAACTGAAGTTAAATGTAATTAAGAGACTGGTTCTTATGTGTTAACATTCAGAATTCAGCATTTCCATTACGTTACCACAAGTGTGAAGTTCCTTAGCTTGTGTTAGGTCAAAACCATTAGCAATACTAGGGGCCTTGTCATTTGAATTATTGACATCTTTCAGGATTGTAACCCAGGTCTTTGAGGTAGCTGACTAATACAGACAGATCTTCTCTACAGAAAAAATTTAGTGGTGAAATATTTAGAGACCTCATCAAAGAGCTCAATAGGGTTTTTAAACCCTCAGAAGCCAAACCTTTTCCCTTGGCATAATAAAGGCTATGGTGGCCTGTTTGGTTTCTACATATGCAAGGGCGTACCTCTCTTGCAGTAAGTTCTAGAGCCTGTTTAGGCTTGCAGATCAAAACACAACAGTGAAAATGTGCATTGTGCCACATGCCAAGCTATATCTGTGATCACATATGGGCTGTTGATGGTTGGCCTGTTCCACAGGCAGGTATTTCTATATATGCTTCTGCCTTCTTGAAATTCTAGAATAGTTTAGTAAGTGTTTAGGGTGAAACTCCCTTTGACATCCAGGGCAACTCGGTCACTGGGGGAAGCTCACTGGTTTTAGTGACAGATATAGCGCCCTCAAAATGTAAACTGTCTGTCAGAATTCACGAATCTGTTCTCTAGACAATCTCTGGGCTTAAAGATAGCTGTGGGCAATACTGCAATTGCATTTTCTGTTATCAGAGAGAAAGGTCATGGTCCTTCTGCTGTACAGGGAAGCTTTAAAGCAATGTATTTCAGATAGATCTCATCAGAACAGATGATGGGCACTTAAAGGCTAAATCGTTTAGGCAGTCTGCTTCTCAGATGGAAGCTAAACTGCATTCAAAATCTTCACCATCCTAACAAGACACACTTTTATTCCTGGGAGGGGCATGGAGATAGTTGGAATATCTGTAAAGTACTTGTTAGTGGTAAGAACTTTTAAATGCATATAAACAAACTCATTTTTCTAGGCTGCATCACAAAATCAGAGAGTTCAAATAAATATTAGTCTGTTCCTTGTATCTGTCTCCAGATCTTCTCTGGTTGTTACTTTGACATTGCTGGGTCTAGTGCTGTGCCCCCATAGTCTGTCCTCAGACAAAAAGATAGTGCTGTCTATTTGTCTATACTTCATATCTTTTGCTGGAACATGTATTTTTTTCCTATTCTTTAGATAAGAAAATTCTTCTTGTTTTTACTTTAGAAACAACATAATGAACAGAAGGACTCGCTGATATGTATTATAGGTCATGCAGGTTTTTTTTGCCAGATTTTATTCCCCCCTCTTTTCCCCTCTGTAGTGTAAGATCCTTGTCTTCATCTCATTTAACTGTTTTATCACCTTGGACTGCCTTCTTAAATTGAAGCAGCATGATTTGTCCTTCAGCTCTGTTCTTTACTAGCCTGCTATTTTGACTTGTCTTTACTCATTTCTCACTCTGTATCAGTGATGTACCTTGTTTTTGTTTATAAGAGATCAGATTCTGCTGTGCAAATTCAGTGTCTGAACCTTTGCACCCTAGAACATGTGCCAACAAAAACTGTCTTCCTGTGCAATTAACTTGGAGAAATGAAGAGACAAGCTCTCATGAGATCCTCTGTATCCACAGTTTTTCTAGGAACTTATATGAAATTCTTGCTATGTACTTTGAAAATAGTGTTCACTTCCATATACTTAGTTTCTGAAAGGTCTTATCGGGACAAGCTATAGGATAGTCAGGATGAATCTCACTTCAGTAGTTGATGTTCTGCCCAACAAGACCCTAGTCATCATCCATAACATTGCTTACAAATATTTTTGTAATTCTTCAAGCCCCCTTACTGATTTTGTGTTCCTTAAAAATTGTCAGGTGTGACATCTCTAGATTAGATTAGGTTGAGAAACCAGTGTTTCAGTTGCTGTCCTTGCAAGAGTGGTCATCTCCACATAGACAGTGGTTGTTGCTTTGTGTTCTCTGTGGACAGACATGCATCTGCTCAAGGAGCCATAGCAGAAAGGACTTGCGTACCTTGCAGTAAGTGAAGCTCTTCAGGTTGTGCATTCTGTGTGTACAGTTCTAATCCTGCACCTCTCTCCTCCCTTTAAGTCCTATGCCCTGGATTCCACAGTGGAGACAAACAGAAGCACAGATATAAATGCTGTCCTTTGAGTGCAAAGCATGATGAAAAGTATGATGTATACTGTATGGACTCTAGTAACCAAAAATCTCTAAACTTAAACGTATAAAACACATGCATATACACAGTAAAGTGCATACACATAGCACATATTGAAGAAATTCAGTTCTTGTAAGGTAAGTACTGTCTCTGTTTTGTGAACCACTTGTATTACGTCATAAATTTGCTACTTTTAAAACGTGTAAAATAATATTTAATTGGTATGTCTGTATTTTTTTACTCAAACTGAAAAAAAAATCAGCCTCCATCACTACATTCACTTGCTTTTATGGGCTGCTGTTCAAGAAACCTGTTCATTTATTCAGATCTCCTACATCAGTCATTTGTCTGAAGTCTACATCTTTTATTTCCCAGAATCTGCTGTTAGTCTGTTTTGTAATGATAGAATAGTATCTTTTAAATTATGTCCAGTACTAACAGATAACTGTGTGTCAAACTGGTATTTCTCTATACTGTAGATAATCTAAAAAAGTTAAAACTTGTAGGTATAGCTGTCAATTTTAGCACTATTACCTTTCTCATCCACTTAATCTACCATATTTCTGTCTCCAACGGAAGACTAACAAGGCACTGGTTTTGTAAAGGTCCAATGTAATTAAGCAGATATCTCTGAGACCCCAAATCTTCAGTGGCTCCCCATGCTTTACTTGCTTTTCTAATCTTTGCATTTATCTCCCTTCAGATCTCAACATCTGCTGCAGTTTGACTGCCCAGGTTAGTGAAATTTTCCCCCTTTATCCACTTCTGTAATTATCCTGTGCACCGACTTCTTTCCCAGTATTCCTCAATGTTGCTCTGGCAGTATTTATTCTTGGCTAGATTATCGACTTTTGACATTGGGGGTGGTGGTGGAAAAAGAAATAAATTATTTCCTACTTCATACTTGTAATTGTTATGAAAGCATATTTAAACTATGTTTTTCCAAATAAGTACTGGAGAAGACTAAAAATCATAAGTACAGAAACAATAGAAACTAAAAAGAATAAAACAGATATCTTTCTAGAAGTAAAAGTAAATGAAAGTTTACAAAAAATATTTTAGGTAGCAGGTATAAACAATAAGGTGATGTTGAACGATAAGAGCAAAGCAGTCTTCCTCAGGTCTGTGCAATACTAGCAGATTGAAAGGTCTGAGTTACGTTATGATTCCCTTTTTGTGTTAGTCTCTAATAGCACACTAGTTAATGTACTCTTGCATAATACAAACTATTCTGATAGCAAACAGAGCATATAGTTTGAAGTCAGATTAAATTGTAAAGTGTAAAAGTATATTCTCTCTCTCTCTTTTTTTTTTTTTTTTTTTTTGAAAATGCTATCAGCATCCTGTCTTTGGATGCTTGAAGCATCTTGACCTGGACTAAACTCTTCAAGCTCCACAAGTGCCCAGAAGCCTGAGATCACAGTTGATGTTTTTTCCTGCTATCATAATAGAGAGTAAAGAAAACTAATTGCCAAAATTAAGTGAAGAACCTTCCTTCACTCATATACAGACCAGTTTTTGTGTCCAGTTTCTGCTCCAAAAAGAGCTGCATAGAAACCCCCTGTGCTTTTAAAATCCTGTTCAGAGTTGTGAATTTCTTTCCATATGTTCTGAATTTTCCTTTGAAGAAATCCTGGAACCTAGCTCTTTCTATTTGATTGCCAGTAATTGTCAAGCTGTGAGCTATTTTTCAGGTTCTTTTCTGATGATCGAGTTAAAATTTGCCATTACTATGGAGCGGAATATTTCCTAGGAAAAGGGAGAGGGGGTTTTGGGGTTGCTCCAGGCAGGAAAGAAACCTGAACATTAATGTCTGTATCCTGAGTAAGGGCTATATCTCTGTATGAGGAGGGTAGTCTATCATTATCATCTCTTTGTTGTGTTTTAAATGAAGATATGACTACTTGATTCAATTTCTCTGAGCCCTGATCTGGTAGATATTTGGCAGCTTTCTTCTGTGTTTCCCAGTAGAATGAGACAGGCACTTCACCCAGCTCTGTGAAAGATGAGGCAATTATGACCATGTCCACAAATAGATGTCTAATATTGAAGTATTATGGATGCCCTCAGAATTCTGGCTCCTGAATAAAGGTTTCAGAATTTGTGTTTTGATTTTACTCACCTAAGTCCTGTGGTTTGAAGGAGTCAAGTTCTGAGAGACTTGATAAAAGTAACACAAATTCTCTTGTGGAGTAAGGAAGCAACCTCTCTTAAAATATGACAGTAGCATTGTAACATGTAGGTAGATGAATGCATTGCTATTTTACAAACCAATTAACTCCCAGTTAGGTGCTTATTGTGTTGTTCTTCAAAATAGGTGAGAAATACAATCTTTGTAAATTTTAGAAGGGGCTACTGTAATAAGCTGCTTTCTTTTCACACAAATGAGTCATACAGTCTTGTCTGGTAATCTTATTGAGAATTATACTGGTGACTTGAAAAATTTACTTGAGGTAACAGCATTATTTTGTAAAATGGAAACCCATCCTTTTGTAAAAGCTTTTTTTTCCTGGCTAATTACTTTCACTGATGCAAATAAACACTTATTTTCATTCTGATCTTAGTCCAGCTTCCAGTGTTTCTCTTTGCCTTTGTCACCTTCCCGTCTGAGTAGTTACATAACATGAACTCTCTCCTGATAAGTTTTTCAGTATGGCAGATTCCAGAGACCTTGAATGAGGCTTGTAACTGTCTTTCAAAATGTTTTTCAAGCTGAGGGATACTCACCTCACTTTTGACTTGAAGACCTTTAGTTTGACTAAACAGTCACCTTACAGTCCAAAGAATAAGAAGCTTCTCCAGAGAGCAATTTGGAGCATCAGTGTCGGGCTTCTGAATTGCCTCTCAAATAGTATCTTTTTTTTTGGGTATCAGTTAGGAAGACTAGTTGGCTAAGGCAGACATCTTAAGTTCAGCAGTGAGAAGACATCCTTTTGTGACATGTAAATACTGTAGTTAACAAAATATTCTAATAATGGTCTTGCTTGTTGTATTGTAATGGTGTTAGCACTTCCCTTTTTCTTACTACTTCATTTCTTTGGTTAATACACTGTTAGTCACACTTATCCTCCCGTATAGTCCGCTGTAAGCTTACCTTCAGCTTTGATGAACTTAATTGTCAGAAGCTAAATATATGCTTTCTATAAAATTTATGTAATTTTTCCAGCAATGTCTAATTTAGGCAAAAAAAGGGAAGGAAATTAGTTATTTAACTGAAGTAACTATAACTTCTAACACGTCTTAGTTTAGTAAAATCACTTTTGTTAGCATATCTTTGCACTTATTTCTGGACAAATAGCATATATGGTTATATACCTCTCCTCAGTATTCTTTTATTATTTTTATTTTTAAGCTAGGGTAATGAAGTTTGACCTTACTTGTTTAGAAGTCAAGGCCAAGACCTTATCTGGGCAGAATAGTACAATAGATATAGTTTTCATGTTTTAAAGTTGAGGAAGACTAAACTGGATGTGTAGCAGCAGACTTATATTAAACTTTTACTGTAGTATGCTAAATAAAATTAATCCATGCTATAAGATTTTAATATTAAAAAGAGGATGAACTTGCTATATTAGATTTTAGTTGCTTCACTTCTATTAGCTGCTTTGAGCATCCATTTTAAATTGTGTTTACAACAATTAGCCAAAGTGGTTTTTTAATAAGTCCAGTGCATACAATGTTAATCATCAGCGGTTAGTGAAGTATTTTCTTGTTACTTTGGGTATTTGTAGAGGATATCTTAATCCATTGTTTTGATATTCCATAATTTCTTAATCATGGCATATCATATAATATGCTCAGTTTTAATTACATAAGTTATAACCTGATAACACTTTGTCATATTAGTAAATGCCATGATGATTTGAAAAAGAATTACTTCAATTACACTTCTAAAATTTAAGTGGTGATGTCAGGAAACTGCTTCTTTTGGTTATAAGGTTACTTTTAATCAAATGTGCAGCAGAGTTTTACCAAGCTAGAGCTAAAAAAAAAAGTTTTCAGGTTATAAGACTCAATAAGTATGTATTCGACTATACTAAGACATCCATCAAGTCACTTCGTGAATCACAGGAAATAAGACCGGAGGTATCCCAGTACTTTATCCAATTTAGCCAGTTTTTTGAGTACAGACTTACTTTGGGAAAGGACCTTTTAAAATATATTTTTTTTTTAATCTTTTTTTCATAAGTCATGCTTATCAAATTTCTGCTTATTGCCAGATCTTTCTTTTGGATTCTGTATATGTAGTCCATGTCTTTAATAATGAGTAATGACCAAAACAGGACATAATTCAGCTGAGGCCTTACTGGTACTGAGCAGTGTGTGAAGGTCACATTGTATCATGAGTTGATATATTCTATTACGTTTGCAATATGATGACATTACTAGAATATGCTGAAGTTTATTCTATTAAACCTTCAGTTCCCTTTCTAAAGAGCTGTTGCCAGATCATTCTTCCATCTTGTATTCATGCATCTGATTTTTACCTTGTCGTATTTTTTCAGTATTATTTGCCTCATAATGTTTTTATGGAAATTAATAATTTATTTCATGCTATTGACTGAGATGCCAGGTTGCCAAGATAATTTTGAATTCCAGTCTTTTTCTTTACAGTGCCTGCAATACTTATCATTTGATGTAATTTGCAAATTTAATAAGTAAATTCTGTTTCACTGTCCATATTATCAATGAGAATGTTAAATAGCAGTAGATTTCAGCAGGTTTTATGGAGCTTTCTTTGGCATATTCAATTTTGCAATGAATCACTACTTAAAAATAGCTTTTCCAAACATTTGAACATCCATCTTTACAGTTGCTCCATTTAAGTCATGTGTTCCAAGCTGGGTCATAAGAATTGTTATGTTTGAGAGAAATTCAAAACTCTGGCCAAGGTCAAGATTTGTTACATCTGTCCTTCCCTCTGTTGTCAAGGTTTGCTACCTACCATGTAATAGAGAGAAATCAAGGTTGTTTTGTTTTCTCACAAATTTTTGTTGATCCTTAGCTTGTGATGTTACTGTAACTCTCTAGGGCTTGCTGATAGCAGCTAATTTTGGACGTAGTAGCTAGTTGAGTTTTGAAAGTAAGACAGGCTAAGGAAACCCAGCTTTAGGGCCACAAAAGAACAGATAGAACTAAGACTAAATTGTGGATTGTAGTCACAAATGAGAATCAATTAAAAAAAAACGCTTAGAAAGAGTAAGTTATTTGACAATTTAACTCTCAGTCCTCATGTAACGCTTCAGTTCTTGCATATCCCTGGCTTTATTCCTCACCCTTGTTCTCAGTCACTGTGAGCTTCCTCAGATACGTGTGTGCTTTATCTGCTTTACTGCTGCCGCCCAAGCCACACCAACCCTCCTTGTGCCCATTTCTTTATGCTGTCTCTTGTGGTTCCAATGGGATCCAGTCTCTGCTGGCACCTCCAGGAGCTACTAGTAGAGGATAGGACCTGAAAATTTTCTGAGAGATGGAGTGGAAGAAGGAAAGAGCAGAAGTCGTGGACTGTCTTGTTCTGCACAGTAGGGGTTGCCCCCCCTGCTTCGTGCTTTTCTCAGTTCCCAGCGTGCTTTCTTGCACTATGCCCTGAATATCTTTCAGGCCTACCAATTGGCATTCACTCTCTCGAGACCTGAGAACTGGTTTAATTGCTTTAAAAATTATTAGCATTTGTGACTCTAAGTAGAAAAACTGTTTATTGGTTAACAACCATTGTCTTGGTTTCTCCAATTTAAGTTTTATGCTATCAGTTGCCTATTTTGATCTCTGGGATCATGCTCATGCTTCACATGCCTTTGAAGATAACACTAACAGCTCTGATTTTTTTTTTATATTATTTTATTTTATTATTTATTATTTATTTTATTATTTTGGGGCTCATCAGTAAAAGTTTCTTTAGTGGAGTCTGGACCAGAAATGTATTTGCATTAAATGATCTTCCCTGTGCCTAGTTTCAAGCAGTTCTCTGGCAACTGAGTTTCTTTCTCTGATCTCTGCTCCCCTCTCCCCCCATTTTTATGGTAAGTCCTTATGTTAGAGAATAAACAGTGACTTGTCCAGAGTTACTTTATGTTCTGTTTTTCAGCATAGCCTGAAAATTTCGATCTTCCAGTGAGAGTTTGCTGCAAAGCTCTTGATATATCTTTATCAAGACACCAGTTAGCATTTTTTTCTAGGCCTTTGAAGGAATCTGCTTGCTCAGGAATGTAGTTGACTTGTTCATTGAAGGAAGGCTGCTGTGTGATGTCACTAATGGCACAGAAAGATCTGTACCTCATCAGTAAGGCTGTTCTTTTCTCAGGAGATGTGTGTGAAATAAACCTAAGCTTTTAGTTTTCTGACATTTTGAGGCTCTAATTGTAGTCTTGAAGATGAGCACAAATATAATTCTTAATGTCCAATCCAGTCGTGTCCTGTCAGTTGCTAATACCCTTACTTGGACATGCACTTGGTTTATTTTTGTCTTTTGCCTTTTTTTGCACTTACAGCTTGGAGAAAAAAAAAAAAGATATCTTTAGTGATGGAATGATAAGGCCATCTTGTCTTCTAATAATACTGAATGGGTTTTTGAAGGCCATGGTAGTAATAATCAAATCAATAGATCGTGGAGGTGTTGCCATGCTTAGATTGATGGTTAAGTCTCATACATTATACAAGTCTAGAATTATTTTGGGTGTCTGGATTTAAAATTGTTGCATGGCTAAGAGGGCAAATTAGTACTGAAAAAAGCAGTATTATTAAAAGGGTTCTGGATATTACAAGTGCTTATACCTCGGGGCAGATTCCATACTATGAGCACTATGATAGATTCAGTCTCTGATCACTGTTTTTGCCTGTAAGGTTATGTTTTGGACTCATCTGACACCTCATGCAAAGCTTCATCTTTGTTACTTACAGGCATGGCTCACCACTTTGCATTCCAAAGAAGTGCAGTTTTGCCTGAATTTCTATAGAACTCATACATTTCTGTTTAAAACTCATACATTTTCATTAAGAATGAAAAGTTTGTGTAGGCTATCCTTTTCCTGACTGAGAAAGAAAAATCAAAACCAAAAGAACCCCCCTCAGCTCTTTCAGGAAACTTAATTTGGAGCAGTTCGGAATAGTATCTCCAATTTACAAATGGTACCAGCAGTACTCTGCAAACGTTTCCTTTTATCCTTACACTAGTTCTGAGTGAAAGTGTCAGACATCAGTACTTGAAGAAAATGCTAGTTTTTATGTGCTCACACTTTTCTAGGTTATATATTGCTGTTGGCAATGTCTTTTGGTGAGAAAGTGGTGCACTGTATTTAGCCTACTAAAGCTTTACTTGATTGGGAATTCCCAAAATGGAACATACACGGGTGGAGAGCAGTTGACAGAATTATTTCTTGCTAGTTCACTACCACTTCTTTCAGATTCAGGTTCTTTGTTTGGAAAAAGGAATTGATGCTAAACTGAGACTGATCTCTATCTTTGATTCAGTGCATGAATATAGCTGAAATGTGTATGCGTTGAATGGAAGATCTTGGCAAAAATCTGGATCTTGGTTGGATGGAGAGAGGTTAGCCAAGACAATATATCTGAAAGCATTCCAGCCACTACCAAGTGGCTAATCTTTCCTCTAGTCTCATCCTAGGAGTAATGAGAATTTGGACATTAAGATCTGTGTTTATATGCCTGATATTAGAGAGCAAGGATATAAGTTAAAATTCTGGTGCCAGAGATGCATTCAGTTATATTGTCCACCGTCTATGTCTTGATTTGGAAAATGGGATTGTACAAAGATAACTTACTTCAAAATAGTAAAGAAGCCGTGCTACTCTGGAAAATCTTGTACTGGTTGGCTCAGACAAAATTACAGGCCTCTTCTACATTTGGAAAAATCAAACTTGCAATTCAGCATGCACACAGCTCTAATGAGAGTGAGGAGCTAGGTACATTACTGTGAACAGGCAAAACCCATAGGGAAATGCTTTGGTCTTTGTGTCTGCTGTGTGCCTGGGTCCCCATTTGACAGCTGTAGATAATGCCTAAGGAGTCATATGATTACAGCCTCTATAGTTCTGCAATGACAAGAGCATTAATGCATGAGATGCTGCCTGAGAGGGTTCACAAGTAATTGCCCATCATGGGACTTTTTTGAGTAGTTCTATCAGTTAAATATCTGTGGAAATCTAAATCTCATTTAAGCTGCTACTTCATAAATAAATAAATATATTCAACCTATAGTTACAAGAGATGTCACTAAGTCCATAATGAGTTAGCTTTACGGTACTGAATTAATCCTGAATCACTGTATATCACTATATTCAGTTAATAATCCTGCTGTTACAGCTTACTTAGTGACCATATCACTGAAGATTGAATATGCTGCTAAGGATCAGAGGGTCAGCTCTGAGATCTGACCAGGTTGCTCAGGTCTTTGTGCACTTGGGTCTGGAAAACCTCCAAGGAAGGAGACTGAACAAGCTCTCTGGGCAGCCTGTGCCACTGCCTACTGCCCTTCTGGGGAAAAAGTTTCTCCTTACATCTAGTTGGCAGCTCACTTTAAGGCTATGGTATGCTTAAGAGGAGTGAAAGCTAAAAAAATAAATATTAATTTAGGTATTTGAAGATCGAGATGAGTAGTGGTTCTTTTCCTACCGAGATGAGTAGTGGTTCTTTTCCTACTTAAGGAGTTGATTGAATCTGGTATTTTCCCCCATTGAGCTAAGAGGACTGCATTTCACCCTCAAAGTGCTGCTTTGAGAAATCCAGTTACTCAGTTGCAGATGCAGGGTTAATAGTTATCTAGACTTAGAGCTTTATCTTACCTCTTGAAAAAGCCTCTGGGGAGTGGATGAATCAGGTCTCCTGATTAAACAAGCTAGAGGCTGCAGAAACATGGAAGTGGAACAGGTGACAAGAATGGCAGAAAATACCTTGGCTTCTCTTGCTGGCTGGGCCAGCAGGTGTTGACAGACACATAAAGGTAGGGGTGGGAAAACTGTCAGCTTTTCCTATTCTCATCTTTCACAGAAAGGGAATAAATAGAACAACTTATCTTTTATGTTTAAACATCATTCCAGAAGAAAAATTTCATCAGATTCTATTCCCACATGTGTCTTAAAGCAAAGAAAAAAATAACCTCAAAAATAGAAAGAGCAAGCATCTGTCTTCAATTGAAGTTAGAAGTTATTCTTCAAAAACAAAACAAAACCACTAACCCATGTTTTTAATTTGCTTTCTGACAAAATCAATTATATCAGACAAATTAATATTAGATTTAATAGACTTTCTGTGACGTGTAAACAAAACTGAACTGATTTCATACGTAAGAAAATCGCCATCGCTGACCAAATCCTGTTTACATTGGGGGGCGGGGGGGGGGCAGGGGGAGGGCTCTGCTTGTGTATTAACACTCTGGACAGGAAAGAATCTTGACTATTTTGCTCTAGAAGTATTTACTAAAACTGGAGTTTTCTATTTTATAGTTAGGAGAATAAGGGTTCTCTGGTTTGAAGTGATATCACATAATCAGGATTAATAACAAAAACTGGTGTGCAGCTTTTGCTATCCAGGTCTGTCAGCCTGTGGTCACCTTGTCTCTTGAATATTTTTACTACATCTTTACTGAAAATCAGTTTCTTCCATTTGCTTCTTCACACTTCTGAGTCTTTACAGTTTCTTGTTCGGAACTAGTTATGAGCACAGAGATTGCAGCACTACGCAAATGATTTCTACATCTTCTAATGATCACTTTGTCATATTTGGTATTGCCAAGCATGTTTCAAAAAGTGATTGCGCAAAAAATCTTTCTTATGGGAAATTTCTGGTCTTCATGGTTGATTTAAAAAAAAAAAAAAAAACCACAACAAAA
>VUYV01000145.1:1660407-1671724 GCA_008711295.1 Anarhynchus alexandrinus
CCCCCCCCCAACAACCAAAACATGTTTAATAGAACAGTAATGAAAGGGAAAATAAATACTAATGACAATAATGATAAAAGAATATACAAAATGAAGTGATGCAACACAAATTGCTCTTACCACCTGAGGACTGGTTGCCCAGCCTGTCCCAAGCAGCGACTGCAGATTCCTGCCCCCCTGACCCTGGCCAATCCCCTTTCAAATACTAGTCATGACGTCTGTGGTGTGGAATATTTCTTGGAAACCAGGACATACCTGCTGGCTGTTTTCAGCTGGGAATGAAAGAAATTACTAATCGTTACCATGTGAGTGAAAAAACCTTTGGGGATTCTCCAGATTCTGCTTTCTTTCCAAACTGTTTTATGCCATGATTTCGTAAAGGTTGCAGAAAAACTAATTTTTTCCTATGTTCCTCTGTTAAGGATTTTTGTTCTCTTTTCATGATCTTTCATAGCTGATAATTTGGTGTCAAGTATATTCTGTGTATAGTGCACACTGGTAAAGCCATGGGAATATAAGAGATCGTTAGCTGAGATGATTTTGCTGAATGAAGGGGGTTACTTGCAGAAAGAGTCACAGCTTCCAGAAATGCTGAAGCTTGGGGATGGAGGAGGATATACACTTTTTTCCCTCCACACTTACAAATTCTACTTTTTTTGAGAAAGTAGCAGTGTTAGTGTAGATTTTTTGAACAGCTTTAGTTTAATAACTTGTATGTTATCAACTACTGGGTGGTTTTGTTTTGTTGTTTTAAAATGAATGACAAGGGAGACATCTAATGGCTATTATGTGTACTACATTCTTGAAAATAAAAATTAGGAAATAACCACTTTTCTGAAGATGGAGTATTTGTTGCCATGGTTACATAAATTTTAAATTCCCTGATGGTAGAGACGGGGACTGTATCTCATTCATTTGCATTGATTTAATACCTATTGTTACACTTCCAGGTAATGTCAATATTAAGATAAAAAGTGAAAAGGCAGCATGAAGATGCCACTTGATTTACAAAGCACAAATACCAACCTTGCAGTAAAAACTACAAGCTTTTTTATTTTTTTTTCCTTGAATAGCTAGAACTGAAAAACATGGACTTCTGCTTGGGACATGAACTAGAATGCTTCTGAGTACTGTTGGTTCCACCTAGTTTTAAGCACGAAAAACACATGAACTTTAGCTAATCCATGCCCCAGCATCTTCAGCTCTCCTGTTTCAAATCAGCATTTTTGAGGGAAAGTGAATATTCACCTCAAGTATTATTCTGGATTGTCCAACTGTTCATACTATCATCCTACCTCATGCAAAAATTATTTAAGAACTAATTTTGACTAACACAAATGAAACCTCTTTCCTCTTAGAACTTTAGTGTCTCATAATTGAACAACTTACAAGAATTCTACCCAGCAAGTTCAACCTTCATCTTTCTGTTTCTGCATTTTTTCTTACAGATCTGTTTTGCTGGATTTTGCTTTATAAATTCGATCTTTAGTAACATGATTATAAATCCTGTCTTTAGCAGAATGATACATTCTGTCTCTTGTGGATACAAAGTTTACTGATTCTGGTTTTAGTGCTGCTTTTACCATAATATGATAATACAAAGAATCTGCTCAACAATATCTTGTTTAGAATTTGTCTACAGATAACCACATTACTACTTAGATACAAACTCATCTCAAATAATGCTTGTATTTTCTATATCAGAATACACAGAACTGAGAATTTCTTCACCTCTATCCTTAAGTTTCTATAAGAAGCCCAGTTCTTTGGTTTCTGGTTGTATACCATACTTCAGATGCTTCACAACAGTTTTTCTTTAGTATGCTAAATAAAGTACATTACCTAAAAGAATTTTTATGCTGTCCCAAAAGTTAATTTTCATCTAGCTGTCTGCTTAAAGACTTTTCATATGAATTTATTTGATGTCACTTATCTGTCAAATAATTGTGATGTCTAGTAGTTTGTAAGTGACCTTGTTTTTCTTTAATGGTCTACAAGTGACCAATGCATAATGCATATGTCTCGTTTGGAAAATGTGCTTGTGCAGTTAGGTGGAACATTGGTTTCCTATGCTGACATATGGGTGGTATACAAGCAAAACTCTTACCTTTTTTATTTTCTTCTTAATTCTGCTTAATTTTGCTGAAAGACAGAGTTTTATTCCTTTAATTTACAACAAACATATAATAAACTTAATCTAAGGTTATAACATGAAATCTTTGTAAGTATGCATGGCTACAGGAATACAGCAAGAGACCTTTGGGAAAAAGTGAAATGAGACTTTCAAATACCACCTGTTGATTATAAGCACCCTGAAGTAATCACTCGTAATACTGATATCTTTACATAAATTACAACAGTGAGGAGTCTAGTTATAGTGGTTTAGCTATACTAAACTTTTGATATTTTTGTGGCTTTCATTTGTGAAAAGAGCAGGGAGTAACTTCTGAAAAAATGTTGGTGCACAAGAAATGACCTTACAGTCATCTTCACTGCAGGATATTTGATTACAAATGCATTTTGAAAACTTGTGAAATGGGCAGTGGAATTTCATTGATTGCATGTGATGACAGTTATATATGTTTTATATGTGTTTGATTTATCTTGGTATATGCCTTCTGATGGTGGTAATGCATAGAGACTGCTTATGTTTATTTTAAAGTAAATACAGGCAGACAATTCACTATAAATGCAAGAAAGCTCATCTGTTTCCTTTATCTTTGCTGATTTGAAGCAACATGTTTTTATATTTTTTCCTTGGTCATGTTTAGGTGGCCTCATTCTTCTTTATTGGACTGATGTCTATGATGATTCCATTGTGCCACGTCTTTGGAGGTCTCATCGCTGTCTGTCTCTTCATGGGCCTTTTTGATGGGTGCTTCATTTGCATTATGGCTCCTATTGCCTTTGAGCTTGTTGGGGCTCAGGATGTCTCCCAGGCCATAGGATTTCTACTAGGACTCATGTCAATACCTATGACAGTTGGTCCACCCATTGCAGGTAAGTATAGATGTGGTCTCTAGCTGTGAATATGTTTCTATGGTTGCATGATTCTTCAGCCGTATTTTCTGTTCCCGCATCATATGCGGTGCACTTACATTGGAATTTTTCTTGCTATGTGCTCCAGAATATGTGGTGAATTTAACTGCTGCTTGTGGGTTATTAATTTACTGTACTCTTTAAAGTTTGCTTCAGTCTTCTTTATTGTTATGCAGATGTAAAACATTCTTCAAAGTGTGCTAAAGCTAGAATAGCATAGACTAGGCAATTTCTTATCTGGATACACCATCGCTGCTATTAATACTGGCATAGATTTTGATTAATGGGAGGAGTTTTGAGACAGCAATTAGAGTGAATTGTTGGAAAACACACTTTTTAATGAGCGGCTACCAGGAATGCAATATATGCAGCATATCTAGAATAAGATTAAGAGGCACCTTGATCAAAGGCAACTGTTACCAAAAGAGGGAAAATTTCACCAAGTCATTGCAAGATTCAAGTGCTGCAGAAGCTGAAATGAGCAACTTTCAAATAGGAAACATGATATGTGTTTTTAATGATGATGTAATGATGTAATGATGTGATGATGTAATTGAGCAGTTGGGCAGTGACATACTGAGTTCTTTGTTACTTGGAGTCTTTAAATCAACTCTGGATACCTTTCTACCTATATTTGGCCATCAGGTAGTCAGATTAGTGGTTATGGTAATCTGTGCCAGCTCTCAAGTTTCTGATTCCAAGGAAAAAAACATGGTTTTTTGTAGATTTCGATGCCCTATTATTTATCAGTTGTAACTTTGTCTTTCCAGGTTTGCTGCGTGATCACCTTGGCACCTATGATGTAGCATTCTACCTGGCTGGAGTCCCTCCTCTTATTGGTGGAGCTATATTATGCGTTATCCCGTGGGTCCATGAACGGCAGAAGTTAAAAGAAAGAGCAAAACCTGTTGATGGAGAAACTACTGAGAAAATGCTGGAAAATGAAAACACTTTGGTGTCGGACACTACAGAAAAGCCGGTCAAAGACATGGAATCTGGTTTTTGATGCTTTCTTTTCCTGTACCAGCCTGACCACCTTCTACCGAAGCTAGATTTGTACTTTTTGGCTGAAGATACTATATGATACCGAAGAAGTTTTGAACTATTGCTCAAATTGCAAAACTGCTATAAGAATCTTTTATATCAGTGAACTTTTTTTTGATGAGTCGTTGAGTTTGATTTCAAGCCACATTTTCAAGTTGTTTGAAGTTTTGTAGCATTAGTGTGTACGTGCGTAGTGATTCTGTGTGTGAAGAGAATATTTTTCTAATTCATCAGAACCTATTTCTGGAAGTGTGAAAGCTGGTTTTGGTTTACTGACCCAGGATTCTTCAATAACATTTATGGTCCATCCAATGCAGGCACACCCGTGGGTGTTTATACTGGGAAATGTAATAGCTTTCATGACTGATCTGTGTTTTGAAGTTTCTCATGCTGTTTTACAGCGTTTTACAATTCTATATCATGAATGCGAATATGTATCTTTTTGATTTCCTTAACTCTTGCTGAAATCATTAGAAAGCTAAATTATTAAACACCTATTTTATTTTCTTTAAATAGCCCAGCCTGCTGCTCTGTTTGCTTAAACATTCACCTGTTTTTGCATTGATTCAGCTTTTCACAGTAGCCCAAACAAAGAACATTAAGGATGAATTTCTTGATGGGCACAGGTTTTGAATATGCACAAACTAAGCTCCAAGTGCAAACACATTCAGAAGTAAAGCTGCTGAATGATAGATTTTTTTATTTCATGAAAGCAATACTATTAATGTATGTGTACACTTCTTTTTTTTCGGCTGAACCTCAGAATAGCTGATAGTTCTGAATTGTACTGACAGTAATATTTTGGAGCAGTATTGTGAATGATACTAAATTTCAAATTATTCTGTTGTAGTTGTTAGGTTCTTTTTTTTATTATTCTTAAAAACAAGACAGCTTTAAAGAATACATTCTAAGTGCAATAATAAGTTGTTTTTAATGTGGAAATATACACGAGCTATTAAAATGACATTCAACAATTAAAGATTTTTGCACTAAGTGAACATGCAGGTTTATTATAGGTCTTTATAGCTGTGTTCAGTTGCGTGTAGGATATAGCTACATATTTTATTGAGATCTAAAGAAATGTCTTTGCATGTCCTATTTCTTAACATGCTACCTGTGGCCCTGTTATTTATGTATTCTTAGGTATTATGCACTGTTTGTCAAGCAGGTATTTCTGAAAACCTCTTTCTCTGAAAAAATATTTGAAAGCATAATACTTTGAGATGAAAACACTGCTTTCAGTTTATCATAAAACACTTCCAAGGACATTGTTTATTTGTGGATATGGATCAGCAACGCAGTGGAATACTTAAACAGTCTTTATTTCAGGTCTATTCAATACCAATCATTTTTGTTTTCTTGTTTAGAAGTGTCATAGCAAGAGAGTAAACTAAACGTGATCTGAAGACAAAATGCACAATGAAGTGCATTTTCTTAATTAGTAACAATACCTGTTCTCTACATAAACCAGAGGCATACTGTTTTAAAATTATAACCTTTATTGTCTTTTCTATTTTCATTATTTTTCTTTCTCCAGAGTTGTAGTAAATTGCTCAGAAAGCCCATGCACATTTGTGATATACAACATTATGTTAGCAATACTATTGCTTAGAATGTTTACATCTATCAACTTAAGAAAGTCCTTTAAATATAATCATGTAAAGCATCCTAATTATTGGAGACCAAAGCTTATACCTTTTTTACATTGCAGAATTTCAATCCCCGCTTTACATAAGTGAAGTTTAAAAGAATTGAATCTTAAAATGTTAGTGTATGGGAGGGATTTGGAGGAGGAAAAAATACATAAATCTGTAAAACAGAGGTCCCTTTAGGTTCACTGGGACTTGAGCTTCTGTACCTCATAAATGCTTCTAAAAATGTCATTAAAATACTCATAGTATTGTTCATTAAAATGACTACAAAATGCTGCCCTCATTACAACAATTATGTTCACAGCTTATGCTGTTCTTGTTGGGAGTATTTCTGTAGAACTTATTATTCAGTATTATCTTCTATTTAGGCAATGCAAAAGATGATGAGTAAGTGTGGTAAAAGCCTTTTGTTTCCTATTGCTTTGTTATGAGAAATTAGTATTCATCACAGATCTTACATTTCATGTGTTTTAGCTTTGAGTTTTTAACAAAAAACAAGGCAGCTTTTTAGCACTGATACAATTTGAAATCATGGTGACCAGACATCTTGATGTAACTGTGACATCTTCCTGACTTGCTGCTCTGTATAAGTTATCTGGGAAAGAATATAAAATAATTGTTAAGTTTTAGAAATGATACAGAAATAGTATAACAATAATATGAATTCATTATTGCTGTACCCTTTAAAAATGTATTTGTACATAAAAATCCAAACTCTCATATTTGAGTAACTAAAAATGTAAATTATGCTCACAAATATGAAGGACAGCATTTAAAAAAACCCCAAACCCCAGAGACTCTGGGAAGAGGGTATGATGAGTGAATAATTGTTTAGGAGTGATTATTATGTTAAAAACAGCTAGTGAATGGGATGTCAGACCAGAGGTAAACAAAGTTAGGGGTAGGAAGCTATGCTGTATGATGATGCTGTAATAATGAACCTATTTCTGATGCCAGTGCTTGTCTTATAACAATGCTAAAATTGAGAAGGCTTCAGAAAAAAATGACATTTCAGAAAAGGTAAAAAAAAGTAAATTAATGCATGAGAATTGTTAGCATCTTACTGTTAGCTTGTGTCTATGGGGGAAATGTCCAATAGAAAATGTTCTTTATTGGGCATAAGCATAAGAAGATTGCATCCTAAAGCTAGGTAAGTTGCAGCTGAAATGAAAGTAAAGTTCAGATTGTTAGCAGTGAGGCTAACTAACCATTGAGAAACTTATTTAGAGAGATACTGGATTCTATATGTCCTGAGGTTTTAAAAATGAGGTTAGCTGTCTCCCTTTTGAAAAAACTAAACAAGACCCAACCCAAACCAAAACAGAAAAAAACCAACACAAATAGCAACTACTTAGTATGTTTATGGAAAAATGATTGAATAATGTAGAAATGGTTGCATTCTGAAAACTAGGAGAGAAGCACTGGATATTCAATTTTATTTTGACTCAGTAAATGTAAATTTTTGTAACAGAATTTAATTTTAGGTGTGAAAACCTATTAATGGGAAACCTACTGGATTCATATTTTGATGACCAGATTTTATCTTGTTGAGGGTAGAATCTAAAATGAAAATACTAGATTAATTCAAGAAAACCCTTAACTCTTTCAGATATGTCCCTCTCTTGAGAACAGTTCATAGGCTACTTTTCATAGACACTGCTCTCCCATCCTATCAACAGAGTAATGGTCTTTTTCCATCAAATGTTCAGAAGAAATTGGGTAGACAGAGATTCACTCAAAATGGCAGTGTGAAATTTCCAGTCCCACTTGATGCTGTAATTTCATACACCGGATCTTGAAACCAAGCCTAATTTTGAGCAAGGGGTTGGTTTTATGTATGGCTGATACTTAAGTCTTTTCAGTAGGTATGAGATCCTTGTAAGTCTTAATATTTCTGTTCAGCAAAGCATCTGAAATAATGAAAACCCTTCAGGTTCTTAATTACATCTAAGCTATGCAACAATATACAATGTATAATTAATAAAAAAGTATTGTTGGATTTTTTTCTGACTACATGTTAAAGGACCTGTACAAGTCTCAAACCAAGACTTCACATTAACATACTCTTAGTTAGAATTTCTTTCATCCAGATCTTTGTCTGTTCAGCATTAACACTTAATTTTTTTTTTTAAGTTCACTTTCAGCGACCATTTATGGACCTTCCTAAATTGTTCACTCGTCAAAGACAACATAGCAATTCTGTGGCTGTCCTTCAGGGTATATTCAGTATCAGATGAGGTAGACAACTGACATTTTTCTCCTTTGGCTGTTCATGTATGATGTCTGGGCATATACATTCCCCCCTTCCCTTTGGAGACACTGGACTGTCAAAGCTGATGCACACCACATTGGGTATGGACAGTACTTCTCAGCCTTCCTTTCTCAAACTTCCTCCCTGCATTAAACCTTTGAATAGACATAGCCCAATAGACTAGGCAAGTTTTTATGAAGTGGGAGATGAGGTTGAATCAACTCACAAGAGTGCTGAAGGCAGTTCTCACACATACTAGATGAATGCTTTGATCACCTGCTTTACGATGTAAAAAATGGACGCTACCTTTTTAGAGCAAGAATGCTTATTTGCATCAGGTAGTACATGCCAAAGGGACAGGAGACGCTTCCTTGCGGCCCCAAAAGGAGTGTCTAAGGATGGGAATCAATGCTACTATCTTTGGTATCATCCTTATAGGTTAGCTTAAGCAGCCGGCCTCTCTCTGTGCTGGCACGGGGCAGCTCCCTGCTTTGCCGCTCGCTGGGCGGGAGCCCAGGCAGAGGGGCTTGGCTGTCCTCTGGGAGCAGAGGTGCTGCCTTGTTTGGGGGGCTGGAAGTGTTATGGAAGCTGACTTTCAGGCATCTTAACTCTTCTGTTGGAACTGGCCCTCTGATATGAAAAGAGTGTGTGTGTGTACATATATATAAATACAATGTATTTTGACCAGGGCATACACAAACATGCTGCATTTAACTACAGGAGTTGTAGCACTGACATGTGGGAAACAGCTGAGGAAGAAGTAATTATTTTCAGTTGTGTGTTTCACTGTTGACAAGCACAGCACCAGTACAGTTCCAGACAGCCAGTGAGTTTCTAGTCATATAAACTTTGGCATACTTTCAATATGCCTTTTAGTCTTAAATATATTGTGTCAACATTTTCAATGTTTCAGAACTGCGTATGCTAAGATTAGAGTGATTTTATACTAAAATGTGTGCTAATATTGATGACACTGACATGTTTAAGTATCTTTATAGACATCATATTTTGTATGTTGTTTTTGATATTAAAGAATATACATTTTGCTAGCCTTAACTCCATTCTTTAAAGTTCTGCTTTGTTAGAAGGGTAAGAAATGAATGTCCAATGTTTTCCATGGTGCTAAAGTAACTGTGATCAGCCTCAAATTATTTAGAATAAAGATGGTAGTTCTTAAGTGCCCTATTTGTTACTGCATGCATCATTTTTAGTCTTGTTCTCCAGTAAAACTTGTCATATTTTAAAAGTAATTTTGTGTTATATTCTGATAACTATTGACTCACATAAAAGACTTTACAGCTTTTATTATCACTGTGCTCTGATTGGAATGTCCCTATTACATTTGCTCCTAAGTTAATATAGGTCGCAACCCATTTCATTCTGATTGCCTTAACAATCCATTTTAAGACCAATGGCTTATAAACCTAAACTACTGATTTTGAGTTACCTGCTCTGGAAAATTTTATCTACTGTATTTTCCATTCTGGGGTTTAATATCAAGCTTACGGAATGGTTGCATTCACAAAAGGCAGAAGTAAAATTGAGGGAGGGAAACTGTGTTGGAATAAACCTGAGTGGCATTTTAGAACTCTGTGTTTTTTACTTCATAAAATGCCAGTGTAATTCAGTGGACCTTTGATCATTTACTGGCCTACTACCAACTTCACCTTGATTTACCTTGGCAGTATGAAGCGTTTCCTCATTGACAGCTTCAGTAAATCACAGGAGTTCATTCACTTTTCCTTTGTAGTAGGGCCAAATATTTCCCTTTCTTTAATAAATGTATGTGGTGATAAGGGGAAAACATTCCCATTCTACCTGGGGTTATTCTCTAGACTACTTCTATTTCAAATTAAAACTTGAAAAAGATGCCCCAGACCTTTATAGGAGCCTGAGTGCTGTTGCCATTTGTACACCCTCAAGGTACAAAACCTCTTTGTAAGTATGTAAAACAAAAATGAGGAGGAGCCTATGGAATACATTTCAAATATTTTGGTGCCTTTTTCAGGAAGCTATTTTTATACCAGCATTTATCATGAAAGTTAATTAACAAGGCAAAATACTAACATCTAGAAATGCGGTTTGACTTTATATATGATTTTCAGAAAAGAAATACCGTTATTTTATACTTGAAATTAGTTTATTTGGAATACTCTTTACCGATGACCCTATTAACAGAAGCCCATCAGCGTGCTGCAGATATCTGACAGTAAGACTTTGCACTCCTTGCAAAGGTATTAATGTGGTTATGAACAATCAGATTTACATGTTATCTTGTATGGTTATTCATTGTAGCTAGATATTTTTTTTTAATGTACACACATCCATTCCCTCAGGTTATCCTTAATTAGAGCTGTACCTGCAACATGCTAACTGGTGCCAGGACAAACAGGATTAGGTTGCTGCAATCTACGTGCAATGACTGTTATATTCTAGCGCACATTTCTGTTCTGAACCACTCGGAAAACAATTCCAAGTTGGGGTTTTTTTGGTTTGAGTTGTTTGTAAGGCTTAAAAATAACAAGTACACGGAAAGTCAAAGCCTTTCTTACAGAGAGTAGCACCTCTGTAATGACGTGAAACACTCTGAAAAGCTGGCGCACTGCTCCTGGCAAGTAGTAGAAATTTGTACAAGAGTGTTTTAATATAAGCTGAGAGCAGACCCAACAGCTCTGTGTGTCTTGGCAAACTTCGCACGCGTAACGTGCCGCAGGCAATGTAGAAGACAAAGACCTTCTATGCTAAGTTGTCTGAAAGGTCCAGTACGGTTTGAGTTATGTGCCAACACTGATTAAAAACAAAACAAAACAACACAGACAACAAAAAAGGCACCTGCTTTGTGTCTGGCCCCGTGCGCACAAGGCATATTACTTATAAAAGGGGATCCTAAATAACTAGTATTTTTTAGATCTGTTGAAAAACTTGATTATTATAGTTTTGTTCAGCGAGGCCTGCATATAGCCCCCAGTCTGGTTTCACAAGGGCACATTTAATTATTATCAATATTATAGTGGAAGCAGTTATGGCATAGCGCTGTAGCTGTTTGCAGTGTGCAAGCTCAGGTGCTAATCGCCCCAGTAACACCAGTCCTAAACACCCGGCCGGAGGCGGCAGGCGCTGGAAAAACTCTTCAAAACAAGGTAAAACCTGGGCTGAGCTGTGCCGACCCGCCGCCATCTTCCCCACGGACCCGTCTCCGCGGCAACGGCCGTGGGCGGGGCCTCCGGCGGCGCGGAGCACGCCGGGAAAGGTAGTCCCCGCCCCCCCCTCGCGCCGCCGCGCGCGGGGGCGGGGCCGGCGGTCCCGCGGGCCGCAGCGGCCGTTGGTGCCG
>VUYV01000145.1:1671798-1739389 GCA_008711295.1 Anarhynchus alexandrinus
CCGCGCCGCAGGCGGAGGTGGCGGTGGTCGGCGGCGGCGGCTGGCGATGCGGCCGGGGCGGGGAGGGAGCCGCGCTGCGGTGGAGCATCTCCGGGGCGCTGTGCGCGGCCTTCCTGGGGCTGGTGAGTGAGGGGAGCGGGCGGGCGGGCGCCTCACCGCACCTGCGGCCCCTTCCCTGCCGGCCGCGCCGCTTCACCCCCTTGACTGTGCCTTGCAGGGGATGAGCATCGCGGTGCTGGGGCCCACCTTCCCCAACCTGGCCGCCAACGTCCACAAGAACGTCAGCGACATCTACTACATCTTCGTGGGCCGGTCCCTGGGCTACCTGGGCGGGTCGGTGCTCGGCGGGGTGCTCTTCGACTGCATGAACGCCCACCTCCTCCTCGGTGAGTACCGGGCCGGGCCGGGCCGCCCCCGCCGCAGCCCCGGGCAGAGCTACGGCCGCCGGCCCTGAGGGAAATGGCTCCCTCAGAAGCCGCTGGGGTCGAGTTTCGCTTGGCTTCGGCTGGCGCGGCCGCCGGGGAGAGGTGTCGCCTTGGCGCGGAGGTGGCGAGAGACGGCAAGCGGGGCCCTGCGGCGTGTGGTGCCGTTCCCCGTGACCCGCTGCCGGCGCTTCTGCTGCCGCTCGCTATCGCGATAGCTGGTGCTGTTCGATTTCTGTCACCGTGTGCGTCCGGGCGTTACAGCGTGTTTTCCGAGTGGTTGGGGCTCGCTGGGCGCGTTGATAGCGGTAACTGGTTTTGAACTGACAAAACCTGCTTGGATTGACCAAAAGGTGCCTTTGGTTTGGACAAAAAGAGTCCAGCTGGCTTTAATTTTTTTCTTTTGTATCAAATACAGTGACAGAATAAGAGGTAACAGGCATCAACTTGAACATAGGAAGTTCCATCTTAACATGAGATGGGACTTCTTTACTGTGAGGGTGGCAGAGCACTGGCACAGGCTGCCCAGGGAGGTTGTGGAGTCTCCCACTCTGGAGACATTCAAAACCCGCCTGGACGCTGTCCTGTGCAACCTGCTGTAGGTGACCCTGCTCTGGCAGGGGCGTTGGACTAGATGGTCTCCAGAGGCCCCTTCCAACCCTGACCATTCTGTGATTCTGTGAAGTAATACGCTTAGTGTAGATCCTCTTGGAACATACGAGCTTCTGTAATGTCACTATATGAAATGCATAAACAAAACAGGGGAAACTGTGTTTTGGCTTTCATTTGCACACAACGGAAACCCCCAGCAGTCACGCTGAGGTACGCGTCTGTGGGGAGAGCTTTGTAAAACCCTCCCCCTTCTTAAATCTCAGCAGAAGCGATCATCTTCCTGTCCTGGACGAAAAGGTGTGAGAGTTTGACTGTCAGGCCTTAATCAAATTAGAACTTATTTAAAGTGGAAAAACATTAAATACCACCTGTGATGGTGGAAACTTGCTGCTCAGTTGCTGTCTAGCTTTGAAAATGTTTAAACTCTATAGGAACCACAGTTTATGATCTTATCAGTTTTCTAGACACGTGGGAACTCTCCTGTAGGAGCACAGGACTGGCTTCGTCCTGGCAGAGCGGGGCCCCCCGGCTGTCAGGTTGCCAGAGCCACGCTCCATCCAGAAATGAGGTGCTCCCTTCAGAGTCACATTAGTGTCTCGTTCAGGTAGCAATTCTCAGAGCACACCTGAAATAGTGGAAGCCCTGTCTTTTTTTTTTTTTTTTAATCTTTCAAGTGCAGCAATGGCAGCATGTGCCTTCGTGCTGTAAGTTAGGGACTAAAGCAGGTACCGGGGCATGCTCTTTTCCTTCTCTTTTGCATAACTCTTACTCTGGGAGATTCAAACGGAACTATGCTAGAACTGTGCTTCCCCTGAGAACCGTGCTGTCATCACAGGGTCAGTTCAGAGAATACGAGAAGATCCATTTTCCATTGCTAGTGTTTGGACTAAGTCTGTTCTTATCCCCGTATGCCTGTCTCCCGCTACCAGGAGTAGCCATGCCTGTCTCTTTTCTCTTCCCTCTGCCTCGCTTCTTGTCTTCGTCTTCCTGGATCAGTTCTTCTTCTTTGCTCTTGTTCTAAGATGTCTTTATTTGGTCTCCTCCCTGTTCTTTATTCGTCTCCTCCAAAACGCTTGCAAAGTGGGTTTCCTTTAGCTTCCTTGTACATCTGATGAGGTCAGAGTTGTTTGTGTCTGACATTTGAGACTTTACCTTCCATAATGGAATTAATACACCTATGGAAGTGAGTGTTAACTTGAAATAGTTTAGTATTTGCTTCTTTTCCTGAAGTATCAGACAAGATAGCTGTCTGTCAACAATGCTTGGAAAATGATTAATCTCCTAATCTTTTCCAATTTGGTAATGCTTATGGCAAAAGCACAATTTGAACTACTGAATCCTCTCTCATTTCTGTCATCTGATGGCTGCCCCTAAGAGATTTTGGCTTGTGTGGTTTTACCTTGCATCTTTCAACTGCTGAAACTCTGCTACTGTACAGAGAAAAAAAATGAAGAAATGATCTGTCTTTGTCAAGGAAGCTTTTAAGTACTGGTCTTCAGGTGAAGAGCTGGAGTGGACAACTGAGAAGTTGCTGACAAGTTACTTTTCAGCTCCGAGTGTGGCATCTGAGAAGCTGTACTTAATACGGCCCATCTTTAGCTTTTTCTCTGTGCAGCTCATGATGAGCTTTCAAAATAGCCTTCAAAAATGTTTTGAGGCATGTATTCCAAGTATCTTGCTAGGGCTCTAGGGTTCTGGATATTTATTTTTTCCGTTGTTGTTGTTTTTGTTTGGAATTAACGTAAGTTCTTAATTACATCAGTCCCCTTTGATCGTTAAGTATCTGCCCCACTTATCAATCAAACATTGATTTGAAAAATAATAGAGGCATCTGAACTGGTACAAGCTTTCTAAAAACCTAAAACTGTATATTCAAGATATTAATTGCAGATCATTTTATTATGAAGGCGATTATAAGCACAGAATTTAAATGCTGAACTTTCTCCCAAATTGTAACAAAACCAATTTCTATCTGCTAAAAAAGATTTTTTTTTTTTTAAATGGTGTATTGTAAGTCTAGTTAATAATAGCAAAACTAATACTAATTGTCCCCCAGGGATCAGTGCTGGGGCCGTTTCTCTTTAATATCTTTATCAATGATCTGGATGAGGGGATCGAATGCACCCTCAGCAAGTTCGCAGACGACACTAAACTGGGAGGGCGTGTTGATCTGCTTGAGGGTAGATTGGCTCTGCAGAGGGATCTGGACAGGCTGGNTTTTAAGTACTGGTCTTCAGGTGAAGAGCTGGAGTGGACAACTGAGAAGTTGCTGACAAGTTACTTTTCAGCTCCGAGTGTGGCATCTGAGAAGCTGTACTTAATACGGCCCATCTTTAGCTTTTTCTCTGTGCAGCTCATGATGAGCTTTCAAAATAGCCTTCAAAAATGTTTTGAGGCATGTATTCCAAGTATCTTGCTAGGGCTCTAGGGTTCGGGATATTTATTTTTTCCATTGTTGTTGTTGTTTTTGTTTGGAATTAACCTAAGTTCTTAATTACATCAGTCCCCTTTGATCTTTAAGTATCTGCCCCACTTATCAATCAAGCATTGATTTGAAAAATAATAGAGGCATCTGAACTGGTACAAGCTTTCTAAAAACCTAAAACTGTATATTCAAGATATTAATTGCAGATCATTTTATTATGAAGGCGATTATAAGCACAGAATTTAAATGCTGAACTTCCTCCCAAATCGTAACAAAACCAATTTCTATCTGCTAAAAAAGATTTTTTTTTTAAATGGTGTATTGTAAGTCTAGTTAATAATAGCAAAACTAATACAGGTAATGCATTGCTGCTAGATTTATGATGAGAAGTTTTGTCGTTCTGTCCCTTAAAACTCCAGAAATCCCTTGGAATACATCCCTCATGTGAGAACAGAATATAAATGAAAGTCAGCATTTTTATATGGAGGTTGCTTGTTGGCCAAGGTGCAATCACTTTATAGGATTTTAAGAGTTTAGTGATTTGGGTTCTCTTAAAATGGAGCCAAATTTAATGCTCTGTAGTTCTCAGAAGGAAAACTTCATACTGTTCAAAAACATGTTTCACTTCTTCCATGGCAAAGTAACGTTTCTAGATCAGAAGTTTGCAGAAGATACTGAAATAGCACTTCTAAATCAAAAGTTTGCAGGAAAAGACTTCTTAGTGTTCTAGCAGGAGGTGCTACTCCCTTTGCAAACAGAGCTTCAGCAAAACAGGTTTTTCATGTAGTGTTTATATTCTGATGAAATCCCTTTTCTCCAAGTGAAAAATGATTCTGTTGAACTTTCTAGCTGATTCTGCTAATCCTGAACTGAGGTAATTAGGTTACATCACCTATTAGGATTATCTGTAACTGTAATAACGATGAATGTATTTGTATTTCTTGGTCTTCTGTATGTTTTGTAGTTTAAATTGAAACTGTAGTATCTGGCTTTTTCTTTGTTTTGTTTTTTAACTTTTCCAGCATTATCCATGTTTGGAACAACTGTTGGTCTCTATGGGATACCCTGGTGTGAGAAATCCCTGCTGTTAACTGTCTTAATGTCAGTTATTGGAGCTTCCATGGGAATTCTAGACACAGGTAAGGGACCACGTGGTCCGATAGTTCCTTCACCAAACTAATTGGAAAGTTCAAGCTCACCAAAACTGTTGCTGGTATTTCATGTGACCCATCTTGAAAGAAAAGAGGGGAGCTGTTTTACCTGGCCGGGATTCTTGGATTATTCTGGTCTGAGACTGAGTGTTTGTGTCTCTGTAACGGGCTGTCCTTAAGGGGCGTGGGGAGCAGGGTATCTCTTGCTTCCTGGAGAAGATAAATACACGCTTCAGTGGGCAATTACAGACGTAAAGAAAGTGTCACATGTTCTTTTGACAGTGTTTTCTTTAAATTGCTCATCTACAGGAAGCTGGTTGGGTTACTGTTCATTAGTGCCAGCTGGAACTAAGTTAGTCCTGAGAAGCCCTGGTGTTTGAGAGAGATTCTCACAGTTGCTGTGTCGGAGAGTTGGCCACCTAAACCTGGCCAGGTGTCGCGACTGAGTGATTTTGGATCCTACACAACTTTGAGGTAGCAGCAATTTAAGGTTTATTAACACTGTTACGGTAAATCACAGGATTAGGTTGTATAATATTTAACAATATTAACAGAGTGATTTAACAAAATTTGGTATAATCAACACAGCAACTTAATTAGAGATTCAAGAATGGCAAGGTTCACATGAGACTTAGGGTTTCCTAAATCAAATCAAATCACACACACACAGACAGACAGCTATCGAGGTTAGCCTATGGTTAGAAAAAAAAGATTTTTCTCTTTTTTCAAATTGTAGTAAATTATTGGTACCAAACAATCTTTGAACCTTGAGAAATCTAATTGTAGTGAATTACTCACTCTTCTCCTTTGTCGGCATTTGTCAGCAGACAATCCTTCTCCTTCATCGGCATGTATCAGTGGATGATCTTTGAACTCCATGAAATCTACCCTGAGAAGCGTCCCAGCTCAGGGGGAGATAATGGGTCACAGTCTGCTGCGATCCTGGAGAGCTTAAAGGGTTTCACTTAGGATCGCTATTGATAGGATCATGAGAAGATTGACTTGGTCAGTGTTTTTCCATTTTTGGCCACAATTCTCGTGAGGTAATTTTGGTACCTTCCAGATCAGGCTATGATCAAGGCAGCAGGAGTTTCAGGTATGGTTAGGGAGTGCCAGACCGTTCCAACTTGCTGCACTTGTAACCAAGACAAGAACACAATATTGGCTTGCCCTGACATCGCAATGTGGCCCAGGGGGGCTGCACCACCATACCAGGTGGTGTCTGGGGAGTCACAGCAGACTTTTACTGCCATGGCTCACTTACAGAACCGTGTCATCCATCTCCCTGAATTAAGGAATATTTGCTGCCCTTGGCCAGCTTCGCTTAGGTCTTTGGGAATGCAAATTTATTCTGTGCCCCAAATTGTGCCTCTGTGACATGTGCATACTGCAAACAGCCTGGAAAAACCCTTTTTGCTGGGAACCTGTTGAAAACCGATTTCTTAGTAGAAGCTCCTGATTGGAGGAAGATGTGCTGGTGAAGTTCAGAGCAAATGTCTACAGGTGCAGTTGGAAATGTCAGTTATACCAGAGGTATGAAAAATTCCTATGGAAGTTAGTTCATCGGGCATGGCGTAGAAAGGATGAGTTAGTGATGGCTGGCTCTCGCAGGCAGTTTGGATCAAGAGGTGAGGCCACGGCAAGAGACCTAAACATGCTTAGAGCCGACTACTGGGTAACACACACTTGCAGACAGGGATCAGGAAACAACCAGGAACACGTCAGTGGTGGAGTGTTCTGGCGTTGCTGTAGAAAGCAGTGGTGAAGCTGCAACAGGCGGCCACTTCACCTGGCACCTCTCCAGTGACGTGCCAGCAGTGTGCTGACTTTTTTGGCTTACTCAGGGGGCCTGTGGTTGCTCACTAGCCAGCAAGGTACAACTGGGTCCAGTTGACCGGCTTCGGGGCAGGCTTATTTCTGAATAAGAGCTGGCTAATGAATTAGCCTAGCTGTACCAACAGCTCTGGAAGCATCCCAGCCAGGGCCTGGTTTCGGTGGCTTGACTGGTAGGCAACACAGAGGAGTGATGGCTGCACACGTGAAGGATCTGACCTAATTCTGAGGAGCTTGAGGAAGCTCTGCTAACACTGAAGAGAGCACGATACAAGATCCAGTAGTGAAAACGATGGGTTTGCGTGGCACAGGTTATGCTAAATAACCTGAGTGCAGAGGTGTATTTGTTGCCTCTGGTGGGATCATTATACACAGCACTTGGTTTAAAAATTTCTTCGTATGGGAAAATCCTGTTGGGTTATTGTGAAAATGCCTTCAGTGTGAAAATGCCTCCAATGCTGCTTGGAAGTCAGACTTTTGGGGCTGGGAGACTTCCCAGGAGGAGAAACTAAGAGCAAGGCGGTAGAGTGTAACTGAATTAATTTGGAAGCATGTTAGTTCTGCATGACAAGGGTTGCTGTACTGGAGCACAGGAATTTAGTTACTGTTCTTATTTTCCTGCATTCTTCTCAGGGACTACTTAAGGGTGTCTCTCTGAGATGTTATTTTCTAGCATTATTGTTGATCTGAGGGTGTTGTAGTTTGGTCTCTGCAGTGGTATTATTGTAAACCTTTTCACTTCTGGAAAGTCATTTGAACGCAGTTGGGGTAGTCCCAGCCCATCAGAAGCGAGTGATTCTTGATGTTTCCTGGGATGTTGTTTAATGAGGCCCCTGATTCTTCGCGTTGTGCATTGTAGCTTTTAAAATTTACAGAAACGAGAAGCAGTTAAATTTGCTCTTTTGAATAAAGGCTGAAAAATGCTGCAAATTGTCAGGTAGGGTAATTAAGTACAGCCATTGTTGCTGGATGAAGGCAGTGTGTGGCTTTTCATTTTGACTGCTGTGAATACCCTTGTAATGCTCAAGCGATCACGTGGGTTCAAGGTGCTTACAGGCAGAATTTCGGTTAACCACAATTTTGCACATTGTATTTGCTAAACCTGGTATTATTGCAAATTGAATTAATAATACAGGTTATGGTTGGGTTTGGTTTGTCTTTTTTTTTTAACAACTATCTGGTTTCAGACTGAACTGACTGAATCCTCCTCTCTCCGATCTGCAGGTGGCAATGTGCTGGCACTGAACACCTGGGGAGCAGAGGCTGGGCCACACATGCAGGCCTTACACTTCAGTTTTGCGGCCGGCGCGTTTGTGGCTCCGATCCTGGCTAAAATGGCCTTGGGAGGCTCCGAATCTAAAGATTTTCCAGTAGCTGAAAACACAAACCAGTCTGTCTGGAGGTCTGTGCCGACAGTATCAGCTGCATCAGCTGCGTCAGCGCTGAAACACCGTCTTGGTGCAGATTTTTTGTGGTCCTATGTTGTCATAGGGACCTATCTTCTGTTTGTTTCTTTCTTCTTTTTTATTTTGTATTCAAAGGGCAGCTCAGCTCGAGACAAATCCAAGGCTTCTTTGCAGAAATGCGTGTTTGCCAAATACCACTATGCCCTTATCACTCTCCTGTTCATCTTCTTCCTCTTCTACGTGGGAGCGGAGGTCACTTACGGCTCTTACATATTTACTTACGCAAAGGTCTTTGCCGAGATGAAAGAAAACGAAGCAGCCGCTTTGAATTCTGTCTTCTGGGGTGCGTTTGCCGCTTGCAGAGGAGTGGCAATATTCTGTGCTGCGTGCTTGTACCCTGGCACCATGATCCTGCTGAGCATCGTAGGCTCTGCCGTCTCCTCTTTGTGCCTGGCCTTCTTTGCGAGGTACCCAGCCTCCCTGTGGGTTGGAACCGCCGTGTACGGAGCGTCAATGGCCACCATCTTTCCCAGCGGCATTTCCTGGATAGAACAGTACACGGTCGTGCAAGGAAAATCGGCTTCTCTGTTTGTGATCGGCGCCGCGCTGGGCGAGATGTGCATTCCTGCCGCCGTGGGGTACCTTCAAGGGAGGTTTCACCACGTTCCTGTGGTTATGTACACTGCCGTGGTGACTTCTGCGATGACAGTTATACTCTTCCCTCTGATGTACAAATTGGCCAACTCTCCCGGTGAGAGCAACTTGAAAGAAAGGAGTGAGAGCGAGGACCGGAAAGCTTTGTTGTCAAACTCGGGGCTTAATGAGGACGAAGAGGATGAGGAGGATGCGGGAGAGTGGAACGAAGCAGACTTTGAGGTGATAGAAATGAATGACACACTGAGAAACTCTGTGATAGAGACCTCCCGAAAGATACCAGGGGACTCTCCAGCCCCAGTCTCTCTCCAGCCCCATCTGGACAATGTACTGCGCAATTCTCCAGCGGTTGCTGGGGGCTCCCCTGGGAGAAAAAACGTGAATGTTGACCGAGAGAAGAATGATTAAAGTAAAAGCTGACTTTCTTTTCTTTTTTTTAAAGGGAAATGCAGTTGAATCACAGCTGTTCTTGTCAAGTGATTCAAGAATCCTTTTATAGTGGCGCAGAGCTCAGCATGTTCATTTCTGTTTGTCCGGCCCTTTCTCCTCTTTCATTTTCAGTTTACAGCGATGTGTCTCGGAGTGGGAGAGTCCACCGTGGCGTGAATGGGGTAACGTGATAAAATGTATAGACTATACCAAAAATGTTAAAACATGAGATGTTTTCTGAGAGGCGTGCATTTAAGTAATATATGCTGTAATGAGAACTAAGTAGGAAAGAAAGGGACTGCTCGGACCACTCAGTTTTTTGGGGGTGGGTGGAAGGTGCAGTTCCGAGGTGCTTGGTCACAAAATGTCCTCTTGAGAGAGGAGAGAAATGTGTTACCTGTGATGCTGAGCTTTCTTATCTCCTGAAAGAAGAATGTTTCTACTGCGTTGAAAGTTTGTGTGACGTAAACCAGGAAATCCAGTCAAATTTCAGGTGATGTCCAGTAGCTGTAAATCAGTCAGGCTATTGGCAAACTATATAATTTCCTGGTTCTGTCACTAAGATGAGAAAAAATTTAAAACTAATTTTTAGGAGTGGAACCATGCCTTTGGGTCATTTAAAAGTGGAGTATGGGAAGGGGGACAAAATGGGTTGTATTAATCTACTGTAATGCTTAGTTCTGATTTACGAGTTGAACAGTGATGACAAATCTAAATAGTCTAAAGTACTCGTGATTGTATTTGTGATTTTAATTACTGCACTACCAGTGAGATCAAGAAATGTATGAAGAAAAGATTATATATAAACAGATTACTTAATATATGGTATTGACATAGGGCTGTGATATTTTTACGCCAGTTATTTAAATTAAGGTTATAATGACTTTTCTGGCTTCCTGTGCCAAGACTTAGTGATGTGTTAAAATGAAAATCTGAAAATGAGAGGGAATTACTGATGCGGCAATACTTTCAGGTTGCGCTGCACGATCACCTGCTCCGGGCCAGTTGGGTTGGTGCCATTTGGGTTTTGTTTCTTTGGGTTGATGACGTCCAGGCAGACTTTTCCTAGCGGAGCAGTGGTGATTTGTATTTGTCGGTCCGTCGCTGTTAAGGAGCAGGACCGGGGAAGGAGCAGTCCTGCCAGCGAGCCCTCCCCAGCAAGAGCTAAAAAAAAAAGCAGCAGCTAATGGCAGAAATCTGACTCCGAAACAGTAGTTGTGCAATTTGTCTACTTGACACACCTGAGTTGTAGTATTTTTTTTTAAAGGCTGTGTGATCAGAATGTGCTCGTTTGTTGGGTTTTTTTTTTTTTTTTTTTTTTTTTNACTGTTTTGAGTATTTTTCTTGCCACAAAGTTTAATTTACTAACACAAGCCCTCTAGATGTGGCATAGCACAGAACCTTAGATGTTCAGCGTATTTTCAAGTCTGTTTGTTCCCCCTTTTGTCCTCTGAGTGTGCAGCTTAGAACCTCGTGGCCTTTTCCTTTCTTCTGAGAGTTAGTAAGAAGCAGGAATCGACATGTAGTGAAAATGCTTAATTTTTTTGCATCTTGCCATGTTGAAGGGCCTCCCTCTCCCTCTGCTATCGGCACTTAAATGTCATTGTGGGTTTTTTGCCTGATTCCTTTTTTTTTCCCTTGTGTGTACATGCACTTCCGTGGCAATGCATGAACCTGCACTTTAAAATGTGGACTTGTTTCATTTGCTACACAAGGGTTCTCTTCTTTGCTTTAAGTAATGGTAAATGCTTTTAAATATCAGGCCAAATCCTGTTCTAGGTACATGTGACAGCGGCATTTGATGAACAAGAGGAGTAGGTCTGTATGGCCTTGTGTGTTTCGTTGGTCCCATATGATAACAGATGAAGTGGTGTGGCAGAGGTGGTGATGTAAGTGTGTGCAGACGAAACCTGCGTTTCTGCAGCTGTCCTTTTCCCTCCCGCAGGCTACAGTAACTGCGTCGTGTGTGTGGAAAGCAGGGGGTGTTAGCCCACGGTAAGGACACGTCCCATTGGCGGATAGGGGAGGGCAGGATTTGGTAACTGCTTCTGCTCTGCTTTTGCAGGAGTTTCCCCTGCCCTCACCATGGAGGTGACAAGTTTCCTTCGGCAGAAACTGGGTTCAGCGCAGGACAAACCAGAACAGATGGGGAACTGGTGCTGTGGCAGCTCCCCACCGTAACCACAAGCCATAGCCTTTACCTGAATTGATGGCAATGTAAAAAAAAAAAAAGTTTCCCCATACCCAAGATCACGTTGCCAGAAGAAAACGGGTTTAACACACACACCTGGCAACCAGGAAGATTTTAAATAGCCCCCAATTCATACGCTCATTTTTGGAATGAAATTCCAAATTGGAATGTCCTGCATGTAAGATTGTTCTCAGGGATAGTTCATGCAACTTGCATAATCACGTACTAAAAAAAAAAAAAAAAAAANGAAATTAATGCCACATTGGGAAATATGCTGTAACCTCTTTGAACCTTATCTACTGATTGCTTATATATGCGCACTTGTTTGTGTTTCTGACTAATGTCTTCCCAACAAATGTAGAAATACTGTGCAAAACAAAGATTTATTATTTATATTTTAACTGGCTGTATTAATTCCTGCACGAGTCACTTGAATTCATCCCCATTTTCCCCCTTAAAAGCAGGAGGCCTGTGCAGTAGGAATGGAGCAACAGCCTGGAATGCCATGGTCAGAGCAGCCTTTTGCCAAAAGTACAGGCTCCAAAAAGCAGTGGCAGGAAGACAGAGTGGACCTCACATAATTGTCTTAAATCATGTCGGATTGGTCTGTGGAGCCCTTTCTCTGGATGACATCTAAATTTTGAGTCGGCTTCGTGAGCACTTAAGAGCCTTCACTGTCTTAATTCTGGCCTCAAACTTGAAATGGGTTATACTTACAGAACTTGTTTTCTTTATCCCCTAAAAATGTGCTTTTAATAGTTGGGGCTGCCCTTTAACGAAAATGAAATGTTTAAAGCAATTTAAGATTAAATCAGATCTAGAACAGCAGCTCTGGACATCCTTGATTCGATTGGATTTTGGTGTTCCTCAAGGCTTGTGTTTAGACAATGAATGTTAGTTGTCACATGTTTAAATTTCCTCTCACAGTAAATTGCTTCCTGGCATATACAGTTAAAGTGAGGATCTATTTACAGTGCCTTTTAAGTTACAGATCCTCCAGAAAGCTTAAACACTTAAACTTACTTACATGTTATGATGGGTTGAAATTACTTGAAGTAAACTGTGTTACTTTACCATTGCCTTGCTTATGCTAGAGAAGTCATCTCTGTGTTCAGGACAAGAGCTGTGGTCTGTGGATTAGATATCAGAAATTATGAGGAATCCTATTTTTGTCCATAAAAAGAGGGATGGGTTGAAGATGAGCGCTCGCCCATTTACTCCGGTGTTAGAGGTAACCTCTTGCAGTTCAGCGTCATTTACTATTTTTATTTCTCCCCGAAGCACTGCCAAATGCTGGATTGCACCGCAAGCGCTACCGCCTTCGTCCCAGCATTTGCACTTTTATTGTGTACGTGACCAATGCTAGAATGCAGGAGTAGGCAGAGTTTTGTGCCTTGATGGTTGGGTTTTTTTTTAGTTACTTTGCATAAAAGCACATCGCAATCTGTGGATGTTCTATTATATATTTAATAGTTTTTATTCTGCTTGGTGTGGGTTTACATTGTACTGTATCATGTGAAATTTAATAGACTTGTGTCTTGAATGTAATAAATTCTTAACTGGAGAAGGCACTCAGGTTCCTTGATGTAAATAAAGTTTTGTTCTATTTTTCAAAGCTACTCTGGACTTCTAAATTTAAAACTTACTCCTGTTTTGGCTAATGGAAAACTGGAATTGTTTCCCTTCTGGTTTGGGGAAGGCCTCCAAGAATCGATACTGGGGTTTTAGATCCCAAAGCTTAAGCTGGAAACTCTTTTGTGGATTCTTAAGTTATTTGAGCAGTCTTGTTCACATTACTAGTTGTGTGCCAAACGAGGGAAACAAAGGTGTCCGCAATTGAGGGCACATATAAAAAAAGCATATAATTTTTACCATATCATTTTATTCAACTTTAATATGGTTTCCATTATTAACTTCTAAAACAAAATGATTTCCAGTTTAGAAAACAATGCACTGACCACATAATTCCTTTTCCATTTTATACAGTTATACAAATATTCTAAATACACATTTTGTCAAGATGGTGGCAAATAAGATTTAACTGTACAGTACATAAGGAAAGAAAATATTTTAAGCATATTTAGAAGCAATAGAAATGTCTATACAAAACAAGCAAAAATGGAATAAAATTTTATATTTAAAGTATTGCAACAGTCCCACAGGTTTGTAACAAAAATGTCTTTGCACAGTTCCTCACAATGCCCCATTAATAGCTAAAGCAAGACAGCAATTTTTAGAAAATAATGTTTCAAAATGCTACACATGGTACTACTGCTTGCACAGTCTGATCAAAATAACAATCTACTTGGAATCGAGCAAAACTTAGGAGGAGATATACCAACCAACTTTAAAATTATCTGTATAAAAGTCATTGCACATTATTTTACTCAGTTGTTTGAAAAGTAAAAAAGTGTATTTACAAAATATTTCGCAGACAAAATTATAAAGTGAATGGATAATATATAAGTAACACGTCTTGATACTGACAGTTCAAGAACACACACTAATGGGTTTGTCGTTTCAAGAGGTTTTCAGTGCTCCTTCCTCCAGGAAGTAAACTTGACTTCTACTTTGAAATGGATTTACAAGATGTTACACGTAGCTATTTCAACATCAGCATTATAAAACAGTATGTTAGAAACATGAAAGAAAGAAGAAATTTGTACATCTTAAAAAGTGAGCTATTCATAGGTCAACAAATGTAGTTTTTATCTTTTTAAATTTAGTTAGGTTAAGCGTTCATTATTCTTCAGATAATAAACCCAACAGTTAAAATGGAAATCCTGGACTAGATGAGAATTGAAAAAGCACCATGCACAATAGTCTTAGTGTGGTAAACACTGAAAAAAAAAATAAAAATAGCACCTGGAATCCTGTAACACAGATCATTTAAAACTGGTCAAGTAGCTGGCGAAGATACGGTGCCTTTGACAGTTCTCTGCTTACTCTGGAGAGCTTGAAAAGTACTGGACAGTTGAGGGAGACACACTGGATCTGTCGATCAAAGCAGCCTGTACAGTTCTTGCATATCTAGAGTTCATATAAAAAAGCAAACCAGATTATTATTTGAAACTTAACACAAGCCAAGGCATAAGTCACTTGGGACTATTAAGTCCCCACCGTCGCATCAGCAGAAGAGGCAGAGCCCCACAGCAGCCAGCTCCAAGCTGTTCCCCAAGGCAGGGAGATGCTGAGCAGCTCTGCTCTCTGCTGCCGCCTTTCCTGCCCCTGCCAGGCTGCCCGTTTCCCTGCGGGTGCCAGCCGGCATCGCCACCGTCAACTGGGCAGAGATCAACAGCTGGATGTACCACTCCGGTTTCATTCCTGCTAACTAAATTCTACTTGTATCTGGTGGCCCTTGGAAAAATAAGGTAAATAAGTCGAGTGGATTTCAGTGGGGCAATGTGTTAAATCCATGATAAATTTATCTTGTATAAAAGTTTTTTAGTGAAGAGACAAAACTGTTATTCTGCACTTATTCTCTACACAGGAAAGGGACTTAATAAACTACTCCTGTTTCAAGATAAGCTTCAATTAGAGTTTTACTTTCCGAGTCAGAGCTGATCAATCCCAAGACAGAAATACATATGCAGGCGGGTTCCACTGCTCTTCTCCATGGAACTACTCATTACTGTAGTTAATGCTGCTTGAAAGTACTTTTAACATGAGATACCTGATGGAATAAAATAGCAGCAGGCACAGTTTTTCCCAAAGGTAAGCTTCCAGAAACTAAAGGGGTCTGCTTTGCTCTTTTATTTTTAATCCTTTCCAGTATCTGCCATCTCTAACAGTTTTTCCAAACACTTAGAAATTGGCTTCCAACCACACTTGTGTTTTGTAACATCAAAACACTACACAATGTTATCCTACCTTTTGCATAGTTTCAACAACAAATGAAAGTCATATCCTTTGCCTTTAAAATTAGTTCTTTTCCTTCTTTCCATGTTAAAATTATTTGGGCACCAATGACCCTCTCAGCCAGACCTGTATCAGCACCGAGTCCCTGCAGACCAGAAACTCAAACTGACAGCAGCCAGAGAGGAGCAGCCCCTCGCAGCCAAGTCCCACATGCAGCACCTCAGAGGATACCAGTTCCCTGACCTGCAACCGTGACCGAAAGGAACAGGATTTAAAGGGTTTGTTCCAGGTTTGTAACCACTAGAAGAACCTCAGAAATAAGTCTGCCCTAGTTCTTTTGAAAGAGGCTGTGGCTGGTTTGAACGCAGGGGACCAAACTAAGTGGTATCTGAGACACTTTCTAAGATCAGTTTGTGTAGAGGGAAGAAGTCTATGGCCTTAATCTGTGGCAGGTAATTTTTAATTGCATTTTAAAATAATGTACGATTCGGTGTTACATCAGTTTCCCTGCTGGCTCTGGCATGTTTATAATCTCAGAGCGCCAAGAATTTAAGCTGTTAAGGATCTATACATCTTTGTATTAAAATAAGACAGATGCTTTTAAAGAGAGGTTGACTCATGCGACACTGACAAGAGCGGGATCCTGGGTCCTGCCGACCTCTTGCAAGGGACAAGAGAATGTTCTCATCAAACCCTCAGATCCTTCCGTGGGGCTGCAGCAATCTGCCAAGTTCTTATTTGTTCCAGAACAAAAACTATGTAAAAGGTTCAGAGTACCGCAGGAGAACTGCAGAACATGCATCACCTTCCTTTACTGCCATTTACAATGCAGATCAGAGCAAATATTACGAAATACAGCAAGAAATAGAAGTCCACACCTTCGTAATGCAATATTTATGAACAGTGAATTATAATGGTTTTCTAGCAACAGAGCCCCATGGGAGCCTGCCAAATCAATGCCTAGACTAGAGGAACATTTACAGCCCTGCGATTCAGACAAGCCTTTAAAATGGTTCACAAGCTAGTGCTAAAAATAAATTTTAACAAAAATATTTATTAATTATAAAATACGACAGTATGAAAATTAGGTGAGGATATGCATATGTTTCTGCGAGGGGAGGCATTCTGCTTTGCTATAATATATTCCTGAGCGCAGTCAGCTACCCTCTTAATGGATTTCTAGCTCAAAGGAAGAAAACAGCTTGGAAAATTCCTATCTAGAGGAAAGATAACAAGAAAACCCCCAAGCTAAACCACATCCACATTATACATATAAGTAAATAAGCTTTCCGGGACAAGTGTTTTTGTTACTAAAACATTATCAGTTATTTTAATGCAAAAAAGGTCAATCTTTCATACGTTTACAACTCTCCATCACTGTAATTATAAAAAGGCACCTACAAACCATGTAAGATACTCTTAAAAAAAAAAAAAGAGAGGAAAAGAAGAAAAGTATCTTCTGTTCTGATCCCCCCCTTTGCCTTCAGTTTTACGCAAAGCTAAGGAGAGCAACAGCTGCTATGCTGCCTTCAGCAGCAATGGGAAAAGCAAACAAGCTGTAACTCGTTTAACACCCGGTTTGTACTTCCCATTTCTGTTGAGAGTATTCAGTAACACGCTCCTTTGAAATTTCAGCCCCTGTCTCTGGCTGACAGACATCTGACAATGCTTTAATCATACCTTGACCAGCTGTTCCTGCTTACGCTCCAGCTCTCGGATTTCTTGGTTGAGAATCACTGCCACATGCTGTGGCTGGCTTCTGCATTTATTACAGATCCCGTACTGGGTCAGTTCATCACACACGGGACAGTGTAAGGTCGTGAAATACTGGGAGATTGTGCCTTTGCGTCCTTCTAGCTCACTGCGGGCAGTCGAGGCAGCTTTTTGGATCTGTTAAAAAAAAAAAAGAATTAAGGGGTAATGAACTTTTAAGAGAGCAGCTCGCCTTATTCCTAGATTACATAGCCTATATTTTAAAGGAGGAGTATGAAAGTGCAACAGAGCTTTCAGGGCACGGGTTCATACACAAATTACTAACATGGATCGCATCACTCTGAAGAGCGTAGCACTTGCCCTGAAGTGATACACTGAACAGAGCCCACCCACACCTATTTCACAGGGAATCTCACCAGAAAAGAGAAAGAGGAACCAAAGAAATCCTCAGTCACACACTAAATTCCTGATCTCATCCCAAACTCTGCCTCCTGCAGTTGTTCCTTTGTAGGTGCTGATCTACTTCACCTCCAAACGTGCCCTGGCTGCAGCCCCGGTGGCTGCCTTCGGAATCCTGCCTCCCTGTGCCGGTCGGGTCCCGGTCACAGAGCTGCCACTGTCCTTTGGTCTGTGGCTCTACCTCACGCTCTGATTTCCCTGGATCAAGCTCCACCACTGCCCTCTCCCGCAGGGAAGTTTGTTGTCTGCACTCACTCCTGGTGCTGCATGACTTACGCTTTGTGCTATCCCTCGCTCTCCTGCTTCAGACACCCAACTGTTCTGCTCCCTATGACCTCCCTGGCGCTCTCTGGCCTTGCAGAGTCAGGGCTCCTTTCGCCTTTTTAGAGCAGCTTGTTGGAGATACTTAAGGTGAGAGTGTCACAGTGCCATCGGAAAGGTGGAGAAAAGAAGCAGAATTGAAGTAAATCAAGGCTATATTAAAACTCTGCAGTGGGAAACATGATGTATTACTATGCTGCTGAAGTCTACACTAGGCACAGTAACCAAATTACACAAAGACACCATCTTTTACTGTCCCTTTTTGTCAGGGGAATCACAAACAAAAACCCAGCTATCTAACATTTCTCTTCCTGCATCTTGATGATTTCTTTAGGTTTTTGGAAAGTCAGTTTAAAATTTCTAGTGATACTGATATTTTAAAAAGGGATTCTGCTACTTGGGCATTACCACCTTTTCTATGAAGAGGAAAGATCTTCAGAACACCTTGGAAAAACAGGACACCCAACATCTATTATAGAGAGATTTAAAAGGTGGTGCAGCCAAATAGATGCATATACAAGTATTGCTAATAAATATACAATTATGGCAAAATAAGACACCAAGCTGTGTGGAGCGGTCAACACACTGGAGGGAAGCGATGCCATCTAGAGGGACCTGGACAGGCTTGAGGGGTGGGCCTGTGCAAGCCTCATGAAGGTCAACAAGGCCAAGTGCAAAGTCCTGTATGTGGGTCGGGGCAATCCCATGCGCAAATACAGGCTGGGCAGAGAATGGGTTGAGAGCAGCCCTGAGGAGAAGGACTTGGGGGTGTTGGTGGATGAGAAGCTCAACATGAGCCGGCAATGTGCGCTCGCAGCCCAGAAGGCCAACCATATCCTGGGCTGCATCAAAAGAAGAGTGGCCAGCAGGTCAAGGGAGATGATTCCGCCCCTCTACTCTGCTCTGGTGAGACCCCACCTGGAGTACTGCATCCAGCTCTGGAGCCCTCAGCACAGGAAAGACATGGACCTGTTGGAGCAAGTCCAGAGGAGGGCCCAGAAGATCAGAGGGCTGGAGCACCTCTCTTATGAGGACAGGCTGAGAGAGTTGGGATTGTTCAGCCTGGAGAAAAGGCGGCTCCGGGGAGACCTTCTAGCGACCTTCTAGTACCTAAAGGGGGCCTACACGAAAGATGGGGAGGGACTCTTTATCAGGGAGTGTACTGATAGGAGGAGTGGCAATGGTTTTAAACTGGAAGAGGATAAATTTAGATTAGATATTATGAAGAAATTCTTTACTCTGAGGGTGGTGAGACACTGGTCCAGGTTGCCCAGGGAAGTTGTGGATGCCCCATCCCTGGAGATGTTCAAGGCCGGGTTGGATGGGGCTTTGAGTAGCCTGGTCTAGTGGAAGGTGTCCCTAGCCAAGGTCCCTTCCAATCCAACCCATTCTATGATTCCATGATAAGGGGTCAGAAAACAGGAAAATGACAAAGTGATCAACCCTGAACAGAAGGGTTGGCACAAAAAATTGATTTACTAAGTGAAAAAAAAAACATCATCACACAGAAGATCTAAAAATCAAGTCTGCATGTTTGGGCATCAAACACTGCCTTGTACAATAAATAACCTTTGCTATTACCTCATATAAACCTCATTCCATTAAAAGGCATGATAAAAGCAAACACCGTATAGACGCATTGCGATTGTAATCTGTTTGTTTTCAAGCACTTACCCGTGGCAACTCATGGTACCAGCTGAAGACGTCTATGCCAATAAGTGAGAACACCCTGGCCAGTGGTGGCAGAATTTGTTTGGTAATATAGTACGTAGCATTCAGCCTCAGGTTGGGATCCTGCAGGACTTCAATGGGCCGCCGCACCAGCTGTATCAGGGGCAGTCCGGGCATGCCACACACAATGACGTAGGGCACTCGCTCCCCAACTCGTGGTTCCGAGCGACGGTCATAGGCAAGCATTCTCCTGTTTAAAAACAGGCTTTACAATGCATCCAGAGACAAATTCGTAGTTATTTCATTTGCTTGTAAACTTCCCCATCTGATTATATTAGTAGCTCTCCAGATGACTGAAGTTAGTGTCTATTATGAAGCACGGGACCAAGTTGTTTCATTTTTATTTTTATTTTGTCTCATGATCAGACACAAGTTTTAGAACTTGGAACATGAGACCTAAAGGTATGTTCTGTTTCAGGTCACTTGGATTTGCACGCAGGTTGCTTTGTAGCTACCCCTTCCTTAAAGAAGTATTTTAATAAAGAGCAGCCAGGGCACTAAAAAGAGCTCAAGTACCCAGAAAGCAAAGGACAATTCAATTTGAAGCAGGTATCAATCCAGGACTTAAATTTTATTTTATTTAAAAAGCACGGCTTAATTTGAAGTCCTTTTATATTAATGAAGGTGGCAAAATGTGCCAGCTTGCCAGCTCACATTATCTATTACTGATAAACAATATTAACAGGATGAAATAGTAACTTTAAGTAAGGTACTTAAAAAAAAAAAGAAAAATTATGCCTGGTAATGTCTTTCACAGCACTGAGACACAATTTTTAACATATCTAATATCCGTGAGTGATGGGCAATCTTGGAGAGTCAAGCACTTGTACAAAAACCAAAGCATAAGTAACAGCAGTGAACACACTGTTACAGCATCCTGACAAGAGACTTTACTCTTGAACACGTGTGGCTCTTTCCAGGACTACAAAATGACTTTCTAGGACTATCTGATGACTTATCTCTCTTCACACACTGAAGAAAGTCAGAGCCAACTGCTGCAACAATATTCAAAGGAGACTTGGCAGTACAAAGGTCAAGAGAAAAAAATATCTATGATTAGCACTTCTTAATCTCATTACCTGGTGATTTCCAGGGCTGGTACACAGGATCCAGGTCTGTATGCTGAGCTCCCTCTGTACTCTTTCGCAAAGATGAAGTCTTGCATGCTGGCTTTTCCCTCCAGTAACTTCATGCATTGATTCTGAACGTACTGTTTGATCTGACTTATGTCCCGTGTTTCAAATAGCAGCTTGATAGAACACTCAAGTATCTTTACAACCAAAGGAGAAAGGTGAGAAAAACACATATGTTTAACTAAAAATTATTAATTATGAATTAATTCCAAATAATTCAGCAAATGATATGGAAACATTAATACACTGCTTAGAAAAAGTATCAGTTGTGAACTAGAATGTTAATATGACAACAGGTTGTATTCTCTTCCACTGAAAGACATTCATAAACACATTACTGGACAACTTTTTCCTCAGTTTGACAAGTCTTTCACGACATTATCCATACTCTGGCACTAACAGTGTTTCAACAATTACAGAGGTTACAAGATGTTTTTTCCATCATCTAAAATATTTTGCCTTGACTTTCTGCATGACTGACTTGATGAGGAACAAGAGCCTGTTCTTTTTAACCCCCCAATACACAGCTTAAAATAAACAGGTCAGGAAATTTATTTTAAATGAATTCTTAGCTAAACTAGATTTATGTAAGTGAGCTATTTAGCAGACACATCAGTGTGCTTCACTCATCTTGGAGTAATAATTACTTCCAGTTAAAGTGAACTGGATCAAGAAACTTACATGGGGCTGAGGGCTTTTTTAATGGAGTTTTTAGGGGCTGAAAGGTAGTAGTTAAGATGGAAAGTGCAAGTCCTTGTAATGCTGTGCAAGACCTTCAATTTATCTTTCAAATGGCCCATACCAGAAAAACAGACGAAGTTTCACACAACTCACAAGGACTAGAAACTCTGAGAAAGGACAAATATACAATGAAATAACAGAATACTATAATTTCATTTGGGAAGAAATGCGTAAGTATTTTACCTTGGAAACAGCAGGACAGGAGTCCCTTCGAACTGTCTCTATGCCTTTTGCATCAAATACTGGGTCCTTCTGGTCCAGTGTTTCATACATGTAACCCACGTACCTCTTTTTAGTTTGCAGGACACATGGCAAGTAGACCTGGAATGTTTAGAAAGAAGATAGCCCAATCTGGTGTGTGTTGGGAAAACAAGTTGGCTCTGAGCATAGAGGGTTTCTTAAGGAATATTTTGCTTTGTTGGTTGTTTTTTTTTTTTTTTGTTTGCTTGCTTTTTTAATTAATTTTTTTTTAAAATCATTAAAACAAATAAACTAGATCAAAGGGCTGTTAAAAGATGGCTGAGGAAGATGGGATTCAGTGGTGTTCCATTCTTAAATCTAGCTGTAAAGACTAAGCAACCTGAAGCTCAGATGAAAAGTGACACACAGTATAGTTTGTTTCAAATATCCTTATTTTTCTGGATTGCATCTAGCAGCATTTTTAATGTTACTGTATTATCTTACTTAAAAAGACAACAAATTCATTTTAAACATCAGAGAAGAAAACTTTCCCAGCAAACGCAGTGGCTTTGAACTTTCTATTTTCCAACTTCATCTAATTATTATTATTATTATTATTATTACATTTTCTCTACCAAGTTGCACACATTGGTTTGATTGGACATATATAATAAAAAACTGAGGGATACATTTCCAAAAATTAATGAGACAGGAATTTCAAATTGCCTGGTGCTGCCAGTGCAACAGGCCACCTGGCATCCTGATGGGAAAGCAGGAATATTTCTTTTTGTTGGCCATGCTGCAGCGCTCCTCTGACAAGTTCCCTGAGGCTTTAAGGATCTTGCAATATACCCACAGAAACAGTACAGCACATGACTGTTGTATATCCTTATGCTACATCAGTGCCCAGAGAAATCTTTTATTTTCAGTTTTTTTTTTTTTTTTAGGATAATAATGTTTTCACCCAACAGGCTTGAAGCAAAATATTTTCCTTTTACCTTTTCAAATTTCAGTTTAACAGGTTTGGGGTTTGTTGCTGTTACAGCTTCAGCAATTTCTTGACCGATCTTAAAAGACTGCTCCTTTGTGGCTCCTTTCAAGAGTACAAACATGCTACGAGAAATCAGACACAGGAAATAAGCACAAATCTGTTGAACATAGCTCCTGAAACTTATAAGCTATAGTTTCCTAGTGCCAAAGCAGGGATGTTGTTATCAATTCTGTTCCCTTCCTTCAGCTAGAAAAGTCAAAAACCTGAGAAACTTCAGTGTTCAGTATGAGATCAGGAGTGCCAAAGGCGGGATGAACACTGTGACTCACTGGTGAGGCAGGGAACTTGACTGCTCCCAGGCACTGCAAAACTTGAATTCCCAGGAGAGAGTTGTAAAGAGCTCTGGGTATGCCTTTTTTTTCCACTAAAGGCAGCAATAAGATTTTACTTCCTTTCTCCAACTTTTTTTACCTTTTTTTTTTTTTTTTTTTTTTNTTTTTTGGTGAAGCTACTATGGATTTAGTATCTTTGAAATGTCAAGACTTTCATCAGATCTGGAGGAAATCAGTCATTGGATTCACAAGTTATTAAGGAAGGACAGCCAGACAAGCTTTGTTTCCCATGGCTGAAAAATTATCCAAGTCTAGCACCAGAAAGGGATATGCCTAGAGCATGGCTATTCTTTAGATGAAATATTGACTGAGAAAGGGGAGATATTTATATGATGTATTTCAGACAGCATAACCATATCTTTGTATGCTTCGGTGGCTGCTTCTGAATTGTATTCACTCTTCAAGCTTAAAGTAGTGCCTTCCTCTACGTATCAATGTGCGATGCCTACTATATTATAAATATTCTATTTTCCAAAATAAAAATAGCATCAGAAACAGGCACAAAAATACTCATTTGATAAATAAGACCTATATTAATTCACACCTGAAAAAATATGATTTTTCCCCCCCTCTTTCTGTTCCACATAATTTTCAAAAGAAAGGAAGCCCTCAAAGTGCTTTCTAAGAGTCCTAAAAGAAACTCCAGGAAAATAAGTATTAATTACTTTGCATGTTCTGCAAGACAGTAAGAGGGTCCACATACTCTTTTCAGTATTATAAATTCCTCTTGTTGAGATAAAAGAAAAATATATCTATGAAGAACTACTATGATTTTAAAACATTGTAGGAAGCAGACCATTAATTACCTGTCAGTGTCACCATACACAACGTGAGCACCCCACTTTTTGGTATCGTTCACCAGTTTTATAGCACGCTCCAATGTTTCTCTGGCTTTGTGGACAATGCTATCCCCAACCTGCAAAGTTAAAGATAAATTGAAAAATCTTTATTCCACTGCTAAACCAAATACTAGCTCTTGGGAAACAGTCTAACTTTGCTTGATCTGTTTATGAAAATTACTACATTGAGACAATATATTTTATTTCATGGTTTAAATGCACATAATTAATAAAAAGGTTGCTTACATTACTCCAAAATAGCAAGAATTAAAGAAAGAGCGATCAAAAAATATTAAGAATTAAAATAAAGGAAAATTTGGTTTAAACTTCTTTAGGTATATTAAAAGCGTAAGGAGTAAGACAAGATCGCAAGGATCATTTTCTCTAGTTTTTGGATTCTGCTGATTCCTCCTTTTATGAAAACTATGAAACACTTAGAATGTTTTATTTTATTTCCACTATTAGAACTGTAATCCAATCTACCTTTGGAGTGAGTTCTACAAAAATGCCAACTCCAAATGCTCTTTAATGGGAAGAAGAAAAATAAGCCCCCCCCCCCTTTTTTTTTTTTTAAAAAAGGATCATAAATAAATCCCAGTTGCTGATTTTCAGTACTACAAATAAAAACAGCTTTTATGAAGGTATTTAGATTAAATATGTTTCAAGTAATAATACTGTTTTATCTGACTATACTTTAATAATAGTGTCTTTTCCACAGTTTTTCTGCATTTTTTTCTGCAACCCTTACCTCAACGCATGGCATTCTTCCAGAAAAATTAGCAGCAGTATAACCAAATGTAAAATTAGCTATAAATTTAAGACCCAACTGACGAGCTTCCAGCATTCGAGTTACAGCCTTGTCATGCTTATAAGCCTTCATTGACTGTTTCACCATTATCCTTGTCTTCAAGATTTCTTCCAGCATTCTTGGCAGCACACCCTTTCTTACTGAAGGCTGCCATAAAGGGAACAAAGAAAAAAATTATGTTAAAAAGCCCAACCTAAACAGTTAGGAGTAAAAGCAAAACCCAGAACTGTTAGATAATCACTGTTAAGAAGACAAATTAATTAGCAAGATGCCCTAGGCACCAATGGTTTGGCTCTTCCCACAAACATTACAAGCAACCTAGAATACAGGCAAAGCTCTTAAGGGCAGGGTAAATAGCTTTTTGTTCTTTGTTTTCACCAGACCTGCTAATGCAATATTTAGATAAATATAAGTCCCGTTTTAGTTAATAAGGTTAACTGCTAATTCTCAGAATGTTAAATGCTAAAGGAATATTATCTTTTAAAAATTCTGCAAATATTCTGTACTTAAAGTTTTTGCTTTATATTAAATATATGTATGCTGGTGATTGGGTAATTACTTGTAAGAGCTCTAGGCCATGTTTATTAATTCATTACAAATCAGCCAGCAGTACACATAACATAAAATGAGAACAATAGAAAGCAAGTCAGGGAGTTTCATCTCCCGAACCATGACTCTTTTTCTAGGAAAGCATTCTGCTATACAGGCAGGAGAAGAATGAAGTGTTACGTGCAGATAATTACTCTTTGATCCCCAAACTGCACAAGTAAACTACAGTTTAATTATAGATGAAATAAGCCTTCGGTATAAATGAAAGCACAAAGATGACATTTTATTTCCTGAACTGCCAGAAGTTCAGCACTCTGACAAATATCAAAAAAACACCGGGAAATGAGAGACTGAACCTCTCTCCTTCTGTCTGCTCTTAATGCAGCAAAATATAAACTACAATAGCAATTTGATCCTAAGCTAGTCAGCCAACAGGAAGTGAAAATGCCTGTCACAGAGCACTAACATCATTACCTTGACAAAAGCTACTCCACTGGGTGACACTGTGATATCATGCCTAATCTGGTAAAGTAAGTCAGGAGGTACTCTGAGAGACGTACAGCCAAATTTGAATGCATCATATCTAATAAAGAGAAAATTAAATATGAAGACAATTCATTAATTTACAGCCTGATCAAGCAAAAGCATCAACTCACATTAAAATGCTGATAATGCCAGCAAGGATAGAAACACAATTATTATCTCAGGTATAAACAAACCTACTTTAATTTAAAATTTCCTAGCTGCATGCAAAAGGCTCTAAGAATAAAGTAGTAACAAATGGCTAAATTCCAACATGTGTAATTTACCAATTCTGTTCTGCGTTAATGCATTATTTCCAAATGCTGCACTGGTGGAGGCAGGTACTCATACCGCAATCCCCTATGGAAATCATGCATGTTTACCAAGTAACACATTGCATATGTTTTCTTCCTACCAATTCAGAATTTCAAATCAGAAACTTGAAAACCTGATGGTGACACCTAGCAATCATCACATGCATCCTCCGTTGTTTTACAGAGGTAGTTATAATGAGCAATGAGATTTTTTTTTTCCAATTAAGAGAATTACTGTTAAGCTCAATAAGAGATGTTACACAGAATAACTCATTGTATCTTTTGATTTTGAATAGTTAAGACCAGAGTGAACTGCGACTGTTAAAAGAGAACAACAATTTGTTAACATACAGCAGAATAATACTGGTCCAGTTTTGAAAATAGGCAGTGGATTTATATGACATTTTAACTTATTCTGAAGCAATATTAAAAACTAGCATCACCACAATAATTGAACAGGTGCACACATGCACATACAGGGTTAATTTTTTTTTTTAAACAGAACGGAGACTAATTTTGTATTTAATTAAAAATACATATTGATATGTATATGTCTGTGTGCATACACACACATGCACACACCCACATGGTAGATCTTTATCATCTCTATTGTGTAACAGAAAATGGTCCTATTCATACATGCTCATTGTTTCCAATGACAGCCAAGGGTTCTCCGTACCTTAGGAAAGATGCTGAAGTCTCTATGGAATCAAAGTTTATGAGAAAAGAATAACAACTTACTTTCCTAAGTTTTCAACATGTCCCAGGCACGTTGAAAAACAGTAGTTGTATGCTATCACAATGGAAGGGTATAATGACTGGAAATCTAATACAAGAACAGCATTGCTGTAGAAGCGGGATTCTGGCTCCATTATTAAGGGAACACATTGCAGGGCTTTCATTTGAGCTCGCTGCTGGACGCTGGGTGTCACAGGAATATAATTCATTGGCTTTGCAACACGCAGCATCATAGACTCCACACGATACTGCAAAACAGTTTGGACATAATCATTAAAATTATAATTTCAAAAATGCAGAATAAACATGAGTGTATTAAAACTGTGTAAATACCCACTTACATTTCCTGAATTTACAGTATGGACAACTAGTTTTCAAAAATAAAGAGCCACACTCTTTTAATGTATATTTTCTATCACATACTGTATAATAATATATACATAATGTATATATTCTATCACATACTTTTCCATGTGTTTCCTCATCATTTAGCCCTAATAACTGAAAATCAAGTACTTCTAATTTTTATCTATGGAAAAAATAAACAACCAGCTCAGGTTAAAAAAATAAACATCCAACAGGCTGCAATAATATACGGCCATGCTACAGTCAGTGAAGGAACGTTTGCTAAACTGTTTTTGTTAGACTTGCAGAACAGTGAAGAAAACAAAGTATAATATGCAGTTGGTGACCATTCTCCATAGGAATCTGCACAGCAATTTTATTTCAACATTTGGAGTAACAGAGGAATGACATGTGAGTTGTATAAGTTGATAATTATGCCTCCAAGCTTTTGACCATGAGAAGAAATGTACTTGGCAGCAAGAGAACCAAAGGAAGAATCTAAGTCAGTCCATTTCAAAAGTCTGCTGCTTTGCACCGGGCATCACGCTTTCTCCCTGATGATGCCACAAGTAGTACAGGAAGCACAAAACAACAAAAAGTTTAAAAACTTTCACCTTGTTCAGGACGTCACAAAATGTCCTATGTGGAGGTAGCAACATGAGGAAAAAAACAACCAGCCCTATTTATTTAGGTATTATTCAATGCTTTAGTAAGGCTTTAAAAGCACTAGTAGCTAGGTATTCACTGTGTCCTTTCACAATAAAAGACAAAATAGCTAAAAATTACATACATGGGTGGCAAAGGACTGAAAATCCCAAAATATCAAAGAACAATCCTATATAATCCTAAGATCCTGTGCTTTGCAAGCAACTAAATCACTGTTCAAAAGCCCCTCTACCTGACGCCCTACATATTCAGTCATTGTACCGAATGGGTTAGGTATAATTTCTTTAACTTTGATGTTATAAATGAACTTACAGAACCAACAGCTTTAACAAGACCCTGCCACTTTACAAACAGGTTGGGGTTTGAAAGTGTAGTTTTGCAGCGGCACATGCCTTGCATTAACTGCACACTAATTTGTGTCCAGATGTGTGACGATCTGGCAAGAGCTAGGGTTTTTTGCTAGTTTTCAGCAAGTTCTTCAATCATCTGACTAACAATCCATATGCCTATGACCATCTACTATTAGATTGGTTCAGTCTACTATGGAATATTCAAGATAGTTTAACAAAATAAACTAAAAAAAAATCACCTTTAAAAAAGGTCTTGTAAAAAATAAGAGATACAAAAATATGGAAAAAATAACTTAAAATATCTGAAATCTGTTCCATTTTAACAACTTTTTCAGCTAAGGAGAAAAGAAATATCTTCATAAAAGGTAGTAATGATTCTTCTGAGTGAAAAAAAAATTATTTGAGGTGACTGGGAATTGTTGCAATTGCCATTTTTGTGATCTAGAAAGTTTCAATGTAAACAAAACATACGTGCACAGAAGGAACAAGAAAAGAACAGTCAGGATAGAAAATGCAGCATGTTTCTGTTGCTCACTCCCACTCACAGCCATTTGAGAAAATGACAGGCAGAAGTGTCTTTGCCGGCTGCAATCATGACAGTTTAAGCACATCCACGTTGGCGGTATGCCAGTCCCACCCTCCCTGTCCCTATCTGTGCATTTCTCTTCCCTTGCTCCAACAGTTGTACTTTTCTGATAGCATGGTAAACCAGATCAAGGAGCTAAACTGGCAAATATCTATTTTACACCACCATGGTTCTGCCACCAGTGCCCACCCTGTCACCCCAGTCCCCCAAAACACAGGGCCAGTACCAGCAAGTCTGACAGGAACCTGCACTGGATCAAGAGATGACACAGGCAACTGCAGCCAAAGGAAAAAATGCGTCAACATTTTTAAATTGGGTTGAACTGTTAAGGAATTGCAGCTTCAGACACTCCCGTTTCTGGCTGGCTTAAGACAATGCTGGTCTGCTTAGGACATTAGTTTTTAAGTTGTCTTTTTGTCCACAGAAGTTGGCAAAGTAATCAATCCTGGTCAGCTCAGCTAAATGTCTATTAAAACAGGAAGCAGAAAGATGGTAGGAAAGAATAATTATGGTAGGAAAGAAGATGACAACAGAAGAGCAGACACGTGAGCAAGAGTAGTTGTCTCCCATTTCAGGTGCTGTTCAGGGTTCACGTGAAGCCACGAAAACAAATCTAGTTAGTCACTCAGAACTTGGGCAAGGAAAACCTTTGGTATTACTGGAGACTGCTGAGGTCTCAAAGTAGTGTAATTCTCACTCTGTCCTGCTCTCTTTCCCTCTGATGCTCGTATCAAAATAACAGAACCACACACATCTTTCATGATACATGTACTTAATAAAGCCAGAGCCCTTCTTGTCTTATCATCAAATATCACCCAGAGGTCTGCCTCAAAGGAAATGCCACTTAGAACGTATTCAACACAGCTTTGTCTACCCTGGAAGAAAATAATCTCATCTTTCTAAAACATGCTCAATTGTATTTCTTAATGTGTTAAAAAGCATTCAATTTCAGACTCATCTAAGTGTGAAAAATACCAACTCAAAGGGAAAATTTAGTGCTCCCAAAGTCAGTAGAAGAGAGTTACTGGTGTGATTACATTTAGGACACTATTTTTAACAGCTATTTTTAATCTCTGAGACTAACCATTTAATCCATTATTACTGCTTTTGAGTTGCCTTTCTTTATGTTTCAACTTCATGTTATGCAGAACAGTCTTCTGTGACCTTATGAAAATACATATACTGACTGAAAAGATACTGAAGAACTAAAACATTTTGTAAAGACTATTTTGTTTTTGTGAAGTGTAAAGAAAACTAAATCTTACCTGGGAGCCTCTTGTTAATACATGTAAGAACTGAATGCCAAAAAGTCTCGCCATTTCACTTGTTCTGTCAATCAAATCCAGTTTGTCTAACAACTGGAGATTCCCACGGACCCGGGTGACATAATGATCAACCATTTTCCATCTGTGAAAGTGAACTCCTGGTTATAAACAATCAGAGTGTGCCGCTCTTTCTACTAACAAAAATGTATTTTTATGATAGCTTGTTACAAAACAGCAAATAAAATTTCACCTAGGATATTTTCATACGGCTTTTTAAAAAATGTGGTGCACATAAACATACACTTATGTGCTCTAAAGATATACACAGAATGTGTTGTGGCAAACTACTGTTAAGGTATATCTCAATGACAACACTATATCCCGTTTTCCTTACTGCCCTAAAGGATTACTGACACAGTTTCTCTTCATCTGTTTACATGTTTTTTTATAACAGAGTGGACTTTGTGGAAACAGCCTTCTGTATTAAGAATACCTATCTCAGTTGACCGTAAATTTATAATTTTATCCCTAAACCAAGTTTCCACCTAGTTGAAAAGTATTCAACTTTTACAGAAATTGTATGTATGTCATGAATGATGTTCAGATCAGTACTCAGTTTTGTGAACAGTTCATATCACACAATACCAAATGACACCAAGAAAGAGTGAAGCTCAGTGTGATATGTGTCATATAAAGACATTTTTAAGCCGCTATAGTGAATGTCTTAATGTCTTACACACTGTTTTGTACTATTTTTAAGCCTAGCTTGGTTGACATGCACTATGAAATAAAAACAGAAACCTGACAGTTCAATTAGAAGTCCTTTTGATGAATAGTATATACAAAATAAAGACCTCACAGAACTTCAAAATAATACATCTATGCAGATATGTTGAAACTGTAACTTGAAATTTGTTTTGTTTTTATGTAAACAGAAAAATACACAAAGATGAAGTATTGAGGCTATAACTACGCAACAGAACACAGCAGAACAGCAGAGTAAATAAGCTCATGTTGTTGCATATAGGCTGTCCTACTACCTGAGCTAAATTGATTATTTCTTCCTATGCTGACTTTAGCTTATACTTATCCAACGTTAAGAATCTGGCCTTAAAAAGAACAAACAAAATTGGATTAATAGAACATTACCTGTAGACATCTGCCTTATTATCAAACCAATCAGACAGAACTCGGAAAGTAAATAAAGGAAAACGTTGATGAAGAACATGAAAGCCCACGTTTTCAAAAGTATAATTCATTAGAGTCACCTAGAAAAACACAGAGAACACGTTAACATGCATGATGTCTTCCATAGTCAAAGATATCTCTACTTTTAAAAAAACTGTAGCAACTAAATTTATTCACTTTTTATTAGTATTCCTTGTTAAAAAGCTAAACATTTATAGCTAGAAGTCCCTAACTATTTACAAGTCATCCCTCATCAATTGAAAAGAATATGTGGAATTAAGTAGATGACAAAGATCAGGTCTGAATTTGGTCAGATCAAGATTTGTAAAGACTGAACCATTTGAGTATTAAATGTAAGGTCATAAACAGCAAAAAAAAAAGAAGAGTAAGTCTGACAGCTTAAAATAAGTTCAAGTATTTAATTTAGTAAAAGCACCATACTAGACAAGTTGCTAAAACAGGTAAGTTGTTCTCAAAACCCACAAAGAAGTGAAAAGGAATATCATTAAGAAACATTACTGAAAGATAAGGGCTTCAGTATTTTACATTTCACATTTTAGTGGTATACAAAATCCATTCTGACAAAGTAGCAGACTGGTCTATTTGAAAAAGTGTACAAATAAAGAACAAAAATTTACTTAAGTTACATGAAATTTTCAAAGTCTACAATAATAAAAAAAACACAGTTAGTCAACTACATTAACGTTTTGAAAACTTTACCTCATTTCTCATCATTCTCCAAATATTTAAGATAATTCGCCCAACAATATTTATTTCACTCATTGTATCTGATCCATATTCATCGAGCTCAGCCGCAAATCTGTTCTCCTTCTTTTCATCTACAGATGTTAAAAGACAATATATTTAGACAAGTTGTACGACAGTCAAGACCAGATCAAACTATCCCTCTTCCAATTTGAGCTCTCTAGAAAAATAAGAATTTATAAAGACCGTTACTGACTGCACAAGATTATTTATTTACCAGTCTTCCACAGAATCTCTAAATAAAACTCTCCCAGGTTTTTCTTCTCTTGCACACCCCTCTGAAGATAACTCTTACATCGGTTTCATTGAAATGGTGTCCATGGCAATATATTCTCCATAGCAAATGTATTGTTTAAGCAATGCTGAATATTACCTGGGAGCTAGCTGCACACACATTAGTGCACAATAATTAAAAAAAAAAAAAAAGTGATTTCTGCCCTAAAGAGTTTATAACTGAAGGCTTCACTTGTAGCGATCTTACACAGTTGGAACCAGGTCACAGGAGAGAAAACTCAGTGCCTTTCATACATTAAAAGCAAACCCACTGCAGTGAGAGCAGGCAGACATGAGTTCTGGATAGTACAAATGGAGAGAGAAGGAAATAGGAAGGAACAAATGCAAAGACAGAAGTAGCACTCTGAATCTTTCTGCAAGGCAGCAGCGACTCAGTCCAGGAAAGATAACCTCTTTTGCCATCCTTGATTTGTCTTCATGCTCTGAACTACTACAACGCAAGAGAAGACTGTATTTTTGGTATAGGTTTCTTGAAACTGTCTTTTTTTTTTTTCAGTCAGTCTAAGGCTACAGTTTTGGTATTCTTTCCTGAGTTTACATAGATTTTTTTTTTAAATGTACAACAATTTAAAATTCTATATGAAAACACAGTGTATTATTTGATCCTCCAGTCTTGTTCCTTCTTATTAGTTTAACGGAAGAGAAAGCACTTTGAGGCAATTTTCCTGCAATTCTAAATCCATACCCATTTTTCTACTGTTGGTTGTGTAGTCTGCCACTACTCATTTAGCAGATAGCCCTGTACAGTACTCTTAATAAAAAGCAGAACATTTTGGACAGAGTGTCTAGAAGCGTGGATATGCAATGCTTTGCAATAATGATCATAACCGAGCAATTAGTTCCTCAGACAGCCAGGAAACACATTTACCCTTGAAGACAGAAGTAAAAATTACCTGAAATTCTGCAGAACTGCTGTGAAACAACATAATATGCTCACTGTGTATGTTGGTCTTTCAAATGTGTATCATATCAATCAAACTACGGTTAAGAAAACCTGTTGGTCATTTAGTGACCTTCGCAATAACTCACAGAGCCTTGACAAAATTTATCAGACCTTTCATACGCTTTATCAAAATGCATACCATCTTTTTAACCTCCTTATTATTTCAGATTTTTAAGGAGGAAAAATAGCAATTTATCTTTTCATGTTTGGATAGAAAAAAAGCCCCACAAGCAGCAACATTTTTTCTGCTGCTTTTCTCCATTTCCACATGTTGGATCTCCTGCAAAAATGAGGAACTTACGTTTTTCCCCCCCTCAATTTTTTTTTTTATTGGAAGCAGAAACTCTCAGTTAGTTCACAGTGTCATCCTTGTTCTCTTTTGACTTGTTTAGGAGATTCCCTATGTTTCTTAAGTTCGCTTCATGTCTTGCTGGTAAAGACAAGCAACAAGTATAGTGTGGTGACAGAAGAGACCCACTGCCCTGATGAACAAGAGACTGCACGTGATGAGCATCGCAAAATCACAAAAGCCTGTAGTGTTCTACAACTGGTGTGGGGAATATATCATCAGAACAACGTGAGCCTCTGTAAAAGTTGTTAAGAAGCAGAACTGGACATTCTTCTTATCTTTCAAGTGCATAAGATGAAATAAAAAGAAGTCTCCTCTCATCCTCTGTTACCCACTCCCTAACTTTGAGCTGTGATGCAAAGGAGGAAAAAGGAGGCCACAGTGCACACACAAAAAATGCCACTACGTACAGGCACAGTACTCACTTCTCTTGTGGTGTGTCCTAATGACTTATGAATAGTTCACTTGTAAATGGCAGAGGCAGCACCAGACTCAGCCAATAAAGCAAAACCAGAGAGAAGTCCAGCTTTCTTTTTGTTAAGTTGAAATCACAGGAAAGGGAAGGAAAAGTACCTTCCATCTTTATTTCAATAGGAGGAAAGAGGAGTATACTGCTTGAAGGAGCACTTCCTGTTCTGAAAATACAGCATGTGAAGAAGGGAGGGAAATATGAAGCATAGGGGTTGGAAAAGCAAGAGGAACATAGATGGGTCAAAACCATGGACAAGAAGGCCACAAAGCAACAGAGAACACAACACCTGTACGTTTGAGGTCATGCATGCAAGCCCGCACTTACGGCATGACATTTTTGGGAGGAGCTCATCAATATGAATTTCCTCATTTTTCTCCTGCAGTTCAGTCAAAAAAGAATACTCACTTACCTTACAATAACACTAGTCCTTAGAAATATTTTAAGTGTTATGTATTCCACTTCTGGGTGTGCACCTACCACCTGGCACAAGAACATCTGTACTATGAATACCAGTGCTGTGGAGATCATGCCTATGTCCTGCATGTCCACTTGAACTTTATGTCCAAAGATGTCAAGTGCTAGAACCTTGCTTTCCTTCACTAGAACTGAACCCATGTTGTGTGAGACTTCATAGTTGTAGGGAAGGAAGCCTGGCTGTGAAATACATAGGCACATCGCCATTAAGAACCATAGAGTTCCCAGAGAAATAATCTTTCTTCTTTGAGGAACTCTTCATGTGTATCCCAATTGCAGTAACTTGAATAACAGCTTATGTCATGAAGAGGGGTACTATCAACAGCTTTGCTGATGTAACTGTTAATTCTGCATCAACTACAGTGCAGACATAGCTGTCCTGCAAGACAAGACCTATGACTCAGCCTTTCAGAACAAAAGCAGAGACATATTAGTTACCCGTCCCAAACTGAAGATGATTGTTCAGCCATACTTCTACAGTAGGGCAGTAAACCTTTGTGATCTTTGGGGGTTTAAGAAACCTTTGACTGCAACACTCACCATTCCCCTTACCAAAGGCATTGCAAATCTTGAAATGTAAGGGGTCACAAGTTTTTCTGAACATCCTTCAATACATCTGAAGACTGTACCAGAGGCATTATTATTGCAACCAGCATATCATCTCAATTTGAGCCATCAGCGGAATTTAATAACAAGGTTCACTCAATCAGTTATTATTCCTGCAGAACAAATTTGATACCTTTGTGCTGAAGAAGGAAACTTGTGACCTTTCATGGCCAATTCATATTTAAACTGTCACATGTTCCTGTTTTCATATATTAAGTATTTAAAAATTCACCAAGCTCCAATTGCCAACAACTTTCGACTGAAGATGCAAATTTGTTCTTATGTTTTCTTGTCCCTGGGTCGTCTCTACAAGTCAGACCTTTTCTAAACAGGTCACAAGTATCAAAAGCATCAAAAGATTCTGAATACATCAAAAGAGTGCCCAAATATTCAAACCTCAAGGAAGCAGTGTGTGAACTTGGCTCTTCTAAACCACCATGTTCTCCTGGCCAGGCACACAGGATACCAACATAAGAGATGCTATTGCTATGCTGGGTAAGCCCAAAGATACAATTAGCCCAGTATCATGTTCTATCAAGTACCCAAAAGTAGATACTTCAAGAACAGGGGAAGCAGCTATTGATAATGTCTCCAGAACTCTCTCAGCTTCTAACATTTGCAGCTTCCTGGGCCAGACATTATTTTCACCTATATAATAGTTTCCAATGGATTTTTCTTCCAAGAATTTATCTCCTCTTAAAGCAACATACACTTTAAGCATTTATACTATCTTCTGGCAAGGAACTCAACAGTTCAACAACCCAGGGGTGAAAAATGAACTCCTCTTGTGTAGCTGCCATTTCCTAGCTTCATTTTATGATTTCTGGGTCTTGCATTGGAAGAGACCATGAACAACCAATTCGTATTTCCCTTTATATCCCTCAAGATTTCATAGGCTTTTATCTTCATTACCCAGTTTTGTCTCTTCTGGAATCCTAACTTACTAAACTACCAAACACATATGAATTGGACTTCTCATCTTTACTAGTTCTTCTATATCCATTTTGATGGGGGAAAGGTTATGAAGAGGCTAAACCTGCAGTATTTGAGGTGCAAACACACTACAGATTTTTACATTTACATTCATTGTTTTATATTTTCCTTGCTCCATAATTCCTAACATTTCATTTGCTTTTTCAACCATTACAGAGTAACAGGATCAAGTTTTTAATAGGACGATCACAGGAAACCACTTCTTATTTCATGGCTATTTAGTTTCTGTAGAGATCTTTGGCAAGAGCGCTGAAAAAAGCAGCTTTTTAAATTGTTTTGATTTTTAAAATCATCCCTCCCTCATCCACATCTTCTTGATGACTGCAAAGAGCTACAACAAATTTTTGAGACAGTTTTTAATTTTACAAAGTCATCTTGACTCTTCTCGGGTGCAACACTCACTAATGGCATTCTTCAGAATGATAGCTTCTATTGATTGGCTAAGTATAGACACTAGGCTTACCGCTCTCCTGGATAACTTTCCCAAGGCTTTAAAGAAAAAAACCCAAACAGATCTTTTTCTGAATGTTGGAGGAAAGCATCAGCAGTTGGGCCAGTAAAATTTGCCCACAGTACACGAATGGCTATTGAAAGAAAGGATTTTATCACAGAGTTGCTGACCAGGATGGGTGCTGCTCATGAGCACCTTTATGGCCTTGTATCCCAGCCAGAGAAACCACAAATAATGATTATGGTAGGCAGCCTGAATAACATGTACATATGACTGAAGCCAAGGAGAACAAAGAGGAGGTGTGGTAGCAGAAGCACCTCCAAGAACTGAAAACTTAACACACACAACTACTGAAAATGAGTCTAGGTTCACGGATACAGGACATACCCAGAAGTAGAATACACAAGGAATTTAAAAATTCAGAAAACACTGAAAACCATTGGTATTTCAAATTTTTTTGTGTGTGTGATTATATCTGTAACAACACAACAGCAACAACAAAAAAAGAAGTCCATCTGAAGAAATACTCTGCATTTATTTTTTAATTTATTTGTACATTTCAACTTGTTTCTATTGGAACTGAAATGAAACCCTATACAATAACTTACCTGGCACACGAGAAATCATCTGGCATAAATCAACATTTAGTGCAGCAGCCCTCTGTAAGAGATAACCCCAGGAATGCATCTGGACTTCATAGCCTAACAAAATGTCTGGGTCATATCTAGAGAAGGGGGAGGAAAAGGAAAATGTGCTTCATATTATTTAAGAAAATATTTTCCACGAACAGAGTATAAACAGGATTTCATTCTAACCATGTTGAGTTTAAAAAAGAAGCAGCCACAATGGGTTTCTATGAAAGCAGCATCTGGACTAGAAGACAATATTTAAAGCAAACAATCTTTTAGGATTTTCAATAACATCATTGAACTGAAAAATTTTTAGAAGGAATATTTTCATTGGGAAATTTTTTTTTTTTTTTTTACATACCTCTATTATTTCAGTCTTTACAAATAAAGAACAAAACCTAGGTCTAATCAGGTTTTATTGATGGAATCAAGCTGTATCGAGCATAAACTGAAACCTAGCTACTGGCACAAGACAGCTGTGCAATGAAATATAGTCATGTCCTCAAACTTTGTTGTACTATTTTCCTTTATGAAATAGAATAGAATTTGCTACTAGGCTACCTGAATGTTTTTCAAATAACAATGTGTCATGCATACTGCAGTGTAGCTTATAATAACCAACCTTCTCGTCCAAAATGGTGACTCTTTATTGGGAAAGTTACAATTCGCAGTTGAGTGAGAGCTATCAAAACTGAAACATGGAGAAAAGCAACCATATCTACCAGTTCTATTTAAATACCTCTTCCTTTCAGATAACCTTCTTTCTATAAGATACACAAGAAAAACTCATTTTATGCTGGATCTCATGCCGGGTGGAAAATTTGCTTGGTTCAGGTATGACAAAAAGAAAAGGCAGAGTTGTCTTCTGACGCAGTCACTGCCCATCTTTCAATCAGGCTCAGAGAAGAGTTGACTAGACAGAAGGACAAACAAGGTGGCTTCAAAGTCAAAGCACAGGCAGGAGTCAGCTCGGAGGAGCCAGTATATTTAATAGTGCCTACCTTTTGAGTAGGCACTATTAAAAACAGAAGTCATGATCTGGTCATTTTCTGAAGAGCCTAAGAGTGATTTTTCTTGGGCTGGGTAGAAAGAGACTGGCCAAAGTAACATCACATATCTGTTACTTTTATAGCAAAAAAAGAAAGGAAGCTTCACTAGGAAGAATAGCTGCTTCTTTCAATGCAACTCAGTCAAGGGGTTTTGAGTTCCAGCAGGCAGCTTTCAATACAATTGAATGTCAAAAGGGCAGCTGTCAGGAAGTAGAGGACTGGACAATAGGCTGAGGGTCCTGTACCACATCTACGCCCAACCCCACAACAGGATGCAGACTTGTGGACCTCAGTTTATGGAAGAAGTAGGCAGGGGCCATGGCTTATGAACAGGATCTCTGTACTTTTTGCATCCTTAAATGCATCAAAAAATGCCAACATTCCCTGATGACTGGATATAGAATATTCCTTCCTTGAATCCTAATTTAAGCTGTATCACAGATATTACAAATGAAGCTTCAGACTTTATCATGAAAGTGTCTTCCCTGCTCATGTGTCCCAGCCAAAGGCAAATGACAATTCACTTTGAAGTAACTTATTACTTTGAGAATAGCTAGAGTAGAAAGAGCTTCTCCACTCGTCTGCCACAGACATGAATGTTTTTGTGAAAAATAAAGGGAAAAGTACTTGAATCTTCTTACTCAGCATGACTATCATCTCTTTATTACAATTTAAGCTTTTGCACCAGCCAGCAAAAGTTACAAAAATCCCTTTTACCACGTACTTCTACCTGTGAAGGAATGGTTTTGATATGATTTTTGGCTAAAGCAGAAGATTCTAAAGTAAGGTTTTGATTTCTAGTGCCCTGGAGAAAGTAAAAGAACTAGCACTTTGCATTTGGGGGACATTTTGCTATCTGCTGTTAATGTCAAATGATTCTTTGTTTTTGGAGACAGGAATTGATCATCAGGAGTGGAAGTAGTAAACTTAAGACATTTTGGTAGCCAGTGGTACAAACCCAAAGCTACTTGGAACAATTTATGGACAAATGAATGAAGCTAGCCTGCAGTTCTTTCCAGCAGCAGAATCAGTGTCAAAGACAGTTATGACCATTTGCTGCTCCGCACAATATACAATGATTGCCAACTGATGATCCAAAATTATGAATAGCTCCACCTAAGCTTTGAAATAAAAAGGAATTATGTAATGGTTTATACAGTCATAGAATAAATGTTAAAAAAAAGTAACAAATTTTTACTTTAATTCTTGCAACTAAACTACCCTGATCCTAGCATATTGCAAAACACTACTGATTATTTAAAATGAAAGAAAATATTACAGAAGTAGTCACTTACATTCGTATTTGAAAACTGGTTTCACATGATTCAAAATGGAAAATACTTGCAGATTTTATGCAGGGCAAGACGTTATGCAGATGGGTTTCATGATAGATGCAAATATGAATGGGAAACTTGTGAAGAACTGCTTATGTGGTACATAAACCAATAATCATTATGCCAGGAATTTGCTTGCTCTTTTAAGCCTGTTCTGAACAGAAACAAGCATATTGTTTGGAAGCAGCAAGTTGCCATAACTATATTGGCAGCTACCACCTGTGATGAAGGACAGTTGCTTTGGGTTTTTCCTTCCCCAAGTAGTCCGTTACCTCCCTCACTTCCTACTTAAATGAATTTTAGTGGGCTATTATGTTACTACTGCAAATACTCCTATTTGTGTTGCAACTGAACACAACATTTCATCAATTCCTGAGTTAATCTTAGTATTTTCTTTTCAGCTAATGAATAAAACGACCTCTGTAAACCATCTGCATATAATCTCAAGAATTGTTTCTCTAGTGTCCTTCAGATGGGAAGATGTTTTATAGGACAAGGCAGAAACCATCTTTAGTTTATGATGTTTTCAGATACATGCATTTTCTTATAGAAGTAAATTGTGCCTAACTTAAATAATAATACATGTAGATCGGAAAGTTTATCACTCAAAAGATTTTAAAAAATTAGTGTGCTAGTTTTGAACTCAGTCTTGCTTGTACAGGCCATTAGGGATTGCCTATAATGACACATTACTGAGTCACAGGGTATCACCTTACAGTGTGTGTTACTTACTCTGCTTTTCCTTCCCAACTAGACACTGCACATGCCTTAAGGTGAAGGTCTAATTTCAACTAATCTTGGCATCTCAAGTTTTCTAAGCTGGTCTCTTTATTGTTATTGAAGAAAAAAGGCCTCTTAGGGTGAATTATTCCTTATATTTTAGCCACCTCTTGCAGAATGAGATTCTCTTCTTTCCATTTAACATACACGGTGATGAGCACAGCTACTTAAGACACTGACAATGAAATATAGGTTTCAAAGTTTCGGTCAGACTCTCATACAAAGCTATGAGTAGCTAGTAAATGGTGAACTCAAACCCTACTGTAAATTCCCTGCAAACATAGTCCCTCAGTCTCAGTTTCCTATATTTAAAAGTTGGATCCAAGTGGTATCCTTCTGAAAGCATGAGAAATGACAAACACACTACCAGCAACTGAGTTGCTCAGATACTGCCGTAAGTTACACGTAGATGTATTTTGTATGTATATCTGTAAGCATTCACAATGTATATGCACAAGGACTATAATTAGTATTAACAAATTTATGGATGCTTAGATATTTCCTTAACTTTACAACCAAAATAATTTTTGGTTAAGTGTATCTCTGAATTATCTTTGAAGGAAAACACAAAGTAAGATTATAGTCAAGTAGAACTCCCTTTTACTGAACAACAGTCAGGACCCCAAACTCCTGCACTACAGTATGCATAAGGTCTACCTTACGCAACAGGTTTAACAGACCTATCAGATTTCTTGCACCTAACATGAGGTCCTGCTGTTTCTTGCTTCTTACTTCCTTGCTGATCAACCCTGTCTCAATTTACGCAGCAGAAGTGCCCTCTCCTGCAGCCCAATCCCATGTACCAGCTGTACCAATGGACCAGTGCATCTTTTGTTAAGACCTCCTGTGGTATTCTTTTTGCTATTAGAGAAGACGACATGCCTGGGGCTAAAAGATGACATTATTCCAAATGAGAAAAAGAACAGGTAAACCCAAGATTTAGCTGATGTCAGCTCAACTGAAGCCTCTTTCCCCCTTGCTTTCTCTCTCCCCTTTTCATGTGGTACCACAAAGATGACAGGCTGTGAGCTAAGGAGAGGACAAGTTTTATATTTTCCATCCTCCCTTCTCACAATTTTTAGAGTATACTATCCAGTTGTTCTTCACCATCAGTTTAAGCTGCTTTATTAAAAGAAATTGTAATGAGACCAGCGTTTACACCTGCAAGAAACTAATAAGTTGTAATACTGATATTTGAAAGCTACTGGCTAGGACTAACACAACAGGAATAAGAGGTGTGCCTGCCAACATAGTGCTCTTTTGTTAAAAGGATGGACACTGATACTGCTTTGCATGCCGTTGCCAGTCCCTCTGCAAAGATGAAAAGCAGCATTTATACTGGCAGGATTTAAAAACGACAGCATTAGCATTCAACTCATACGTGCTGCAGAGAGAAGAAATGCGATTATTTTCCTTTCTAGCTAAATTGTATGTGCTGTTATGCCATCTCTTCCTCTTTCTCATTTGATAATTTCGTGAATGAATACTAAAGCTCCCAGTTATGCCTTGCCTTCTATTATGTGCCTGGTTTTCCTGAGTGCTATTTTTCTTCCAGCTAAAATTAAGAGAAAAAGGGGAGGGGGGGGGAAATTAGGCCAGACCTATGGTACAGACAAAAGCCGTAACTGTGCATGGGAGCAGAATACTTGGTGACTCAAATACGTAACTGAAATCTCTGAAAACATTTTTCCAGTTTGCTTTGGACAATAAAAATCCATAAAGTTGATACAGGACATTAAATAAAGTTTTCTACAGGAAAACACCACAGAAGATGATACTGGCCTGGGAAAAGAAGGTTAGATTAACACATCTCTATTTTAAACAGAAAACGTTGCTAGAGCATTTACAGAAGAACAAATATAATGCATCATATCCAATACCAAAAATTGATTAGCATCATACTTTACAAGAAAAATCTTATACAAAATATTTAAAAGTTAAGTATTAACAACTAAATAATTTACAAATGTTATATCCCCAAAATCTTTAAGAAAAATCTTACAACTTTACACTCTGGTTTTGTACTTTTATCAGAAGCTAATTCCATGGGGACAAAGAGCTGTGGGTGGCTGGTGAGTCTCAAGTAGCCGTGAATCTACTACTTTTTTTAAGCCCATCCTGTTTCCACATCCTCTGTGTGTCACAAAGATGGGGACTGTGTATTCCCACACGAATTCCCCAAATTTGGCTTCTCTCATGCCTGCAGGACCAGCCCTTTTCTGCTATCTGGTAGTATCTGCACTTACAGAAGAGCGGCACAATTTGCCTTAAAAGTGAAGGAGAGGCCCAGACATTTAATTTCTCTTTCATGGGAATCCACTGCTCCATCAGGCTTGGACATCTCTAGTTTTCCCGCTTTTTTTAAATCTCCAAGATAAACATTCTTGTAGCATTCCATTCCTCCTGCCCCTCAAACAGCCAGCTTTCCTGAATTTTGTGCTGACTGGTTTAGGGAGCTATGCGAATGTGTTTACTCTTTTTTCTGCCTTCAGGTTCAGACAGAGAGGTGGTTCTGTTTTACTTTTTTCAAGCAGACAGATTCTTCCAGTTTTTCTCCCAACTCATTGCAGCTGACACCTTACGATAAAGAGAGGGTCTATTCAAGAAGGCTGTTCAGGCAGCATGACAGAATCCTTTAGGACAGCAATATAGGTACAGGCTCCATTTCAAGAAAAAAAATAATGAATTTCCCCTATGACAACTCCAAAGAGCCTACAACTTGGCTTTCTGTGCTTGTAGATCATCCACACTGGCTGCACAGGATGGGAAGAAGGTTCCCAGCTGCTTTACGCCAGTTTTGAGCTGAAGTCCTATTTTTTTTGTTTGCAGCCAGAGGTCAGCGTACCAAGGAAGGGAAAACTGGACCTATGTAGGTGAAGCTTCCTCTCAAACTCTAACATGGTTGTCAGGGTACCAAGAACCACTTTAATTATGCTTTTCTTTGTTGCAAATCCATGTTGTTTATTCTTCCCTGCCTCCTCCAAACTCACTTCTACGGCTCTTCCTTTCAAACTGTTGCCTGCCCCTCAACCCTCAAGCAGCTCAGTATTTCAATACCTTTTAGAATTGAAGAGAATTCTCAAATTCCCTTTACAATGATGTGCTTTCTTTTAGCTGTCTCTAGATAGATTTTGGTACTCACACTTGTAAGTACTCCCATTTCACAGCTGAATCACTGTCAGTAATAATCTCCAAGAAATAAAGGTGCTTATTCTTCTCAACATTTGGACAAATCTGCTGGTTTTTAGCATAGATGAAATCACAGATCACAATTCCAGAAAACAAACGGGTCTTCTTCTGGTCTACAGACCTCAAGATGACTTATTTTCAGTTGCCAACTGCCCCGAGTTAATCGGAGACAACACCTACTAATTTCACAGAAGAACATTTATCCTGATGTTTACTTGACGGACATCTAGGTGGAAACACATTTTAATCTTAGTGTGCTCACTCAGACCTAGAACACGCTAAACAACTTCACAGTGAAGCCAACTTCGGCTCATCGATTTCCAGTGAACTTTCTGGAGCAGTACGTATCTTCAGTGAACAAGTAACAGAGTTGCTTTAGCTCTGCTCTAAAAAGTTAGATTTGGGAAACACTCTTCAGTGTGACAAAAGGCTAGTCGTGCAGCCCAAGAATAAAATGCCAGCAAGCATTAAAACCTCAGTAATTTATCACTCTCTGCTTCAGCATCTGTGTACCTCAATATCAACCAGCACATTATAAAGTCTATTTGTGCAGATACTCTGGGTCATTTGTTCGAAGACAAAATGCTTGCAGATTTCTGATGAAAAAAGAAACCGATGAGCTAAGTGATACATTTCCCAGAAATCACTTTTCCCTCATCAGCGTGCTGGGAACAGTGGTCAAGAATTCTCTAGGTGCTCTTCCAGAGTTTACATCTATTGACAAAAAGTGACAGAATCAACCTTTCCTTATTTTCAATAGCCAGAATAGAATAAAAACAAAAGGCCTAAACAGAGCAGTACAAGGCTGGAACTTGAAACACATAAGCATGTTCCACGATTTCACATATATGAAATAAGAGCAAGAATGAGGCCAACTACTAAGAGAATGACTAGAAATGGGAATAAGAATTCTTCAATTGGACTGGGTAAGACAATTCCTCCCGTAGGTGAGGTACCCTCTGTTCAGTGCACCAAGTTGATAAAGTCTGTTCCTGGTATTGACAATCAAGATTGAATAGATATTCACTGTGCCAGCAATCTGGAATTTCACCCTTCCACCCTCCCCTTCAACAGCCAAAGAGGCCAAGAACATGAACCAAAAGCAAGTTGCAGTCACATAGGGCATGCTATTTGGTCACAAGAACCTACTATCCTCTAGTTTGATACATACATCAGTATGTAAGATACTGATAATGTCCTCTGCTGATAAATTAAGGTGATTTTGAGTTTTGCTCCGTGAACCCCAAGTGGTAATGCTTCTTAAGCATGGCCTGATTCTTTTCTTTCTCTAACCTACCAGACCTACTATTAAGTGCACCTACCAGAACAACTAGAGTACCTAGCTTGTGCTGGAAAAAATAACACTAAAAACAGCAACAGAAGATTGTTTAAAAAATAATTCCTCATGCTGAAGATTTCATGAAATCTGCTTGCTTGTTCATTTCCCATTGAGGAAGATTTTTGCAGTCCACTACTTTTTAATCAAGTACTTTTCACATAGTTTTTCCTTTAGTTAAAGCTACTCTGGGCCTAGACACTTATTTTGTGCTTAAGAAACTTAAAACATTTACTCCAGTAAAACTTCTTATTCTCTTTTGCCTAGCCTACAGAAAATAAAGGGGGGAAAGAGCTGCAAACTGTAGATGTGGTCCAAGTTTTAAAAATATCTTTGTTGAGAGTTCAGCAAAAGTCTGATTCCTGAGGTGATATGGGGGGGGGGNTAGATCAAATCTTTTATCTTCCAGGAATACAAGTTAACTAACTCAATCTTTGAAGATAAAGTTGTTGAGTCAAAAAGGTATGCTAGCACAGCGTTGAAAGAGAAGATCTCTTAAGAAGAGATTTCTCAGTCAGCAACCTGGTGATTGGTACATTCCATTTTGAAGTACTACAAAAATTGCATGGGTTTTTTCATTCCGTAATGCCTTCAATATGTACAGATGTAGGCTTCTTCTGTTCTTCACCGATAAGTATATATTCTAACTGCCAAGTTCTCTCTCTCACACTCTTTATGTACTGTCACTTTTTAAACTGGTGGAAAATTCTTCATTTATTGGCAGCTTCTCATTGTCAGTAATTTTCCCAAGTTTGATGGAGCACTAGATTTCCAAGAAAGAGAAAAATAAAATTATGTTCCTTACCTGAATTTTGTCTTCTCTGAACAGGGATCTGCTGCTCTGTCAGGACCCACCCTGTGTTGGTTGCATTCAGCAACTCTTTTTGTATTCTGGCTTCATGGGGTTGGTCAATGTCTTTCTCATCAGAGGTTTTCTGGTTGGAGAGAGAAAGAATTGCAAATGTACTCTGCCTAGTACACATTTTTTTCTCGTGCCTCTATTCCAGCAGGGTGACTCATAGTTTAAATCTGTTTATTTTTCCTTGCAATTTTACAGCTTTGCACCTCTGACAGTAGGGCCTGGAGAGATGTCTGCAGTTCCACCTACTCACCAGCCGAGAGGGCTACCAAACAGACTTCCCAGTCTTGGTGGAGATGAGAAAAACTAGCAGTTTTCCCAATCTGATGGAGCAGGAGATTTCCATTCAGAGAAGACAAAACTAATGAAGGAAATTGATTTTTCAACTACCAGTTATTTTAATCTGTCCATAGCAGTTTCAGTATCATGTAGGGTTTTTTCTGTCTTGCCTCAGAGTGCCTAGAAAAATTCTTCCCATTTGAGGGTTTTCTACATCTTTCAGCACAGTTAATATTTACTATTCCGAGAGTTTCAGAGAGAGATGTGTAACAAATTCTGGGATTAACAGGAAAGGTTGTATGTTAAAGAAGATTACTTATATGGCTGATTAGTTTCAAGACTGTAACTCAGCTGCTTAAGAGGATCTGAATGTTCTTGCTGTCAGAGAAAAGGAAAAGCAAAAAGTATTTTTATTTGAAAGACCACCATGCTTGTCCACTCTAGAAATAAGCCTTCGAGAGAAACAACAACAAAAATCAGTATTTGAGAGACTGGCAAGGGTTGAAGGAACTAAATCTGCTGTACCAAGCCTGAAAAATAAAAGCAGAACGTACAGATATGCTACCTTTTTACAATATTCACTACTTCCTGGAAAAGAGTTCTTTCATCAGTAGCGTAACTGACTTCTAGTCCTGTAACTCCAGATCTTGTGAGCAAGGGGGCTTGGTCTCTGCTCCCTAGAAAATAAAGTAAAAAAAAAAAAATCATTACAATTTAGAAGGCATTACATTACTTCAAACAACAATATTGCTTTAGAACAAAACATACAGCTGAAAACAAGTATGGAATACAACCTATTTTTATCTTTAACACTAATTATTATCACAATTAATTCCATGGATTTATTTTGTTCTTATTGGGTGGAAAAGTTTGTTCTTTTCACTTTGTAAAATTCTACCATATTGGTAATCTTGCACAAATTCTCAGATATAGATCAATTTGATTCAAGATAAATTTCACCATTTTACATGTACAAGAGTCCAGCTATTAGAAAATTAGTTTTGAATAAGAAATATTAAAGGACCATATAACAGTTCACACAGTGTTTTCATATGTATTTTAATTGCTAGCTTAGAGTAGTGCTTTGCAAAAATGCTTTGAGGAATGAAAATGCTACATAACATAGTATAGTTCTTTTTTCAGTACAGTTAAAAAACACACTGCTAAGTTACTAATCGAAATGGAAAAACGCGAGCAACTGCTCACTTAGTGCACATTAAGAGTGTCTACATTGATAATGTGTGAATAATAGCTAAATTCATATGCATGCAGGAACTCAGCATTTGCCTTCCATACAAAAAAACCCCTCTTTAAACGAATAATATGCAACACATACTCTGTCTTTTCATTTTCTCTATACAACAGATATTACTATCTTTGATTAAGGCAGCAATCTGGAGTTTTTAAAAGGCATTCTACTTTGACACACTCTTAAAATCTTGAGAATTAAAAAAAGTGTGCTTTCAGAAATATATGTTAAAGTGAGTAATGTAACTTACATAGCAATTATAGAAAAAGAGGGAGAAAAAAAGGTGTATCTCATTGTCCAGTCACTCCACAGGGAACTCAAAAAGTTTTAACCAAGAAAATATTGACAGCACACATCAAAGCAAGGAATGTCACAATAGCATTTAAACATATAATTTTATTTCACTAACAAAACCAGATCAGAACCTTTGATTTTTCAAAATATTACTGGACCTCTTTACAGAGAGCTTTTTCTTGATAATTTATCAGTGGCACACACCTAGGGGGCCATAGTGGCTATACTGTGGAAAAACTCACTTAGTAAGGTAATGGAGATAATTTTTTTAAAGATAGTAACAAGCATATAATACCAAAATAAACTTCACTGAGAATAATAAGAACTTAGCTTAACATGATATAGTATCTACAATACTTTGGAAAATAAACTGGTAAAAGAAGGAGCTGTTGCCTTAATGCTAAATTTATTTTTGGTAGTTTTTTGTCCACACTTAAATTTTAGACAGTATTTTGTGGTTTAATACATACTTGCAATGCCAAAGAAACCCTGAAAGAAAGAAGACTTTTTGTTTTGTTTTTGTTTTTTTACTAGCCTAAACCAGTGGTACTCAACCTTTAACAGCTGGAGAGCCACTTCTTTATTAAATGGAGTTGTAGAGCACCATAAAAATCAAGTATCGACAGTGTGATTTTTTTTTTTTTTTTCCATCATGACACTTCAATGTGTGATGATGCTGCCTCAACATCATCACATATTGATACATCACGACATGACACATCAGCATCCTCTCTCCCAGCAGCATTCTGTCTTCAGCCCCTTCTGGCTGCTAGGAAGGAGTGGGGTGGAGGGGTGGAAGGGGCAAAAGGGCGAGTTTTTCCCCATTCTGCCCCACAGCTGCTGGGTGGGAGGTGATCTCTACTCTTACCTGTGGGGGGATCCCAGCAGCTCCTTTTCTTTCCCCCTATGGGAGGGGGAACTTCAGCGACTCCCACACTGCTGGTCCATTTGCTCAGTGCTCCCCGCGCTGCCTGATAGAGTGGAGCGCCGATCAGACGCCTACATTGCGAGAGCCGCCTGTAGGGCCATGAAGAGCCACATCCGGCTCTAGAGCCACAGGTTGAGTATCACTGGTCTAAACAAAGCCAAAAAGGTACAATAGAATAAGGGCCCCTGTTTAGATCCTAAAAGGATCAGATAAAACCACAAAAATAACCCTTAAGTAAAATACAAAACATACTGTCTTGCTTTTAACATTTTCTACTTGTAGCTATCCAGCAACTCAAGTAGGAAACTAAAGGCAGGTTTTCCTATTTATACTTTTAGAACACTGCAGGAGCTTGTCCACAAGTATGCAAACATAGGTATTGCACATATGAGTATGTTATCTGTGGTTTACAGCCCATGCAATAGTTCTTTGGAAGATATAAGCAGGAAAACTTTCTCTATGTTTAATATGGCCATTCATCCAACAGTCAACAAGACAAAATTAAATGAGCTAAATAGTAATATAGATACTCGATTATATTTTGCTTGCTACTGTTTGATTACTATGAAATAAGCATTTTTGTAAATTATGTTAAGAAAAAAGAAATAGGAACCTTGGCTTGAGAGTGTCCTGTCTCTATCAATCACTATAGCACCAGTGATTTCTTTTTTATCAGTATTTGGCAGTGCAGTGTCTGATGAGATGCAATAGAATAAAGCACAGATCGGATCAAACTCTGGGTCTGGTTCCAAATCTCGTCTGGTTCGAGCATGTAACTCCATACTGATGAGGGTAAGGTGCTGGACCTACCAACAAATAAATACAGTAAGTTAGTATGTTTTGGAGCTTTCTTCAAAAAATTTTAAGAGGAGATTATTAGTGCAAATGAATTCATTGCAACATTTATATGGTCATATTATATTGTAACTAAGAGGTCACACGTGAAAATGAATAGAAATTATTAAACATGCATCTCTGGATCTCACTTTTTTGCAAAAAGCATTATCTTACCAAAAAAAGGATTAATCACTTAATACATTTTTATAGTCAGTTATTAAAATTCAGTATTTGTTTCTGAGTACTAGCTTCTACCAAAAGCAGAAAACACAAACAAACAGAAATGCTCAACTTCAACAACTCTAAATTCCTGTAATGTTTTCAAACAGTTTTGCATACTAAGCTGAATTAAGTTTCTGGACTGATCAAGAAAAAAGATTCACTGTTGGTCTTTTATTTCCTTTCCCTCTCTCACCAAGACGTGCAAACAAGCATGAAGACTAAAGACACTTACAGGAAGATATGGAGAACACCTAATGTTTCCCTCACTTGCATTAATGAACTTCCACATCATGTTGCTACACCTTTTTGCAGAATGGTTTGCATTAAGAAAACACTAATCCCTATATATTGTACAGTTTTGACTCTACAATAAATACCATAAGTATTTAATACTGTTTGAATGCAATGTTGTTGCTCTGTTGTCTTGCATAATATAGTTAATAATGTGGACTAACGGGCAAATTGGAGGGATTATAAGGGAAAAGTTACAAACACTTCTGAGTATGTAAGCTGCCCTGAGGGCAGCTTGATTTCCTCTAGATTTGCATCCTAAATCACTACAGCCATCACTGAAATGGAATTTTACTGTCAAGCTCTATCTCCATTTCCTGCAAAATCATTAGTTTCTTGTGGCTTCTCTTATGTCATCTACTCAGTGTATAAAAGTTCTATCTCCCCATGTCATCTGTAAATTGGTCAACAGCTAATTTCAAGCCACGGATCTGGTGACTGTCTGGGAGCACACATGCTGTCTGGCCAGTCAGCAGCCAAACACAGCATTACTGTATTCACATCGCATCTCTTTCTCCAGCACCAATTTTGAACTCTCTTCCCAGATCAACCACTGACCTACATGAAATATGCAGAGACACTCTTTGAGATAGGTACCGTTTTGTTAAATGTAGTAGAAACTGGCCAAGAGTTTCAGAAGACAACACAGAGATACAGGGAGGGCCCAACTGAATGATACCAGATGCCTTGTTTCTTAAGAAGATGATCCATGAAAGTTATGCTCAACTAGTTTTTCCAGTAATGTTTTTTATACAAAACTTATTATTTCTTCCCTCTGATCTTTCCCTTATTTTCATTTTTTAAAGGAACGTTTACCACCTTCTCAACAAAAATACCGTGAAATTCTAGTTCAATACTATTAAATAAAGGCACTTGGAGATCAAGCCGAAAGTAGTAGAGCAATGACTTAGAGCTGCAGACATCACACACTGATTAATTTTAAGTCAGGCGGGGACCAAGGAGAAAAAGATTTATAAATTATTCCATTATAAAACTGGTCTGATAAACTATCATTTTACAAAATAACATAAAAGTAAGTTACCTCATGTAAAGATTTTGCTTCCTGCAGGTTTTCCACACTGACTTTGAAACCGTAAGTGTTATTTAAAGATGGTCCTTCAATCTGAGAAGTCTCTTTCTTTGGAGCACCAAGAGCAGCAAACTGATTCTTATTGGGGGGAGGGGAAAGGAAAAAAAAAAAGCACAGTATAATACTGAAAAAACTATAGGCTGATAAATTCATATACAATATTAAATACAAATTTATCAATGAAAATACAAATGCTACACTACAATTAGTTTTAAAAAAAGCTTTCACTACCTCTTCATGTCATTTTTCAACAGGGAAGTGACAGTTGTATCTTTCTGCCTTTTAGGAATAATTTTAATGAAACTTCACAATAAAGCAAGAGGCAGTTTGAAATACTTAAAAAAAAAAACAACAACCACCAAACACAAAAAACCCAAAACGTGACACATATTGACTTTCATAGCAGCCTGAGGACAGAAGCACCAGCAAATTTCTATTCTCTCTTGAGCAGCAATTCATCAAAAACCTCTGTTTCAGTCACCGCTTTTTAATGCACTTAATTAAGAGTACACTTAAGTACCCACTTGAACTGGGTGAAATATGTTGAGAACAAAAGAAAAGACTATTGGGTCATTTCAGTAATGCATCTACTCCACCATTCTGTTTCCAACATGCCCCCCAGTAGGACCTTGACAAGCTTGAGAGGTGGGCCTATGCGAACCTCATGAAGTTCAACAAGGCCAAGTGCAAGGTCCTGCGTATGGGTCGGGGCAATCCCAAGCACAAATACAGGCTGGGTGGAGAACAGATTGAGAGCTGTTCAAGAGAAGGACTTGAGGGTGTTGGTGGATGAGAAGCTCAACATGAGTCAGCAATGTGTGCTCACAGCCCAGAAAGTCAACTGCATCCTGGGCTGCATCAAAAGAAGTGTGGCCACAAGGTCGAGGGAGGTGATTCTGCCCCTCTAGTCCACTCTGGTGAGACCACACTGGAGTACTGCATCCAGCTCTGGGACCCCCAACATAAGAAGGACATGGACCTGTTGGAGCAGGTCCAGAGGAGGGCCCATGAAAATGATCAGAGGGCTGGAGCACCTCTCCTACATAGACAGGCTGAGAAAGTTGGGGTTGTTCAGCCTGGAGAAGAGTAGGCTCCAGGGAGACCTTATAGCAGTCTTCCAGTACCTAAAGGGGGCCTACAGGAAAGATGGGGAGGGACTCTTTATCAGGGAGTGTAGTGATAGGACGAGGGGTAACAGCTTCAAACTGGAAAAGGGTACTGGAAAAGGGTAGATTCAGACTAAACACAAGGAAGAAATTCTTTACTCTGAGGGTGGTGAGACACTGGTCCAGGTTGCCCAGGGAAGTTGTGGATGCCCCATCCCTGGAAGTGTTCAAGGCCAGGCTGGATGGGGCTTTGAAGAACCTGGTCTAGTGGAAGGTGTCCCTGGCCATGGCAGGGGGGTTGGAACTAGATGACCTTCCAACTCAAAACATTCTATGATTTTAAATAGCTATGTAACATAGGGAGCAGAAATACTGTTTAGGGAAAACATACGAGTCTGATCATTTTACGCGATCGATTCCCTTTCTACTCTGTCAGAATACCAGTGCCATTCACTGCCTATGTCGTTTTCAGAAAATGCTTAAAACATTGCCTAAAAACTAATACACACAGATATGTAAATATACACACACACATATAAAAGGGAAATCAATAGAACTTAAAAAGGATGCTGCAACTGAAAGAGCAAAACAACATCCTTATATGCTGTCTCTTTGGTGTTTCAGTAGCATCTCACTACCCTAAAATATAGAACATACTCTCAATATCCAACTTTTTCTTCCCCCTGCAAATTAAACTGATTTCTTCTTCCTAACTTTGAGTGTACACTGATTGCACCCTACCATTTAAAATGTATTTTCAAGATCTTAACTGCAAAAGAATAAAACAACACAGGAGAACACAGAAGAAAAAGAGAATGGAAATGTGTATGTGCAGCATAATAAAAATCTATCTACATAAAATCTTAATTTACCTTCATTTGTGTGGTTAGAAGTACTCTTCGAAGACCATCAGTATTATTTCCCCTCTTATGGCTCAGTTTCTGGGCTTTTGGTTCTGTAAACATATATTAGTGCAAAACTGCTTAGCCCCAATAATATTGTCTAAACATTAAACAACAGGTTGGAAACAAGCAGAGGCATTTGGTTGACATTATAAAATTTTTTAAATATATAAACAAATAGAACAGCAAAAGGGTGCTCTGGTTCTAGACTTTTTTCATAACTCATAGTTACTTTAACAATAATGCACAGGCCTTTTCCTTTCCAAAACTAGTTTTAAATATATTTTTGTGGAGATATAATTATTTTCTCATTATGTCAAAAGAAATATAATATCTTATCATATTCAGATTTTTTTTTTGGTATCATTAGAATCACTTAATGGATTTACCTGTGGATAAAGGAGTAAACCCAAGAACTTCAGGTACTCCATCTTGATTTTTTCTCTGCACAATGGGTGTACTATGTAGGCAAACACATTCAGGATTTCCAGGATCTTCATTAACTGGAAATGGAGATGTGTCAAAGGACGTTCTAATGTCCTCTTGGGTGGATGGAGAGTTTTGTGTGCTTCCAATAGGTGCTACATCATTTCCTTCCACAGAAGACAAAATAACATCCTGGCTTTTCCACTCTGTGTCTTCTAAATTGGACTGCTTGGGATCTGGAGATGCCACTTGCTGCCAAGGAGGAAGTACTGGCGAATCTGGTGAACTGTAATTGACGTAATAATCTTCCTCCTCCTCTTCCTTATCATGTTCTAATGCTGAAGTAGTAAGTGTCTTGCTTTCAGATGGAGTTTTATTAGAGTCTATGTCATTTGTAGAATTTATAGAAGTTCCTATAGTGCTTATAGACTTATCACAGGTTTCCTTGGTTTGTGTTTTTGTGGTTTCTGCCACAGAAGCAGGAGAGTTCTTTGTAGGCACAATAGGTCTTTCATCTTCCAGGCTAGATAAATTTAAATCTTTAGCTGCTTTTACTACTTCTATAGATTTCTCTTCAGACAATACTGCAGAGCTGATATTCTCAGCTACCTTTTCCAGCTCAGCAGGATGATTTTTAGGCAATTTCTTGAAATGTTCATACTCTTCTTTGGCATGAAGCCATATCTGAACTTGCTGTTGGCTTGGAGCACACTTGCATGGCATTATGACTATTTTTTTGTCTTCACTAGTTTTATGGCTATTACTTTCTCTTTTGTTAACAGTGGAGTGACCATAACGGGGAGGAGATCCTGGTCTAGGACTTTCTGTCATTGCTGAAAATGCAGTCTTCCAGAGACGTAGACCTTCTAATGAGAAGTCTCCCTCAAACTCAAGCAGGTCATTTGGCAGTCTAGTTTCCACTGTGAGAAGCCGTCCTCCAATCTCCCTGTGAATAAAATAGTTTGAATTATTGTTTTGCTTTAAACTGCATTGCAGGCAGTCCTCAAGATGATATACAAGCAAGTCCTGCTAACTAGTTTTCTTTCTATGCAACTCCTGTGGGAAGTATCTTTTACAAACCAGGCAGGCACATTCCCACTTACTACAATAACATCAAGCAATAAAAAAAAACAGTGTCATGAATGAAAATGGGTATTTGCATGGGAAGTACAGTAATTTTCAACTTCAAATGTATGTATATCAGATGGGATCTTTCATGAATCTGTGCCACATAACAGCATAAAATTGTTTACAGGAATAAGTTAAATTTAATATAATCACAAACATACGTAGACAGAAATGCATTTAACACAGTACCTTGGCTTTTCTGGAGCATCTGAAGGATTGCTGCAAAATGGTTCCTGATAAATTGTTTCTGCAAGATCATGATCCAGCAAAGTTGCCATGATTTCTTCACGACTAGGTGGGGACATGAGAGGCTTAAGAATGTGAGCAGTACGAGGTGTAAAACTTCCATTCTTGGACTGTGAGGGAGAACTGGTTGATCTTGGTGAACTATCTGGAGTTGGAGTTAATGCCTCATTGTTTCTTGAAACATATAATTCTAAATCCTCAGAAGCTGCATCTATAAGTTCACCATCAGGAGAAGACAATATGGATGTAAAAGAGGTATTAACTGAATCAAGTGGTTGACAGGGTTCAAAAGTGGTTTCTTTTCTAATGTGGCTTTGAATCCAGTCTGAGCTGGTTGGCTGAGGAAGGTTAAGAAATCTCTCTTTATTTACTGTATTTCTATTCAATTTGAATTTTTCATTTAAACAGACCTCAGTCTCTTGCGTACAAGAGGTATCAATAGAACTAGATCTAGAAGTTGAAGGATGAATATTTTTCCTCCGTTGGCTATGGCAGTGGTTCTCGTTATTATCCAGTGAGGTTTTATCAAAAAGCTCAGGGCTCAGGGAACCAGACCGTATCCATTTACTTGTGCTTGAAGAACGCTGCTTTTCCTCCTCAGGTTTTTGGTCATTATGACACAGAAAGTCATTTTCTGTTGTTTGTCCAGAACCAAGATCTTGAACTGCATCACTCAAGAACTTCTGGGGCAAATTTTGATCTGCTGGGACAAATTGGCTTGCGGAATAAAAACTGCAAAATCCAGTTTGCCCTATAGTATTAATATCAAAGTTGTAATTGTGGTCTGGAGACAAGCTGTCTTCAAGTGAGTAGCAGCTTTCAAAACCAGGGTCTGAAAAAAACCCGGGGCTGTCATCAGACACAGTGTGATCAATGCGACTAGTGATCTGCTGGCTTAAAGACTCCATTTTTGAAAGTTTTGGTGTTTTTTCTCTAGGTTTTGTATTCCTGGGAGCACGAGATTTTTTTGGCGATGCGACTGACCGTGACCTTTTGATTGCTTTATTCTGTTCAAGAGGGCATGGTATATTCCTGCTTAGCTGCATTTTAGCCGGTAATGGTTCCTGTGTAACATTTGCATTCAGAGCTTTCTGCTGTCTCTTCTGGAGTAACTCTTTCAAAACAGCTAGGCCAGACTGTCCTTCACTGAATGCTGATGGGGCCACTATAGTCCTGTTTTTATACTGGGAGATGGGTTTTTGTTGCATGGTTGTTTCTGACTGAGATCTTTGTTTTACTGTTTCAGGTTTAAAGTGCGACATATCCAAAATAAATCCTCTCTGGTTTTGATCCCAATTTAACTGTTTCACTGGAGTCTTCAAAGATGTTACAAAACAGTTCTTAGGCAACTGAAGTGGCCCAGGGCTTTCCTCAGATGACTTAAGAACAGAAGAACAAGGATCAGAATGCTTGGATGCCTCTGGTAAACAAAAAATCTGCTGTTGATTATTGTCTTTACAATGCACATAGTTAGTGGCATGTAACTGATCCATCTTCACTGTGTCCAAAGACTCACGAGCTTCATTTAATTTCCCAGCTGGTGGTAAATGTCTGTTTTGCAAATTTTTTCTCTCTTCTGTTTTTGCAGAAATCTTATCTTTAGAGATGCGGGCATTCGGTGTTACCTGAGTTGAGTGATTAGATGCATCAAATATGTTTCGAATGAGAGCAGAATCCTTCATTCTAAATACAGCACTTTGAGTCCTGGGCCTTTGAGAGCTCATTTTTGGTACTTCCCTTTCAGATGCCACAGGAGTAGATGCAAGAGATGCATGAGGGTCTTCTCGTGGAGTAGGTAAACACTGTGCATCTACAGGCTTATCAATTTCCATCAATGAATGAAAACAGCCTGATGAATTACCTTGTGCATCAGCTGCTGAAGGGAGCTGTGCTGACGGTAGGTATCCTGCTGAATAGCCAGGAAGAGAACTGTCTTTCCGGTTATGAAGTGGTTGCGAGCTGACAGAGTTGTAAGAAATCTCAGGCAGATCTTGATGTTTCAGCATAAATTTCACTTCTGCAGTAGAGTGAATACTTCCTTTTTCATCTTTTAATACAACACGTTTTCTTGAGGATGCTTTTTCAGCTGTTTTTTGTCTTTGTTTTGTTCTAGGTTTCTTCTTTCCATCATCTGCTGTTTTATCAGCCTGATTAATCTTTTTCTTTTTCTTGGTAGATACAGTGGGGCTAGCAAATTTCTTTTTACATTTCTTAACCTGAGTTTTTGCTCGACTATTTTTTCCTACACTAGAATTAACAGTCTTGCTGTTGTACATATTGGGCCCCCTACTAAATAAAGCTTCTCTGTCCAGGTTGGTCAAAATTTCTTCTGCTTTTGGATCAGTGGGAGACCAGCAGCGAGGTGGAGATGTGTTTACTGGGCTTGTGCTTCTCTCAGAAAGAAAACCTAACTTAGACATAACATCACTATAGTTATAGTCACAGTCTTCAGCTTCAGCATTGTAGGATGGTGAAGGAGGAGAAAGAATTGTATGAGTCCTTCTTCTGAAAGATAAAGTTCTTTTAATATTTTTACTACCTGTTTTTTGTGGTTTTCCAGCTTTTTTCTTGGTTGACTTATGTTTTGCTTTCCTTTTGTGACTTTTCTTTGGTGTTAGTGGATAAATAGGATATTTGGTTGCAGGAGAGTCAGGAACTTTTGGCCAAAAGTCCTTTAAAGGTGCAAGCTTTTTATATAAGTTCATCTTTTCCTCTGTGAGTACTACTCTTTCCTCACTAGAATCTACTTTCCCTAGTTTAACAAGCATATTTTTTCTCCCTCTAAATCTATTGATGATAATATATTTAATAATAACAGGTGGCAATTTTTTAGAAAGTTTTCTACGCTTTCGAGACTTCTGAGACCCATCCAAACTTTCAACACTTTCTATCGGTTGAGGTAGATTAATTTTTGAGTTGTGTGCGACAAAGCTTGATTCACTGTCTTCAGTTTCATAATTTACCTTCCGTTTCGTTCGGAGCGTGTATTTATTCCCACATAAACCAAATGACTGCTCAGTTTCAAGAGATCCATCTGCAAACTGGCAGTCAGTATAATTAGCAGTACTTGTAGGCATTTTGTTTTCAAAAGCCTCAAGAGGAACTTGAACTAAGTCACTAGGTAAAGCACTATCCTTATCAGGAATGTTACTACAAGCATTACCTTGTGTATAGCAGCTTTCCTTCACTGATGCAACATCATTTACACTTGCAGGCTCGTGATGATTGATAAAACTATGTTTCTTTTTATTCAGCTTCAACCTGGACTGTTTGTTGCCTTGCTGTAATTTATACGTCACGGGAGCTAACTTCTGTGGTCGACTGAGACAATTAGAAAGAACAACACTAGGAAAGAACATATAATGTGCTGCTTGTTGACTGAGGCTTGGCTTTTCTGCCTTATGCTCCTGAAATTCTTCATATCTAATTTTAAGCTTATTAAGGCCACCTTCATCAGTGTTATTTTCAAGTGAATGTACCACAGTTCGACTGCCTCCTGAACAAGACACCAATTCACAATTTTCTGTAACTGTTGCTGGAAAAAAACTATTTATACTTGTACTGCTGGACTTTTCGTTTACTTCAGAGGACATTTTACCTTTGGAGTGGCTGGAGTGGCTCAAATCGGAAAAGTTAAATAAGTTTTTATTCAACATGCTGTCACCAATGTGGCGGCCCACGTGCATAAAAGAGACATCCTTTTCAGCCTTTCTGATGCTAGTATACTTCCTACTTGGTATCTGTCTGCTTACTGATGAAATATCATCTTCATACTCAAAAATATTATTTTCACATGAAGGAACTTGGAGAGTATCTTTCTTGTTACTCTCTTTGTGAGAGTTTTCTGCATGGGTACTATTGCTGAATGGAGCTGGGTACTTTGCTGAGTAAGTGCTTTCTTTTGTAAGAGAATGGACTGAAAGTTCAGGTCTTGTTTCTGTGTTTGGTTGTGAGAGGTCTTCTACTAAATCTTCATTATTCAAAACATGGTTAGAAAGGGCACTTGTGTGTTTACACTGAAAAGTAATTTTAGCAGAAGATGGGGGTTCTAGCGTAGCAGCATCTTTGTGAAAGATTGAAGTCTTTACAGACATTTTGCTTGTTGCAATGACGGAGGAGTGAGTTCGAGAACTTTCATTATTCAAAGGATTGTCTGAAATGGAAGACAAGCAATTTTACTCTAGTTTTCCTATAAAAAAAACCCCAAAACTTAAGGCATTAACCACTTTAATGACATTTTCCTGAAAGCCCTCCCATCCAAAGAAGAAACAAACCTCTTCTAAATCACATTGCATTTATGATCATGACAACTACAGACCCTGAATACATGAGTTGCCTTATCAAAATCATGTTGTCAGTACATTTGTGGTTCAGCCGTTGTCAGCTACTCCTAAATGGTACGCTTGCATACAAATGCCAAAGATTTCATGCTCATTTTCTGAAAGAAGGCTTCTAAAAATCACTTTCAGATAACTAAATATAAACAGATTGATTTCTAGAAAAGCTTGTATCCTGCTTTGTCCCTGAGAAGTATACATACTCATTGGCTCTGAAAAACAAAGAACTTATTCAGATGAATTTCCCCATATAGAAAAGTCATTGCACAGAAAGCTAAAGTACTATCTTACAACATGGCAAAGGCACTGTCCTGTGCGCTAAGCATAGGTAGGTTTGCTGCACTTCTATAAAGCAGAGCAATTTGCCACCCATTCAAGTGTTTATGCAAGGTGCTTGCACCATTTAGTTATATTATGAATTCATATCCATGCATTAACATTCCCACACAGATCTGTGACCAGCATGTGCTGCAGTAACTGCCCTGTGCAGACTTATTACATGATACCTGAGAATTTCTCTCTTTCACTGATACTTTCACCACATTTACTGCAGAGTAAGTGTGGACAGGCAGGTGGTAAGTAACAAATTAACAACTGGTTTTCAGCAGCTGTGTGCTTGTTCATAACCACAATGAACATCAAGTAATTTGAAGGAGTTTATTCCTCTGCAAAGAGGCAGTTACCACAGAGCTCCTGGCACGCAGCATTTTGTTCATGTGTCCACAACTTTAGCTGAAATGTTGAAGGGTGACAGGAGTTATAAAACACGCTGTATGACCTGGAAGCACACGCTGCACACTGTCGTACTAGACAGGGGATCCTTTGGGCCTTTACTGTTAAATCTCAACCAATTTGGGGATTATCTTAGACTCATGCTGCTGTCTGCTTAGCAATTTATATGTTGCCGGGCGAGAAAAATAAAAGGAAGTCTCAATCTGTTTCTAATAACATTTTATAATGCATACACAGCCCCTGAACTGTGAAACACAGCTGGGAGATGCTGCCTATGATTCTTTGAGGGTAGGAGTCGACACAAAGAATGAGGATGATTAACTGAAAACCAAGAAAATGGGGGTTTAGTGAAGTGTCAACGAACACTTGAAAGATACCTTACTATTCAGATATAAAAATTGCAAAAGTACTTGTCAGTCAGTCAGATGTTATGGACCCAGATTCATGTGTGGATAAGCATTTTCTAATTTAGAGGAACTGTCTTTAATTCACTGTATCTCCTATTATAAGAAGTTGATGTAAAAGTTCACAGTAATAAACTCATTCTATCTTCTATCCTAACACATACTTCTTCTGCATGTGATATCTCATATACTTAAAATATTCTAAAATTTAAACAATGATTTAAGATACAGTCTCATTAGCCAGAAGCACCGCTTCTTACATTAAATTTCAAAGTACTGCAAATAGGGAAATTACAATTGTATATTTCGCAAAACCAAATCATATTAGTAGTACATCAAGTCATGTATTAACACTACCATTATACCTATAAAAGCAAAGGAAAAAGCAAATTTGCTTTAAACAGTGAACACAAAAGAATAGCTGTGGTTGTCTATGTAATAAGAGCATATAGCTCACTTTCTCTAATACAGAATTGCTAATAGATATATTAAGACATATGTATTTTATGTAGTAATAGATGATGTTTGTTATTTTTGTCAAATAGCTTAAAGCGACACAAACCAATACAGAAATTTTGTAAATGATTACATTCCAGTCCCAAAGAGCAAATGCAGTAAATAGGAAATTAGGTACATACATGAGCAGACACAAGATTTTGCATTAACCAGTTTGTACTATGGATTAAGAAAGAAGCTTCTGCACAAAGTGATGTTAACCACAAATTTCAAAGGCAATGAAGTATGACTAATACAACATTTCTAAACAAAGAAGAGCAATTACTGTTGATTAGACCACAAAGAAAAGTGAACCTAATCATGAGAATAACCTGGATACAGATAGGTATTTTTCCCAAGATCCATACATTTTACATTGTTTTGCTCAACAGAATTTTATAAATGTGAAAATATATAGATTGTCTAATGAAACGAATAATAATATTTATATATGTGCCTAACCTCAAAGCGTGCATTGTATTAACTAAGGTTATTTGATCAAAGACAGCAGGTTATAAAGAGATGGCAAGAGATATCTCTACGGATTAATTTAATTTTTTATAGATTTTGAAAGGCAGTTTCTTCTGCACCAGCTTTGCCACTGCATAGTTTTAACTCATGCAATCCCAAGATGTAACATGCATGCTGCTGAATGAAACATAGGCTGAAACAAAGGCTCACTGTATTTTAGCATGTGTGGCAAATACTTGCAAAGCAAAGAACTATCTAAATTCACACAATAATACATTGACTATTTACAATGAAATCCTAGCAGGATAATGATCCTACAGAATCATTAATTTTAACACCATATTTGCGTAACAGATAGTAAAACACCTTTGCAACAAGGTAACTATATTTTCCATTAAACTAATAAAACAATGCCCTTTTTTTGATCATTAATACAATAGGAAAAGCAGATTCTGATAATTCGTTGAGGGCACTGAGATTAAAATATTGTTGGCTTTTAAGGAAGATGTTAAGGGCCTGCTTCTGCAATCCATTGAGAGCATTTCCATCCAATCGAAACAAGAATTGAAAATGGTTAGCACTTTTGAGAATTAGCAAATTGATCTGAAAACAAACTATGACCCAGGTAATAATTCAACTTCCAAAGCTCTTTTTCCTGTTTACTTACCACCGTTTTCATCTGCAGTCCCATCTAACTGAGGTATAGAGAGATTAGTTAGGAGCATATTGTTACCACTCCACTCCATTTCTTCCTCTGAAGACGAATCCTCTTCTGTTGAACTTTGATGTGTATTTTTGCCAGCTGACCTAGAGAAAATGAAGGAACTAATTAATGCACAGTACTTCTCCTAGAAAATACCAATAGCCACAGGGAATCTCAAAATCAAAGGGGTGTGGTGCTATGTGGTTATGTAATTTAGGGGAGCAAAGGGAAACAAACAAAAATTGTTACATTTCTCACTGAGAAACTCAAAATATTATTCAATGTTACTATTTTAAGAGGCAACAGTGGTAGCCAACCATTTAAAAACTACAGACAAAACCAGCAGGATTCACTAGCTTAAGAAGTTAGAGAGAAGACATTTAGATGCCTACTTTTATTTCAATTTTACTGAAATTTAATTTCATTGCTTAAAAGTCCTTGAAATTTGAAGACTAAACCAACCATGCAAAATTATTTCAGTTTAGCTCTTAGCAAACAGATGTTTCCTTCTTTAAAAAAAAAAAAAAAATTAAAAAAAATCTTTACTGTATTATAACAATTCTCTCTCCTAGCAGGCTTAACTAAAGCACAAACACCAAAACAATGTTTGTTTCCATCCCTCCCTGAACATTCTGAAGTTGCTGTTGCTAATACTTAAGCCGTTTTTACACCGCCATTTTTACAGTCATAAATCTGCTGGGGGAAAAAAAAAAGTACATCTGCAAAGAAAAGCTTCTATGAATTTTTCATGTTTTTAAGGTGGCATGGCTTTATATGGGGGGGAAAAAAGAAAAAGAATCTATAGAAAAAAACCAAAACAAACCCTCTGGTATACAAAAGCACTAGAAGCACTCTAGAAGCACTTAGGAATTTGATTTCTTCTTCTTTAAAATAAAATGTGAGCTGGACATAATTCTTCATAGAAATAATCTATTCTGTGGCTACAAGAGAGAAATCCAGATAAATATTAAGGAACTAAGGTTTGGTGGGGGGAGTGGTTTTGTTTTTTGTTTGTTGTTTTTAAGATGATAATAATCTACCCTAGTAGCTTGATATATTCAAAACATTATTGTGTAGTACCTTAAAAGGTATAAATACAAAAGTTTTGAAGTTACAGGAAAGAAAACCCAGAATAACCTAAATACCATCTACTTTTGAAGAACTCTTATCTGTGGAGTTTGACCAGAGCATGAATTATATGTATCATAAGCCCACAGACATCTGAATGTGCTCAGCACTGAGCCAACTTAGATCAAGCCATGTTTATTAGTTCAGGAACAATGGGCTCAAATATGGCTATATGATTTCCAGACTAACTCAAGTCAAGCAGCATGACTTGGAAGAGAGACCTAACTAACAAGCACAGCTAGGTATACAGTGGCCACGATCTAAGTGAGCTTAGATGTCCCTCATCTATATTTCCAAAACACGGAAAAAGTACAGTGCAAGACATTCAGCTCTATATGCAAAAGAATATCAAACCGGGGAGAGCAATCAACACTCTGGAGAGAAGGGTTGCTATTCCGAGGGATCTCAATAGACCAGAGAATGAGCTGACAGGAACCTCATGGACTTTGAAAAAGACAAATCCAAACATCCCACAAATGGGATGAAATAACCCCATGCACGGCTACAGGCAGGGAGAGAGCTGGCTAGGAAGTGGCTTTGCGGAAAAGGATGCAAAAGCCCTGGTGGACAACTAGTTGAACATGAGAGTGTGCAGTGTGCCTTTGTAGCAAGGAAGCCCATTTGCATCTTGGACTGTGACTGTGAGACTGGAGCCAATTTCAGTAGTTGTGAGGCTGCATATGGAGTATTGTGCCCGGTTTTGGGCATCCCACTACAAGACAGACACTAACAAACTGGAGCAAATGCAGCTGAGGAGCACCAGGGTTACTGGTGGCTGGAGCACATGACGTATAAAGAGAGGGTAAGGGAACAGGATTTATTCAGTGTTGAGAAAAAACTAAGAGGAGATCTTTTTGCACTTGTCAAGTATCTGATGAGTGGGTATAAAGATAAAACCAGATTCAGAGGTACGTGGTGATATGAAAAGGGCAATGACCACAGGGCTGCCTCAGGGAACGTCGTGTACAGGAAAACATTCTTCATTATGAGGGTGTTCGAACACTGGAACATGTTGCCTATATAGGCTGTGCAACCTCTGTCTTTGGAGATGCTCAGGGCCTTGGCTGGTCAAGGTTCAAGTAACTGATCTACCTAAAGTTGTTTTGACCAGGGCACCGGCCTACATAGCATTTAGATGTTTCTTCCAACCTGAATTACGCTATAATCCTGTGCATGAAGCAAATCTTTAGTAAACCCAGTCACGCTGGAGACAACTTCTGCAGATAATAACTTGGATCTCTCTGCATTCAAGCCCATCAGTTTAGATTCCCGGAAAATTTGTGTAACACAGCATGATAAACCAGTCCAGGTCTTGATGGGCTTTTTTCTCCAGTTCAGCACAAATCAAACCCAAACCATTTAATTCAGTCAGTAGGGTATTGTTACTCCTCATTATCTCAATATATTTTCTGAGGGAACGGAAGATTGGTGAATACTCAATAACAGAAAAGTTATAGTATGGATACGGTAGGATGCATTAGGAACCAGTACAGATAGAAAGAGCCTGAGCAGAATAAGATTAGATCCATTGTCAGACTCAAACTGGCTCTTTATGCATGAGAAGAATCATGCAGGGGGCAGAGATACCCATGCTCTGTTCTGAAGTCAGTCCAAATTCTGCAGAGATCACAAACAAACCTTGTAATTCCCTCTGAACAGCAGCTGACTCCCTGTGGAAGCACCTGGTATGTACATTCTCCCTAGTGCTTTCTGTGTGGGATTAAGATGTAGGCAGCTATGAGCATGAGCCAGCTCATCAAGTCTGATGAGTTTTTAAATAGGATTCTTTATTCCATAAAAGCAGTTAATTGCTTCAGGATCCTACCTGACTCTAGAAGTTGTACAGTCATGCCCATACAGAGCTATGCCTGAGCTAATAAATTCTGGAAGATATAGGCTGGTTTTACACAGAAACTACGACTAAACTGAAGATTAAAGTTAAGTGTTTTAGATGGAAATTCCAACTTTCCAGACTACTGTGGGGGAAAAAAACCCAAAGAAAATCAAAGGTCAAATAGGAGAAGTAGCTTTAGAGATGAATTATCTCTAGAACTAGGAGACTAATGATCTAACTTCTGATTCTGTTACAACTTTTCTGTATGTCTTCAGGAAATAAAAGATTAAATATTTCTATGCCTCTCTTGCTCTCTGAATCATAGTATAATTATGATTTCTGATGTAAAAAATCCCCAAACAAATATCAAAACGTTATGCCTGTGAAGTCTCTCATCTTTCAAATAGAATTATAAATACCAGAAGGTCTGCCCAAAGCAGGGGTGAAGAGAAACTAGATATAGCTTCTTTCAATGTCTGTCAGTGCAGACTGTGCAAAAGGTCATTACAACCTGAGAAGGTGTTCCAAGAATCTTGGCCTTAAAAATATTTGAGCTGCTGACCTTTAGCAGTCCAGCAGAGTGAGCAACATTCATGTTTTGATTTAAGCTTTGACCATGGAAACAAATGAGTGTTTTTCTCAGTCTTCTGGGTCAGTCTTCATAAGAATACTTCTTAAATATTCACTTCAGTAAAAGTTACGGGCACATGTGTTGTACAAGATACACGTTAACATCTGTACTACATCCAAGGTGTGACCTTAAAAGGAGGTTATAACTAAAGTTTTTTGCATTTGGACTTGTAGGACAAAAAAACCTACTCAATTTTTCCTCAAACAGCAAACTAGAAGCTTAGGTCTAGCCAAACCTAAACATTTAATCTTTATTTCCATATAAAACTGACAATCCACAGCATCATCTGAACAACTGCATCCTGTCCCAAGATCTGCATAGATTTTTCCAATGCTGTCAACAGAGAACTCTCTACAGCTCACTGGGCTCATAGCACACTTGAAAACAGGGTGGGAGGGAGGAACGATCTAGCAGAATAGAACATATTAAGAAAAGAAAATCACATATATACCTTCTTTTTGGCCCAGGCTCTTCAATGCTACTGTCCCACCTTTGGGACATTAACAAACTAAGTTCCATTTCTTCTTTCTCACACTGTGGCTCATTTTCTTCATCATCGCTGTTCTGAGAATTTCGACAGCTTCCAAGAGAACGATGATGAGAGAGTGTTTTGTGATGTCCCATCTGATATCCATCATTCTCCAATCCAGCCAACAGATCAATCATGGCCTCATCAGCACTACTGTCCACTGCAGAAAAAGCCCATACGAGTAGAATCTATATTTTGTTCTACTTGTAAATGACTAGTTATAGTCTACCAGTAAAAAACAAAACCAACCAAACAAAACCAAAACACCCCCTCAACATTTTAAAATCTACTAGTTCGTTACCATCTAAAGCAAGGCAGGCTACAGAAACAAAGCTCTTTTCATATCTTATTTTTTTCAAGTTTTATGATTTGTTATCTTTTCTAGCTCTTTATCTAGAATCTTGACAACCTTCTTTTATTTCTGCCCTCCTCTTCTGATTGTAGTAGATTTAGTGGAAGCACTTCTCTCTCTCCACCCTCCTACTACCTCCTCACATTCAGTAAAGCCTCAGTCTCCCCTTTTATTTCAGCACAAGTACCAGCTTCTGAAGCATCACTGCCTTCTCTTGCTCTCACCATTTCAATGGCTGCATTAACTCTGTTGGGCACTTCCCTCTGTATCACTTGAAAGAATTTCAATCACCACATCTCATGAAATGTTGATGCTGATTTCCTTCTGTCCTTTACTATAATGCTTAACTTCATCTCCCTTTTCACTATAACCTATTCTCTTCCTAGGTTCCTCTGAACACTGGAAATTTATCTAATTTCACTCCTCCCTTAGATTTTATTTTTTATTTTCCTTTATTTGACCCAAGCTTACACTAACTCATGCACTTGACTTTATTTTTATTTCTTAAACATCCTCCCAAGTCACAATTTCTTCTCACTCTCCTCCTGCTTACCTTTCATCTGACCTCATAACCAATTTATGATCTCCAGTCTACCAGGCATCTTTGTTACTTCTCTCCTCCTCTGGCTGAAGAACTACAATCTCTACTTTCCTTCCTCAGGAAATATCATATGATTTACAATGATCCTGAGAATCATATAAAATAAGTCTCAACATTGGTGAGGAAGGCATTTTCCATATTTTACAAAGGCTTCACAAAACACCATGCAACCGTTTAGAATGGAAACCATCCCCTTTGCCAGAGTTCTGAATTAACCCACTTTCAATTGTACTTTCTGTTCTTGGCTCCTTTGCCCTTCGCGAGGTCCATCATTAAACTCCAACCTTTACTTCTCATTAATATAAACCTTGTTGTGTATTTCACAGCAGCAGCAGCAGCAGTAGTGCACTTCACGGCCCCTGTGATGCTATGACTCTACATAGGCATAGTAAAGACTAGTCCATGCTATGAAAGAGCATAAGAGACCCAAAGACACAGCATGTTACTCATGGTCACACAAGACAACAGCAGTTAGTAGCTCCATGATGAGAAGAAAAAAAAAAAAGATGACAAAAAAGAAAGAAGAAGTCATAAAATCTCCATCCGATTCCCTAGCCACTGGAAAAAAAACATTTCAGCACTCCTATTTGGTTGAGCAATTCAAATGCATAGTCATAAGATGTACCCTATATATTATTTTAGCCACTTCTCACCCTCTCAGCACAACCTTCTCACTCCAAAAAAGATAAATCAACGATGATGTTTGCTAGCTCCCACATAACTTCTTTACTTATAGTTCTCTTGATAAATCCAAATCTTTGCCTATAAAACTTCCATAACCAAAATCTTGCCTACTTTCTGCAAAACAGCACTGAAAAGTACCCTTAAGCTCACTCGATCCACTCCTCTTTTCTTTGCAAGAAAAGACTGTATATTGTATTACCCATAGATATATATCGTTGCCCATATTGTATCTTGTTGCCAGCGCACTGCCCTGGTTTGAGGTAAAACAGAACCAATTTTGTTCAGTAACTTTGCTTCTTAGCTGGGCCTCTTCTAACTACTGAAATTAACAGCATATTGTGCAGACAAGATCGGAAG
>VUYV01000145.1:1739567-1809452 GCA_008711295.1 Anarhynchus alexandrinus
CCCAGTGCCAGCTGGTGTCGTGATTGTCATCTCGGGAGCTTGATATGGTTTTGTATATATTTTTCATTATTTCTTTTTATTTTATTATTAATATTTCATTAAAGTAGTTTAGTTCCTTCTAAACTCATAAGTCTCTTTTTCCTCCTCTGCCTCTCTCTTTGAAGAGGGGTAGGGGGGGGAGCATCTGTCGGTCCCATCTGGGGTCCCCCAGGTCCCCAGTAGCCGATTTGGCCTAAACCACGACACACACATATTCACACCATATACGTATCAAAAGCATGGAGACTATGGGTTTGAGATCCTCACCCCCACACCTTGTAGGATCAACGGTAGGGCATATTAACATTATACATTATGTTTACATAAGAACGTATATATAGAGATAGCATGAACTATGCACCTTTCATCTCCTCTAGAGTATTTGAACTACTTCTACCTGAAGTAGCTTTTCATACAAGTTCCTTTGTTGTGTTATTTTACTGTTGTTTGCCCCGCATGCCATTAACATTTGTTTGCTGTCATGGTTTTTCTCCCCCTCTTTAATGTTCTACTTCTTGTCTCTTTGCCTTCAACCATTCTTTTGTATACATAAGCTTTGGGAAATGCTCTGCTGCAATTTGTCTCTCATTATCAGCCTACTATCTTCCAGTATCTCCAGACAGCTGACCTTCTAAAGATAGCCCATGAGCATGTTCTCTACCATAATGTAAGAAAAATGCAGGAACTACAAGAACATAATGGACAGACAGTCAAAATCCTCTTTATTCTGATAGTTTTGGTGCTATAACCCTAGGACCATAAGGAAGAGCAATATCCCTAAGAGACTGCATTGAGCTGATCTGCCAGAGGACAAGCTTAGTGAAACAGTAAAGCATAGTAGCGTCTACAAATACACTGTCCTGGTGACACTTTTAGAAAATATAAAGTGTTTTTTTGGGGGGTGGTCGTAGGGTGTGTGTCTGTGAGGTCTCAATCTGCTTGACAAACTTTCTGAGGTAAACCACAACTTACTTTCATGACTGGTAACGTAAGTGAACACAACAAAGACTGTGGAACAGTAAAACAGCTTGGAAGAAAAGACATTCCAATCATACTCACTAAAAACTGTAGTCTGACTCAGCCTTTGAGACAAAGGCTGAAAGCTCTGACTATTCTCCACAATGTTTAAAATTGCTTCTTCGTTAATAACTGCTTTCTCTTCTTTATCAGTATGCATCCTATTGGATTCTTTAAAAGAAAAACAAAAAGAGAAAGGATAAAACTTCAGAGTCACAAACATCAATACATTATAAAAGCAAGCCACTTTAAAATGGATTTTACTAGTCATGTATGTTTCCATTATTTGCTATGGCAATTTTAAAAAAGCTTACTCTAACAATGATGAAAATAAAAGCAAAACTACTCTTCATTTTTTCATAACTGACAATCAGATCTTCCTTGGCTTACTTCTGCTGATAGTACAAACAGCCAAAGCATGATATATATTTATGCCTAAACAATTATGCTATTAAAAATACTCACCTTTGTTCATCTTTTTATCTTTATGCACTTCTACCATATTAGCTGGTGTACACTGAAAGGCTTCAGGAGAAAGTACCTCAGAATGTAGTGTTAGCTCAGCAGAGAACTCCTCTGATCCATTACTGTAGTCCACTGATCCTGACAACGTTCTAGTTAATTGAAAACCAATTTTTAAATGCATATTTAGGGTTTGCATAGAATACTATACTTTATGGCAAATGGATAAACACTTACACAGAGAAGTCATTTTGCTTGAGGATTTCTTTAAGCCTCTTCTGAAAAAATTTTTCGCTCTCTGTTGCTGGCACAAATCCACGGTCTTTAAAATTTGAAAAATATTTGTTATTCAGTTTTACTTTGACCTCTCAACACAGAGAGCAGCAAAAATTACTAATTCTATTAGGAAATGGCTCAAAATTGAAGTGTCCGCTAATTTTAAATGCCAAATTTGAGGGCTGATTTTTCAAGTGTATTTAAACACTTTAGAATACTTCACATACTCTCATTGATCTCATTTGCAACTGCAAGTATCAACAGCATTTACAAATCATGCTGCAATTACACCAAGGTGAGCATCCAGGAAAAGAACAATCAGTGACCAATTTTGAAAAGTCTGGTTTATGCAGCCTGAATAATATTATGCAGAAACGCAGGAAAAAAAGACAGTCAGAAAGCAGTGTGCCTTAGCCAGGAACCTGCCTCCTTCCTTCTTGCAATCCTCTGGCTTACTTGCCAAATATCATTCATCTTTTAAAAGGCACATGCAAAGAATTGGTCTGTTCATTATGCAATTAATTTGCAGAGCACAGTCTTCCCTGTGCAATGAATTTTACATAAAAATACAGGATTTGTCCATCCTTTCAGAATTTTCATCTAACATCACCTTAGCTATAATTCCACAGAAATCCAAAGGAACTGCCTTGTGCATAAACTACCATGGAAAGCTTCAGGATAAGAGATCTAATTTTGCCAGTATTTAAACATTTAAACGTTTTCCATAATAAAGTATGCAATCTTAACTGTCATTATCATTCATTCTGTCTAGAATGCATTGCAGCTAGCTGAATCATGATGTTTTTAGGCAAGGTTATGTATCTTGGTTTTAAAACTGGAATACACACACTGGGCAAACAGTAAGCTTGGAAGTGAAAAAACAGTACATCTAAAAAGCCCTCAAACTTGATACACTGATTTAAATTCTACCTCCTGGTTGCTTCACATTCAAAGTTTTTGATGAAAAGCTGCACAATTTTTTATTTTTTTTTTTACCTTGTGACTCAGGTGACTTAATCTGAGAAGATTCACATTTCTGTCTCCGTCGCTGCTTTTCATCTTCCCATATAGCTTGCAAACCAGGGTTCCTGCCAATCTGGGCTGAAATAAGCAATAATACATGAAGACAAGTCTGTCAATGTGATGAAGCATTCTTCCCCCAAATTAGATTCTGACACTCTTCTTCATCTGTCATTCTAATCTGTTATTTTTTAATTGCAATCCTTGCCTTACTCTAGGATTCAGTGTTAAGTAAAAGTTAAGGTGTAACTTTATTTGTTTTCTAGATCTCCTATTTGTTATCTAGACCTTTGGCTTTTGCTGGTCTTCTCACCAAGTATGTGTGTGTATGTATGTATAGATTTATGTACATACACATGCATATTTCACATTGGTATTTCACTTATTCTCCTTATAGGTCTGAAACCTTCTGTTATGCATTAACAAAAATCTCTTTCTATTGCTCTAACAATATGCTATTCTTATAACCTGTTTTCTTTCAGAGTCCATTCAACAATTTTTTTTTTTAACTTTATACATTTGCAGATCAACAATTCACTAACACTGAAATCTGGACTGTGGCTTAACTAAGCTGAGCCTTAAAAAAAGATAACAACATAGTTCCTGTCCTAAAACATTTCACATGGAAAGTTATTAACACTTCACCTTCAATATCCAGTTGATTTAAAATGTCAGCAGCTACTGCATCCACCTCCAATTCACAGGTACTTTGTGGCTCAACACCTTTCAACATTAAAGAGCTGTGACAACATAAATACCACAGGTTAACTTTATAAATACATTGATTTTGAAACATGCATTGTCACTGTTTTCTAACTGGACCAACATCTACAGTATTTCAGGGGAAGTAGGGGTGAGTACCTGAATACAGAATTACCAGTTCTCATCCTTGCCTGCAAGTCCTTAAATTAATGGTGACATTAGAATCTAGATGAGAAATTTGTATTTTCAACTTAAAGGGATTAGCTTTTTCTTTTGTGGGGAGAAGAGAAAGGAGTAGTAGACAATTCTAAATACTACAGAAGTTACAATAATGCTCTCCTCCTCAAATACAAGAAGAAATGTTCTATAGAACTCTCAGCCAATAGGACCATCTGCATTTGCATGATCTTGCGCTCAGTAAACGCAGTGGCAAGAATGTTTCTCTCTCATTCACAGCTCAGAGCAATGCAAAACAGTTTAACGGAAGAAAAGCAAGAAATGTTTTATTTTTTCACATTTTTTAAATTTATTTAGGGGAGTTAAGGGTAGCCTGGTGAATATAAACAGAGTATTAGCATCCCAAACACAAGCAGAACTAAGGATAACCAGCTTGGTAAAGACTTAAAATACTAGAAACAGATTCAAGCTTGTTGTATAATGATCTGATCATCTTCCTGCTGTGCTTTTTCAGATCTGCTAAGGTCAGTGGCCTTCCACCTGTTACTGTCAGTAAAAGGCTGCTTTCAAGGTAGCTTCAGTGGTCTACTGCTTTACCATCACACCAGAACTCCTGAGATACTCAGCCCACACAGAGTCCACGCTGTAAGTGAAGTACAGAACAAAGGAGTACTTGTAAAGAAGTGCAACATTTCTCCTGTGTCACTTCCTCCTGGCCCTCAGCTTTCCTTGCTTCCCGCAAAAGAACCACCCTTTCCTCCACAAACTGAGAAGAAAAGGACCAGGGGTGGTGGTGGGGAACAGGAACACACAACACAACAAATCAAGAGGGCTACTTATCTGAAGAGATACCCCAATGTGAGCTTTTACTGACTGCTGTCCAGTTCTGTCAGTAGAACGGAGATCTAATATTTCTGAAGTGTATCCATGTACCATATGACTTAGTTTAAGATACCAAACCCATTCATTTGTGATTACAAAAGCAAGAATTATTTACTAGGTTCACAACAGTGCATGAACTTCATAAAGATTAAGAAAGGCACTGGCAAACAAATATTTTGCTTTCTAAGGCTGTTAGGTCGCAATATCATGCAGAGAAAATTGAAATTGTTCGGCTATAACTACTTTATTACACCTGTATCTATTTGTCCACCTATGAAGAAATAACATCAGTCAATTGAAATACCAACTATATTTTGCATAATGCAGAAATAGCTTCCTGCATTGTTAGAGAGAACACTGAGACCTGACAAGGACATCAGAAAATTATTTTTAACCATAAAAGAGCAAAGTTCTGAAAAAGTCCACTATCCTTTCTTTTATCTTTTTAATCTCCAGTGGAGACAAAAAACCCCAGTAAACTTACAGCTTGTTAGCTTAACTGTTTAGGCAAAGAACTGAACAAGATGGAAATAAACAGTGTTAGAAATGTAAGCAGAAATTAAACCAGTCCTAGAATTTACTGACACTTATAAGGGAAAAGACAGAGAGGGTTGAAAGGAGATCTAGTTATTTGGTCATTGACTCTTTCCATATATCACAGTAATACAAAGTTCAATTTGTATTACTAGTTCAATCGCTCAGCTGATGTGTAACGACTTCTGGGGCAAGAAAGAAATATTCACCTATGTAAGTCTGATAGGGTTTACTGTGATAACCTCAACCTCTCTACAACAGACTCAGCTTTCAAGAATCTTGTTTGCTCTCCTCCTGTATCACATCATAATAGTGGAATTTTTATTAGAAAGTAAAATCCTGTCTTATACATAATATGAAACCGAGAAACAAAACAGAAATCTCAGCAATTGGATTTTTAATAAAGGGATAAGAAAAAAAATGAACAGGCATCCTGAAAGTAAATTTTAGAAATTGCTTGATGCTTAACATTTTGAAAGCATACAGGTTAAAAACACAGAAAATAAATTTTCCAGAATAATTTCTTGGCAGCCATACTTGTAATATTTGTAATGTCACATAATGTGGCTGCATTAATACAGTAAGTGTATTTTTCACTCTGTATGTAAACATATGTTTCACTTGGTTACAGCAAAAGAAGGCAGAGCAGGATATTTCTTTGTTCTAAACATCCAAAAGTAGTCTGGCAGACGTAGAATTCATTAATGACTGTAAGATGCTATGCATTAGTATATGATTACTAATCCCTCCAGTCAGCAGTACTGTTTCAGACTTACTGTGAAAATTAAGAGAGCAGATGATAGAACTTCTAAACCAAAGCAGCTCAGCCTTTTAGCACAAGTAGGCTGCCCATGCCTTAATGCACCCTTTAAGGACAATCCATTACCATCACTACTCTCCCTTCCCAGTCACGCCATCAGCTAAGAAACAAGTCCATAATATGATCAAAATGCAAAATTTTCATGTCACACACTTTGGGCGCTTGTATTCATCAAAGTATTTAAACAGTGCCTGCCTGCACAGTGGGTGACAGGAACTGCAGGCAAGCTGAAACTTGCATTTTGATCACATAATAAGAAAGAACTGCAAAATCACTTGGAAATAAGAACAAGGGAGGAGGCTGCAAAAATTTTGTCTGCTCCCTTCATGAAATCAAAGCGTTTCTCAGAACTAGTGAAAAGAGGCCACAATACACAATGGTCATTGATATCAGAAGAGTTTCTGGTTTTAATACTTTCCTTTGCTAAATGACACACGTAAATGACCAGAAATCTGGTCAAGATCTGTCAAGGAAGGAAGGAAGGAATTCAAGACAAAATATATTTTTAGTGTTAGTGACCTATTTCCGAAAAGTTTGTTTGATGACTAAAACCATTAACTGAAACATTTGCCTTTCCTCTGACAAAAAGCCAGCTTTCTATTCTTTTCCCCTTTAACTAGTTCGGACATTTTTGTCAACAAAACGTGTCTTGGCTTTCCACATCCCCATCAAGAGTGTGGCCAGTGATTCGTCTTGAGAACTGATCAATACCATAGACAGAATAGGCCAAGAGCTTTCCAAATAATCAGATTTCTTATTTATAAGAGATTCTAATATGGATTCATCCTATAAAAATAACACGAAATTCAACACTGCTCAATTCAAAACAAACTGGTAGTTGTCACTGTAACTTAAGTCTTTTTCCATAATCATATTAATTTGAAGCATGTTCTTTATCTGCAACTCACCAAGATTCAAATGATTTGGGCAATTAGAAACAGAAAAGCTCATTTTGCCCAAGCTCTAAATCAAACAGATATAAGGAGTCTTTCTGTCAAAAACTACAGTATTCCAATTAACATGGCATATTACTCAAATTAAAAACACTGAGCTAACAAGAGCCCTTTTTTGAAACAAATTTAGGATTTATCACCATAATTCTCATTAACATTTTCAGGATTAAGGCAGGGCTGGCAGTCAAAACTTCACACTCCAAAGACTGATGTGGAGTCTAATAAAGACAATTGATACATACAGTAAAATTTTCATAAGACTTGAAAAATGTCTTCTGAATACAACTGGATCATTAACTTGGTGTTTAACATCCTTGTCAAGGTGAGTTGCTAGATACTTGCACTAGCAGAACTCAGGGCAGTAGTACTACAAACCTCTGCAGCATCAAGGTAAGCCACAAAGGCCAAGGAGCCATTTGTTCCCACTGCAGCAAAAACCTCAAAGGGCATATAAAAGCAGAGCAGCTTTAACTGGCCCTTCTAACATTTCAATTTATGCTGATTAAAACAAAAATGTCAGAGGGAGGAGGAGTGCAAACTGTCCTGAAGTACAGTTATTTAACGTGATTATGTGCTCTTTGAGAACTACTTTATGAGTACTGTCAATAGCTTGATCAGGTGTTAGGTTTGCTGCCTTTGCTCACCTGAAACAAACATGCACAACACATCAGGAAAATATACGAAGCAACTGTATCTCCTGCTCTCCCAGATCAAGCCATATTTCCTGAGCAGCTACAGTGCTGCAATTAGCAGGTAAGGAGACAGCATGAAGAAGTCAGAACAGGCCCAGTCTCCCAGCTGTAGTTAGTTGAAATATGAACTATGGCCATTAGCAGTTTTTATATCTTGGAATACACTCAGAAGTGGTCTGCTTGACACAGATTGCCCTATACAATGGACTAATCACCTGCCTCACATCACGTGCATCAGTTTTGCAAAGAAAAAGATAATTTTATGTAATGTCAAAACCATGATTTGAGAACCTCTGTATTAGAACAAGGTTAGAAAAGATGACTTAGCAAGTCCCAGCCAAAGCTTTTCATAGCACCTATGTTTCATTTTGTAAAAAAGAACGTAGATAGAATTGTTCACAAGATACAACTTGTAATACAGATATATGAAAGGCAGGGTTAAGTGAGGTGGCATAGGAATGGAAGCAACCCAGCTGCAAGAGAACAAAAGTTTACTCTCCTAAGCAGCAAGATAAATCAGGGTTGCATGACATTGAGCTGCCATGACTAGACTACTTGAGATGCTCACTATGCTGAAAAACTGCAATACAAATCCATCTTACCTTTGTGAAAAAGCTCCAAATAAATTATTTTGAGAAAAGACAGAATGGTCCGTATTTTTGAAGAAAGTAAAAGGTTTTTTGGCACTATCCACTAGCATAATAATGATAATAATGTAGGATGAAACGTGTGCTCAAAGAAAGTATCAAGGTTTGGTTCCTCAGATGCCGAGGGAATGAATTAAAGCAACAGTGGACACAAATAAAAAAGTGCCCACTTCATACAATTAGCTAGATTGAAGCTCTCAAAAACCTTGAAGAATGGACATCAAAGTCAGTATCTCAATTCACCAACATTAACGACAGCTTAGGGAAACAAATTCTGTGATGATCACATCTCAGGTATTTATGATGTTAAACTGAGGATAGTAGATAAAAAATTAACCCCACAGAGAATCTGAAAGGTATCACTCAACTATACTGATAAGGACTATAAGCTTTAACACAATAGTTTTCCATATTCTGTTCATGGAAGAAAAAATGTATTTATTTGCAGGATGTTCCAGTGACTTGAATAATGCACATATTTCACTAAGAATCAAATGGCTAAATAAAAACATGTACATCCTGACAAGCAAGAAAAGCAATTATGACAGTCACAAACCTAGTAGAAATCTGTAACATCACATAACTGCTAGACTGTGCAATAGTGTTATTTGTCAGATCTCTCAATTTCCATATAAACTAGTGTTCAATAGCAAATCTAGGATTTAGAAAACAAAGTGTTTCTCAAAAGCATTCTACCAATCATTCTGCTTTTAACACGTCATGTCCAAGTGGTGGACTTGACCAGCAGATTACTCCAAGCCTGATGTTTACCAGAAAGTTCTCTCACTGGAACTCATGAAAACATTTCATCATTTATTAACAGCTACCTGAGGGATAACATAAATGTGTCTCATGTGAGAAACTCCTCTTGTCAAAACTGTTGGATAGCACTGCCAGGTTCAGGTGACTACTGCCTATTTTAAAGTGAGTTTTATAGGTTCCAGTCTGATAACACTGGCAAGTATCATACCTAAAAGCATTACAACATCAGGGATTCCTGGGAGCTAGTGGCTTTGGACATTTGTCTGCTTCATAACAGAATCACTCTATAACTAGATTAAAAGAACTGTTCCTGGCTTAATTATAGCCACAAGTTAGTAATGCGGAGATTTACCAGGAGCAAGACAGGACATGGCTGGATTAAATACTGTTCTGGAGAAGCGGAAGAATAGCAAGGTGCTATCTAGTACTGAAAAGTGAGTTCAGTCACCAAGAAACTTTGGCATAGTTCTCAAATGTTTTTTTGAAATAAGGAACCACCACTGGCATTTACCAATGCAAAATGCTGCTTATGTTACACACATAACTTCTGAATAATATTTTGCCTATTACCTACCAGGCATCCAGCATCAGATTTCACCCACTTGATATACTGTACTCCAAAGTCAAGAAATGCCAAATTACTGACACTGCTTGGTTAAACTAGAGCACTTGTCCACTGCCATTTGCAGCAAGAACTTGGCAGATACATGTTGGACTATCTCTAAAATTTATTCTTGATGTACACAAAACCCAGGATAACGAGTCTAAACAAACATCCCAATCAATGCAAGGCAGCCCTAGAAATTTTGTGGTCTAAAACAACATTTCTCTGTCTTCTCCCCTTGTGCTTCTTATTGAAAGAACAAAAACTTAAGCGTAGAGATAAAAGGTAGGAAAAGATGAGATCTTCATATCTGATACAACGGACAAGTGAAGACTTAGAAGTTCAGTAGCGACACATAGGAGAAACTTCAAATGCTGCTGGAAATAACGGTCAAATGGTGAAATATAGTAAGCAAAAATTTTTTGCTATAAACTTCTTAACTTGAACTGAAGAAGACTGGATACTAAAGTGAGGAGCCTGTGCTGGTATTGCACATGAAACTAGCTGTTGATATAGCTATACACAGAAACCAAATGTTTGGAATAGAGAATATACTTTTGTTAAGGAAAGACAGAAATAAAGGAAGAAGGGCAGCTTCACAGATATCAATGCTGTAGACCGCAAGAATAAAAACAGTATAAAAAAAACCTGAGTCATAATCATTTTAGGAAACAGTTACAAGGGATTCCTTGGATAGATATCTCATATACTATCTGGGTCAGATTTACCCTCAAAGTTGATCAGGACAATTATGAATCCATTAAACCAACCTAGATGTAAATTTTCAGAATTTTAAAGGAAATAAAGTAGGAAGGTAATCTGAAAGTGGGACAAATTGCAGTATGGGTTTGATTACAAGAACACTGTTTTAAGTTGATGCCTCCTATAAATAATCCTGGAGAAATTATAACAGTCTAATAATTTTGTTTAGATACAGAACAGAGTAAAATCAGAAATGGAAAAGAATTTAGGTTTGTTAATTTGCAGTGGCATATACATCCTACGGTATGTGGAAGACAGCCATGATAGAACACCTTTAATAAAATAATTCATTTTCTAGACAAAGGAATGTTTGACACAGTATCAAATGGGAAACAATTTCAGTTGGAGGAGATGTAAATTAGTTCCTAAATTATTAAAGCATTGTAAGAGCTGGCTAAAGGTGAAATTGCTATTGGTTATATAAAAAAGACTGAGGGTTGATCCGTAGGACTGAATATAGACTAGTTTCTGGGATCAAGTTTACTTTGCATCACATTAATATTGTTGGCAGGAAATGCAGCAGTGTACTAATGAAATATGCTGATAAGGCAAGCTGGTAAACACACTGGATACGTAACCAGATCAAGGTATCATAAAATGAAAGCAAGTTAATTTAGAAGTAAAATAATAGAAACAGGATGAAATTTAAAAATGGGATACAAGACCCTATATGAACTTATAGGGGATTCCAAATGGAAGATTATCACTTGGAAAAAAAAGGAAAAGGAGAAACATCTTGTACTAATAAATCCTAAAATCTTTATAAGCCAAAGTGACATGATAAATGAGACTGTAAAGCATATCAGGGAGAGAACTACCAGTATCATTGCATATGGCACTAGAGAGAATTTGTTTGGCATACTATGTAGTATTCAGGCTTTACATTCAAGAAAGAAACTCCTACTGGCAAAAGTACAGGGAATGAATGCTAGGGAAATGGACAGGCTTAGTATTTGCCCCATTATTGCTAACATCCCACTGCTGGAATGTGTGTGAGAAGGACCAGCACAAATGAGGTGCTGCACCCCTGGCGGTACACACAAAAGTGTGGAAGGAGGAGGAAAGAAGCTTGTGGATACAGCCATGAGGATGAGTGCCTGCAGGGAAGACACCCTTGGCTCCTGCTATGCTGGGCTCATCCCTCTCTGGGTTTGACAGCCAGGAAGTGTTATTTTGCTTTCTTTTTATCTGCATTCCCCAGATCTGTGTAAAGTGACATCAGATAATCCTGGTCCAACTTATGATCCAAGCCCCCAAAAGGTTAAGTAACTTGGCTTACATAACTGAGACAAATAAAGATTGAAATGGACTATGAACAAAGTATGCAGCCAAAAAGGAGAAGAAATAGCCCAAGAACAACTGGATATGAATTGACCACAAGTAAAATCACAAGACAACCATTAGATTAGTGTTGTTTCAAAACCTCCTTAAAGTAAGAGTAGCAGAATCAGAAAAGCAGATGCTACCTTGTACAAGTTCAGGTTTTTGCACACTAGGAAGGTCTGAAGTATGATTTAAGGCACTTACTTTCTACTGGGGAAGTAAATGCTCCTGTACATAACTCTAGCAAGCAGCGTGGCGTATTAAGCCTGATAAGCTATTCAGAGAAAAATGACATGAAGAACCCCCTCAACGACTGAGAAAACTAGTAGATGACAGAGTATTTGCACAACCTGTCAAACATTAGAAAGTAGCTTAAAGAATGAACTTGCTATGGGTAAACTATACAAATCAAGGTAGCACCAGATACTGTCTGTTTCTCTCCCCTCCATAGCCCTAAAAGCCCCAATGCCCCAGATATATTCCTTTTCTTATAGAAGTAAAGCTATCACAAATTACAAGCTGTAGACTAGAAAATGTCTAGAAAAACGGAAGAGCATGGCAGAAGGACAAGCAAATGCTAAGCTGAGATTCTTACGTAGCTACTATTTGAAATGGATAAATTGGAATACTCTGACAGCACACTATTCATGTTAGTTAAGGGTGATTACAAAAACAGAATCTGTGAGCTGATGTGTAAATATTCTCTATAACTATTAAGCTTGCTTAGCTTTTCATCAGAAGTCATTACCTAGAAATGTATCTTCCGAAGACCAGAAATTGAATTTGCCACATATATTCCTATTGTTATCCCCCAGTTAGATTTTTACAACCACATACCAGAAAGTGTCAGATGACCAAAACTATAAAAAGAAACTAAATAATGATAGTCTGTGTCACATTAGCACTTTTATTTTTTTAAACTTATAAAACATATAAGGGTCCCTTAAATGAGAGGCTGGAACCCTGCAGCATATACAAGTTAATGCATAAAAGAAAATACAGCATACATAAAAAATTTTGGCATACTGACCTTGGTATTTCATCTTCTTCCCATTCAATGAAAGATGCACTGTTTGAATTTTCTGACAAATGAATTCTGTGACGTTTACTTACACCTGATGTATCACCTAGAAAGAAAAAAGGAGTGAGAAATTAATTCTTTTATGCAGCAATTTTTTTCCCCCCACACTTTTCATTATATAATTGCATTTATTATTTAATACTACTAATCCAAATGCTCCTAAAGAATAAATAGCACTGCATATCATCTTCAAAAAGTAACTATGCTATCATTTAAATGATTGAACTTACTTTCTAACATGTAGATACACATAAAAAGAAAAATATATTCTCAACACACTGATATTCTTAGGATTACATTTGCTGTGTTCTAGTCATATTTTAACCTAAATTCAATCTTTGTCTATTTGTGAGTTTCAAAGTAAATCATGCAGAGACTGATGTAAATTTCAGAACTCCCAGGGGTCTGGGTCCTCAGGTCAGATCCCAGTGGAAAGTAGAAGTGCTAAGTTCTGCTTCACACTTTTCCTCTTTCTTATCTGTGAGCTGAAAGAGAATACACAACACATTCCAGATGTGGTGGCAGTACCAGTAAGTGGAAACCTGCAATGAAGGCAAATGTTGTCTGACCTAGAAATAAAGATAACACTGTGTAGATTTGCTCGGAGGTCTCAGCATAAGGAAGTGTGCTTCAAAGTCATGCTGGAGAAATCCTCGAAGATTTACTACCTCCCTTGTGGTCTCCTCCCGAACCTTCACTCTTCAGAGGAAGGAAAGACAACATACAACGGATGTGGCACAAGAAAGAAAAAATTGAGGAATTGAGTTGGTGGAAAGCAGAATGGGAGACGACCTTGAAAATTACTCAGTCTCCCACTTCTATGTGAAAGACCAGCTTGAACCTTGAATTTTCTCAGCTATGTTGGTGTCACACGCTAGCAGGGTTTTTTTGTATTAAATTTACCTTTCAGCAATATCAAACACTTTTGCATTTGTTAGATACACTAACTGAACAATTCAATTTTCAGAGGCCTTCAATAAATAAATATTTATCAGAACAGGTATTTTTAATCTATAATTTTAATGTAAATTTCATAACAGAGTCTTGCCAGTGTGAATTCCACTACATGGAATAGCAGGGATAGGGATATCTTATGTAGGAAAAAGCCCTGAATAATATAGTTACTACAGAAGCAACTGGGAAATACCATGCAAAAAGTGCCTTAGAAGCTACAAATAGAAGTAACTGAAATCCAGCAGGCTTAATTAAGTGTTCCAGACCAACCCTACCGCACCCAGACTAGCTCCTGCAAACCCTGCCCTTACCTCAGACTCCTATGTGCACTGACATGGCAGACAGATGCTGAACTGCCATGGGAAATGTGGCACTCAAGCACAGTGAAAAGACATGCTTGTGTTTATGCAGGAGCTAGCTCACATTCAGCCACACCTGCACTAAGATGGTCTATGCACTGTGATGCTCAAGTGGTGATTCCAGAAAGACAACAAAAAATATATGATCTTGTTTGCACAGATCCAGCTCAAACCTAGCATAGGTTAGTGTCCGTGCTGTTCAAAAGTGATGACTTGCCCCTGGGCAGAGCTGGTCCGGGAAGAAACACAGCCATGTTTCTACTGTATGGCTTATCAGCTAATTCTCCATATTAAAATGCAAGCTGACTATGCATGGAAACATCTCGTTATTTTTCATTTGCAACTTGATTATTCTGAGTTGATGAAATGGGACTGAATAGTTGTATATTGTAAAGGAAAATACATCACAGCAGCTATGCAAGATTATAGGCCAACTGGTAAAATATATACTATTATTTTAAAAAAAATCATAAGCATTTCAAATACCACACCAGAGTAGTTTCAGTGCAGCTTTTTATTCCCTAAGAACTCTACTTTCAAATACTTCTAAAAAATGGAGGCTCAAATTCCTGTATCAGTTTGTTTCTTCAGTAAAGTTACTCACAGGGACAGAGACTTAAGGACACTCAATATTACCCTTTTCTTGACATGAAGATCTTTAAAGACAGTAGCAGTGACACAGCAAGGTCTTTCAGAATCGTACTACAGAAGACAATTCAACTACTGAAAATAAAAGTTTTGTAATAGTTTTAGTGGTATGTGGTGCATGAATGAATTTGCAGCCTTCTTCCTCACTATCCATAAAGAGAAGAACTTGAAAAAAAGAACTCCTGCATCTTCTGGATACAGGCTGATGAAGGCACACTATTGCTGCTACTACAAATCTCCTTGCTGACCTCTCAGCCTTCATTCTACTGTTTTGAGAGTAGAGCAAAAAAAAAATACCACTGGAAACAGGCTCCTGAGGCTGCTTACTTACATTTAGGAACAGATCTATTATTGAGTTTTCTATTCCTTGCCAGACGAATATATATAATATTATATATAATATTATAAAATATATAATATCATTTTTATATTATCATCTGCAAGAATCTGAAAGAAAAATAAATCTGAAATCTGAAGAAAAATAAATGTTTGCTGCACTTCTTTAGGCAAAGGTTTTTACTGCCACCTAAGAAACAATGTTCAGCCTGGCCTGCATGGCACAAACTACACTTGACTGAAAAGAACACAAGAAGAACACACACCCCCAAGACACAGCAGCTGTGGAACAAGCAGGTAAGCGTGTCAGTCGTAAGCAGAGGCTGTGTTTTCTACACCACTCCAACAGGTCTGAGCTTAGAAAGGACTGCCCTTCTCAGGGCTGCTGTGCAAGGACCGGCCTCTTGACAGCATTGCCTCTATATGGCTGTAGCAGGGACAAACCATTTGTTGCTCAGGTGCTATGCTAGGAGTAGTAGATGGTGATCCTTCGCCTGGGGACTGCAACAGACTGAGGCAGGCTACTTATACATGTGTGATGTGGAGCCACACAAAGCAGTATGAATCTTGCTAGGAGCACCGCTACCATTATGTGATCAAGCCAGGACAAGGCAGACTGTCACTTTCTTGCTTTTATCCTATTGGAATCTCCCCTACCAGAATAAAGTCCACTGGTCTCAGCCCGTGCTCCTCTTTCATCCGCTTTTTCCCATTCAAGACCTAAGTCCCTCATCCTTAAATAAATGATGAAAGAGAATATAAATAGCTTATGTCTTTCATCCATCATCTGAAAGAGAAAGGGAAAAGAGCTCTGGAAAAAGACTGGGATCAAGTATTCGAGACAATCACATTGCACGTCTCCAGAAGGGCACTGTGGATGTTTGGAAGACTAAAGGTACCTGACCATACTTCCTCAGGACTGAAGATCCTGTGTCTGTGGCTGAGCTTTTGTCTTTCTACAGCTTTGACACCAACAAAAAGCGTGGCCTATTGTTGAGTATGAGAAGAGTATTTTTCTTTAGGTGAGAATCAGTTATGAAACCCCATGCACTAATCTATTGCTGTCTGAAAATACATGCATAAAAATAATGGGACAAAATTAAAGTCAGCATGATTCTTACTTGCTCTTTTTACTAGAAAGATACTTTACTATTCTTTCCAACTCTTGCTTTAGCTGTATGAACAATTATGATGTTAAGTAAACAATACTTATTTTTCTAAATGTTAAGTGCCAAAAATGACAGGGTTTTTCTACTGTTATCTCCCCTTTATACTGAAGCATTTAGGTAACATTATGGATGTTCTTGTCAAACTTAAGTTTTATTTGAGTGTGTATATTCAAAATGCAAAACTAATTTTTTAAAATGAAAATTTAAAATACCTCCTTTGCTCAGATATTTATATTTCAAATTTCACCTTAGAGCAAATGACCTTAGTACAAACACAAGCATTTTAATTAAAAACATTATTTGTCAGGAGAGCATAATGGTTAGCCATTATTTTGTAAAGACACTACTGCAGCAAAAAAGTGATTTATACTTGATATAGGGATCAAAAACAGACATAAAAAATTTAAAACAACAGTATTAGCATGCTATCTTTCACATAGATTCTTCAACTAAAAAACAACTATTTTTAATCTTCTAACTTGTAAAGAGGTATGGTCATCTCGTGAAAATGGTCACAGCTACACTGCTGACAGAACATGTGTTCCTTGATATATAGCATCTCATTTCAGGAAGCAGACTCTTCCTCAATCCCAATACACAGGCACAAAAAGAAAAAGTGATAGAAAGCTACACACAGACTTTGTTTTGACGCAGAAAGCAAACTATAGGGAAACAACCCATGATACCTATTCAGCCACAACTATGCCAAAAGTCTGACAGCTAGTGACATTTTGTTCAAAATGGTAGTTTTTAGCCTTCAAGACAATTATTTGGTCTTAAGAAATAAACACCTTACTTTTTCTCCTTGCCTTTCTGAATTTGACAGCAGCCAGGTTTATTAAATTCATTCCATATAAGTTGTAGTCTATAAAGAGCTGAAGGAGGTAGGGAATATGGGCTTCATGAGGCTGGTAAGATTTGTTCATTATGGCTCCACCTTGCAGAAGCTCACATACTCTAAAATTAAAGACAAATTAGGACATAAACCAAAAATTATTCCAGTACAACAAGATTGAGATTTGATTTTACCAAAATATAGAATACTTAGACTTCTTAAATTTTGCCTCAGTTGTATTTTTAACTTAAGAATTTTATTTTTGCAGTAACAGACCCACAAAAATGATCTCTGTTAATAATGATTCAATATTTGGGTGTTACTTACAAAGGAGCTGTGAATCCTCTGGCTTAAAAAAAAAAAAAAATCTCTGAAAAAACATCCTATCATGTACTATTCAAGCAACTAATCCGAAGCCACTATAGTCCATGGAAATCTTTCTGCAGAATAACTGAAGCAGCTGTATGCCTACACAGCAGTACTAACTTTGAAAGTCTCTCTAGGTCTCCTTGACATATATATGAAGGTGTCCTGCATGGTTATAAAGTTACAGACTGTATACACAGAAGCAGTATTTTAACAACTTCCTAGAAGCATGACAAATCTGCTCTTTTAAACATCTACACATTAAAAAATAATGCAACTACTGTGACACTAAGATTGAGATCAACTGTACTTTCATTTAACAGAACATTACTGAGAAATAGAGAAACTGTCTAATAACAAAAACTATCCAGCTTTCCAAGTATATTTAAAATTTAATAATGGGTGCTCGAATTTAAAAACTTTAAAACTACCATAATCTACTTCATAATATACGAAAGAGTACTATATTGTTTTTCTTAAGAGTTACAGGAAAAGTAATCTGATGCAAATTTATTCAAATGTTCAAGAATTACAGTTAATACAAGACAAATAAAGTATATTTTGGTCTTGCTTTCCTAACATGCTAGTGCTTTAAAAGGATTATTGGTGTGCTTAGAATTAGCAATTTTCTTAGGTGTTTTGAAAAATTTGGACAATAATTTTGTTGCTTTTATTTTGTTAAGATGTAGGCGAATCTTGCTTCAAAATTGACTTTTAAATTCAAGGTATAAGGAAATCAGCCAGAACGTCATATCACCACATCCTTACCTTTTTACCATTGCAGGATTGTAAAGATAAATCTTCATAAACTGTCTCTCCTTTTCATGGTAACCATAAAAAGGCCTGGAGAGGAAGAAGTAAAAGCAAGAAGCGAGCTGTGGCATTTACTCAACCGCATTTTACTATAATGAGTATTAAAATCCAGGGGAAAAAATTAAAAGATAAACTGCATATCCAGAAGAATGAAAATTTCCATGTGTCAGGCTAAAGGGGAGCATTATGTTACTATATAAAGATAAAAAGGATAGGCCCTGTGCATGTCAAAGTATCTACAAAAAAAACCAAACAACCAAAACAACAAAAAAACACTAGAAGGCACTTCTGGCTTAACATTGTTTCTCACTTCCTCACATGTAAACACGCTAATGGCACACCATCATAATAGTACTTTTAATAAATTTATTAGTGCTGGACTGCTTCAAAACCAGCATTCAGCCGTTCTGATAAATGCTGTAACAAAGTCCTTAAGGACATTAATTCTGCAGATCGGGTGTAAATGAGTAAATACTAGCTGTGTAATATAAATAACTGAACAATGAGAACAGCTTAAAAGAGTGAATAGCTGCCCCTTTTCAGTGATTACTAATCATCTTGTGCACTAAATGAGGCATGAATCCTGAAGAAAACAGGATTTGAGAATGCAATTAAAGAATACATAACATAATGAATATGTCAAGACTAAACTGAGGTTGAACAGGCAGCATTAATTCTGGTATTACTTGACTGAATTACTGACTTTTCAGCATCTAGAATTCTAATCTAATCTAACATGCTTGTAAAACAGCATGTTAAGGAAACTAGCCATAATTCATCACTGGTTGAATGCAAGTATCTACAGATTGCAGTAATCACAACCAAAGTCAAAAGAAATTCAGGAAAGCATATATTTAAATGTTACATCTACAAAATAAAATAAAATCTCTTAATCAAAAATATTATAAAAAAATGCAGCTGGGATGCTTACCTGCAAAGTCAAAAAAATAAAGTTCAGTAGTAAGAGAGGTTTCATTCCTAAATTAAATGCAAACTCAGCAGAACTGCACAACTATAGCATTAATACTGTTATCCTTAATATGGTTAAATATGCACACATTTAATATCTCCAAAAGCTAGACTGAACTGCTTTAAAAAATGCTCATGACGTTAAAACTGAGCTAAGTTGAAACAACAAACTTAAAGCTGTTAAGCTGAAAAGGAGGAGATCAGATCTTGTATAATGAATCAATCACTTTCTTATAGAGATAGTATAAACCTAATGACAGCTTATATACATTGAGTTGTAATGACTCAATGTGCTGTAGGCACATAAATGAAAAGCTCCTTTAAAAAAAAAAAAAAAAGTCGGCACTTGCATGGCAAGTGATCCATCCTCAGACTGACATGGCAGCAGGGAAAGCAAGATTTACAACAGTTCCAAGGTTAGCTATGAACACCTACTTCAATTTCACAATGCATAAGGACAGCATACTTCGCCTCTTTTTATTCCTGGACCTCTGTTATGTTTGGAAGTTAATGCAACAAAAATTTTACATTAAACCTGTAAAGTTTTAGTGAACACCTTTATTACATAATTTTCCTGCTAATGCAAAAGACAAGGGATAAGATCATCTCCAAGATTTAAAGAAAAATATAGATTTCTCACCACAGAGACACTATATTATCTGAGCAGAATCTGACTCAGGTCAGAACAGAGAAAACAAATAGAATTGTGTGACCACATAAGCATGTCTTATCTACCCAGATGAAGGTGCATTACAATTTCTGTTGGATGCTTCCCATTAGCCTCTTACGCAAGCAAAAAAAAAAAAAACCACGTGAAATGCTCTTTCCTATGGCAGGGGGGTTGGAACTCGATGGTCTTCAAGGACCTTTCCAACCTAAACCATTCTATGATTCTATGACTTTCAGTAATGACTGTTTTGAAGCTCTAAAGCAAGAGAGGTGAAAAAGAGGCAGGTTCTCCTAATCTCTGTCTGTTGTTCTCTCACTGATTCGAAGATTGTCTTCAGCAGTTTACTCTGCCCAGCTTTCACTGTTGAGATGAACAGCTATTCTACAATTCACATAGCTCTCACAAAAAGAACAAAAAGAAGACATTTGGTGGGTTAGCTTCCTTGTTACTGCAAAAACACATCAGAAAGTTCTGAGTAGAAATGAAAAGAAGTTATTACAGCTACTTTACTAGCAATATCTAGAAGATACCACTAAAACTGGCTGAGAACAGAAAGATTATCTTCCTAAATTTAACAGTTAGAAAGAATGTATTTCAAAAGTGTATTAAAAAAAATAAGTAAAAGACAGTGCTGCACAGTACTGAAAATTAGCATTTACACTGTTTTGAAGATGAAAAAGTCAATGCATGTATAGACTAACTGTGTTCCTCCAGGACAGCCTCCTATTAATCACTACGATTTGACATATTTTTCAGTCCTTGGTTATGCAAGTTAAATAAAAATTGATTAAGAGAGTCCTTAAAATGTTAACATTCAATAATAGCATATAGTTCCAGCAGTAGCAGAAAGCTGCACCAAATAAAACACGACAGTCAGCTTGACAGAGAAGTAAATTAATTTTTAAGAGCCTCCACTTCATGGCCTGTGCTGCTGGGAGAATCAGATGGATAAACGTGACCTCTGTGATGGGCTTCCTAAAGGGGCCATCTTCGATGAACAAAATTAAAGGAGACCTAAAGTCAGGCTGCTGCAAGACATGCCTGGTCACAGGGAACCTAGAATAACCCAGACAGACAGAAAATCCTAGCTGGAAAGCACTGCTGTAATAGCAGAGACAGAAAAAGCTAAAAGGAACAGATTTGGAAAAGTGATAGACACTGAATCCAAGTTTAGGAAAAAATGGTTGTCAAGTGTTTGAGGGAAAACCTGTTATTATGTTAAAGTCAAAGCAAGCGAGAAGTGTTATTTAGTACTTGTACAGGCCTGTACGAAGACACACACAGGGGAAAACAAAAAGGAAAAGCAATGCAGTCACCCAAGTCCACAGTAAGTGCTTCTATGTAGTACAACTGCAAAATCATTTCAAAACAAATAACCAAAAATCCTAACAGTTCATACTTACATTCCAGATACTAATGACACTTTAAAAACATGTTGAATAGTAGACGATGGATTGCCTAAAGCCACATTAAGTGCTCTGTCAATGCTGAATGCCACTTGACGAAGATAGTATTCTGGATGCTGTCCAAAACCATCATACGGTACATAGAGGTAAGGAAAGACACCATGTAAGTGGAGACAAGTCTTCTGACCTAAAAAGAAAAGGCAAACATTTATTTTCTAATGAGTACATATTTTTCTTCTTTTAAGTAGTCCCTAACTTATTTTTTTCAGGTTATTTTTAGGTTCTGCAGACAGAATAATTTTATGAAACAAGTTCAGATGTATTTCAAACAAAAGGTACCAATTTAGAGCAGTTCTCACATTTGATTCATTGACAAAAGCAATACAGAACAGACAGCGTTAAATGACATACACAGTAGGAAATTCTGCTGTTATACAAGCATAATCCTAATAATTTTCTTTGTAGTAATAACACAACACCTCTCTGAGAATAATTTTGCATATTGAGTCAGTGTTGGATGGTTAATGGTTTCTCAGCCTCTGGGAAAATTTTGCAGTATCAAAATTCTTCCCATTCCTTACTCGGATGAGCACAGAACCTCTCAGAAATTAAAAAGAATGTCCAGAGCATCTACAAGGACATTCAATATTCTAGTCATTAAGGCATAAATTGGGATATGGGAAAAAAAAGTCAACTTTTTAAATCTGTGGATCCTCGAGAGGTCTCTGCTACACATGCAGATCTCTAGCATTAGCTTTCATGAGTCTGCAATAACAGCAGAATGAAAGAACACGCCATGAAAACCATTGTGTTAGACCACAGCTTGAGCTTTGGCTTCAGACAAGGCAGTACAATAATGTGGACTGGGATCTCCCAAATCTACCATGTTTTTTTGGGGGTGAGCCTCAACTGTAGCGCGTGTTCTCTGTTCTTTCCTCATGACAATACAACAGAACATGCATTCACTGCTGAAACTAACATCAGAACCTGCTTGGAACCGTTCCAGCCCCAAAAATTGGTCATGACTTCTCACTGGTTAATTAAGAAATTTTCACAGAAATACTATGAACACATGCACCCCCACTGCACCATAATGATAGGCAAAGTATATCATCTTGCATTTTCTTTGGATAAACTCTCTGCATGAAGACAGCAAAACAGTATCTAAAGGCAGCGCTTTCATCAACCAGGAGACAAATATTACAGACAAAGAGGCAGCACAATTTCACTCATCCACAAGACCAATGAGAAGACTTCCAAAAGTCTATTTTTTCAAACTGACATTATTTCTCAGTTGACAGACCCTGCCCAAACTACTTACACTCATTCATACCCACATCAGTGCACCACTGGCCACACAGTGAAGACAGCTGTAAGTCCACTAAAGCGCAGGAAGAACAGAGTTTCAGAATCATGACTGTTTGCAAATTTTTACACCTGTAAAATGCATGCCTTCAAATACCATACATAGGATAGCATTTTTTTTTTTTTACTAGGGGTCATATGTACTGATCTTTCTTCAAATATTTATCAGACCTTCAAGTAATGTCTAGAAGTGAGATAAATTGCTCACAGGAAGGTAGTACAAGTCCATTTTCCAAGGTGAGTTTTATTCTTCCTATAACTCACCCCCATCAAGTCTCTTCAGTGATGTTTAAATACAATGTATAGATGCATTCATAATGTTAAGGTCATCATCTATGATGAATTCTGCCCATGCTTTTAAAATATTTCAGGAGAAGAAATTTCTTATTTATGTATTATGTACTTCAAGTAACAATAGACCAAGAAAAAGGGGAAACTAAAGAACAAGAAACTATGAACTAGAGGGGGGTTTTAATGGCAAAATAAAGGACAGTAACAGCTTTACATGGCAGAAAAACCTCTGCCTCCCCCTAATATGGGAGAAGTCATTTATTAGTAGCATGTGAAATGAGAGAGTATCGATCTGTGCAGTGGTAGCAGACCATTTATTTTCTGTACTGAGTCATCAAGGCTGACTTTGAAATAAAGGATTCCCACCCCTCCACCCCCCTCAACATAATTAACAGAAAATTAATAGTTGTTTAAACCTCTACAGTTCCTCTATTCAATTTTTTTTTGTTTGGGTTTTTTGGGGAGGGGTTTGGTTGGGTTTTTTTTTTGTTGAGTTGAAGTGAGGGTGGGGGTAGGGGTGGGTTTTTTTTTTAAAAAATGTATGCCAGGATCAAGTTCAGGGAGAAATTCAAACTCATTTATACATATTATTTGTCTGAATGCTTACTGGAGCTTTTAAAAAACAAGTGAACAAACCAACCCATGCCAAACTAAATTTGATATTGGAGCTACAGACTAAGAACTTCTGGCAAATATACAGGTCTATCCCCCCCACGAATTTTATAAATTCAGGTGTTTGCTACCTACAACTTGTCAGTCTAAATCAGTTATGCACTTACTTTTTTTTTTTTTTACACTAATAGCTATGATATCTTGTTCTTTTTGATAACACTTTATAAAACATCTTTGCTTTAATGGTTGCCCAACTATTCTGCGTTATAGTTATTTTAAGTTCCCCCAGAAAACAAAATTGCAAAGCACCAGAATAAATAGAACAGGGAGATAGTCTAAACTCACTGTACTTAAATCCAGGTTCCTTTCAAGTTAGGCAAGACAATTAATTAATATTGCTTTTACAGCGAGCACCTGATTACTCAAATTACTTAAATTTAAAAACAGTATCTCTATTTCTACAGCACCTATTAATAGTTCTTGCTGAACTGAAATACAATTTTATTGTTGAATAAAAAAAACACACAACACGTACGAAGAAAGCTTCCTTCTATTTCCTTCTGTCCTCCTCCCCTGCACTCCCCCCATCACGTGCAAAAACCCATGAAAAATCCTATAGCTTTCAAGTGACCAAAGAGTCAAATTAACACCAGGGATACCTTGTAAAACATACACACTGAGTTGTTTTTCATTTTTGATTCTGCCAAGAAAACAAACAAGCCACTGCTGATCTAACACTCCTATTAGGCCAGCAGCTGTCAAGTTACATGGGTTTATACAGCTTCTTTGTTCCTTGTTAGTATTGACTCATTTACCATGATACTTGGTTATACTGCTATTTTTATTTACAATCCATATTACTATAAGTCTTCCCCTGCTAGTGTAATAACAGAGCCATTTGCTTCCATCATTTAACTAAAAGCATCAAATTGCACCGAATGTCAGGGTGTTGAGTCTGAAACCCAGACTCCAGTAATAGCAACCATGGTTTGCACTAAGCCATTACAAATTCTAGTGGATTCTTTCCAATAGAGCCACAAGGAGAAAACAGATCTACCCACTGAGGATCTCAGGCCACACAGACTCAGCAATTAACATAAATTAAAAACTGGGCTTGGGATAAGGTAAAGAAGTTTTATGCTTTAAATGTGTCAATCTCATATTTCTGTTTCTTTTCAGATACAGACAGAAGGAAATCTGTACCACTAGAACAGCAGCGACCACTACAGTGACCGCTTACAGTGATCAGCAGATGTTATTTTTACATCTGTTCATCAGTTTCTTTGTATCTGTAGAATTAACGGAAGTGGCGCTCGACAGCAGATTGTGCCGAGAAGCCATACAGTTCATACGATTGCTCTCCTCAGAATTTCCCAATGCAAAACTGGATGCCTGGAGGTGATTCCCAGAGTTTTCAGATGCGACAGGCCACTAAAATATTTCACACTGTGGCCTCATCATGGACCTACTGTGCATCACAACCATTCTGTACACAAGCAGTACATATGATGTCTCTATTAACAAACAAACATAATGTATATGTGAAAGCTAGGACTGGTGGTGATCATGAGTTATCAACCAGCAGGAGGCTGCTGCCCAAACAATTTCTCTAGCCCATACTCTCTTAAAGAATGGGGTCTGCACTGGTGGAATTATCTGCAGGTCACAGAACAAGCGTCCCAGTGCATGACTCACGGGGGCTGCTGAGTAAACATACAGAAATCTGAAAGTAAAGCTGAGACTAAGCCTTTTTTTGAGCATAAGCCTTTTTCAGGCACTGAATAAAGCAGTGAATGAAGGAACAGAAAAAGTGCTGCTATAGCATAAAAAGAAAAGAGGCAATACACAAAACCTTGAGACATTACGAGACACTCAACTAGCAAACTGGGTATTTTCTCTGAAAAGAAGAAACTGCAAACTAAATGTCAATATAGATGAACAGCCAGAATAATAATGAATCAATACTTCAAAAAGAATGTAAATGCAATATTTTCAGACAGTAAAGAAAGTGAGCCTACCCCCCAAACCCATACTTACAAAAGCAAGCAACATAAATGTTACTGAAGTATTAAACCCAAATATAGCATTTTGCATACTTGAAACCCACAAAAGAGAGATTCAGAAAGCCAGCCTGCTATTTTTTTGGAGATGGTTGCCATATGCGTTACTATTAGGAACACGTACCAAGCATAATCCTTGAGCTACTGTATAATTTAAAATATCAGAAGAAAAATCTGTAGCAGCCTTAAGACAGAAAACTTCAATATAATTAGAAAAGAACTGAAACCAGTATGATAAAGGAATGCAAAAGTTGCTCAACAACTACTCAAGAAGATGCAAGAACTTATGTCTTCTGACCACCAGACCGCTCAGCTGTACAGGATGATCTGGTACGGACAAAACTGAGACGCAATCTATACAGAATCACAGAATGGTTGAGGTTGGAAGGGACCTCTGGAGGGGACCTGGTCCAGCCCCCCTACCCAAGCATATGAACACCTAATTTCACAGTACAACAAGCCAGAGAATCTGAGGATTATTATTCAAGTGTCCTCAGAGAAGTGCTTTTTCACCATTTGAAAAAATTGATTTTTCTTTAAACTTTTAAAAATCTATTTCCGCTGAGATCAAATCGGACAAATTTCTGTGCAAAAGAAATATGTGGAAATTATTAATAAGGGACTTTATTGTATTGTCCAGTTCAGGAATAAAGTTTGCAAACAAGTTAGGCAAAGAGCACCTAAGGATTCACTACAGCTGGCACATGAAAATCTGTGTATATATTCGAGGAGGAAAATACAGAAGTCCATCCATTCTGGATGTAATTACACACATGCAGGACTACCTGCTGGCTCATATTCCAGCAATGGGAGAGCTCATGCAGTTACTGCCTCCAGTTATCTCCTCCGGAGGACTTCTACTCTCACGGGAGGATTGTCTGAACAGAGCATACAGATGATCCTAAACCAATGCAGTTTATAGCCTAGAATATTAAAGTACACTGGAATCTACTGAGCCTATAATGTCACTGTTGAGGTCAAGGCACCCCAACGCAACCACACACTAGGTTCTAGGATCCGTTCTACCTAAGAATATCCAAACCCAACGTTTTCACATTAGCCTGACCTAATCACAAGGCTACAGGAAAAGCTCTACAGACCTGAATTTGTACCACCAGACAGGAATGCAAGATTTCTACAGTGAGATTAAGAGCCTGAGTCTGCAGCTCAGGGGCATTTCAGCCTCAGTATTGCTTATGCATTAGATAGGATGATTCTAAAATACAAAATCCCCACATCTGAGATTTCTAAAAATGAAAGAGAGCATGTCCTACAGTTGTGATACAGTTTTACTAACTTTTTATAAATGATACTCAAAGCCATTTAGCTCCTATTCTGTAATTCTTAATTTAGGAACTGACTATAGAGCCCTCAAAAACTGAAGTCAATACTGGAAACATTTTGAAAAGACTCATTTAGTATTTAGAAAACAAAAACTAAAGCTAGATAAATATGACTCCAGAAAACAGTTCAATGCTGGTCTACATGCAAACATATTTTGCTGTGATATTTCTGCAACAGAACAAGCTGATCCCATTATAAGAAGCTAAGCAGAACCGTGGGGAACACCTACACGGAATCCACTCCTATATGTAAATGAACAACCACTTTTGTTGAAGTTCTCCCTAAAACTGTTATTTAAATTGCTCAACTATGATCCATTTCTCCCAGACCACTGTAAAATCCAATGGGGTGGGAATAAAAAGGAGAATGCAGCAGCACTTAAATAAATGGCAAAATCCCAAGATTTTAGGAAAATTCTGGCTGGAGATTAACAACAGGATGCAGAAGATGGAAGACAAAGGGCTTTTTATAAGCTTGCCATCTATTAAAAGTACTTTAAGTGCAGTTTTGTAAAGTGGCAGGACTAATTAAACATGGACAGTATTAGCAGAAGAATGCACGTGAACGCATCAAGTGTGTCACTGCAGGATGCAGAAAAGTCTAGACAGTCATAAGGTATTTCCTTCCTTTAACAGCAATAGTAAAGCAAAGTCATTAGAAATCAAAAGACATGACACTGCCATCTTTAAAAGATTAATAGGTATTTTCAAATAACTGTTGAATGATCTAGATTTAAAAAAATGAAAACCAAACTGGAACAATGAAGACTACAGAGTGGAAAAAGTAACAATCCTGTTAGAAAAAAAATCTAAACCCAAAAATTTCTAAACAGAATAAATATTAGAACCCAATTTCAAAGTAATTTCTTTCCCACAATGAAAGTTACCATACCATAGCAATCTCACTTACCCCTTCTCCAAGAATAAGCTTCAGAGAGCAACATCAAGTTGTAACAGGAGTACTTACTCTACCCTGACATGTAGGCACAACATGAGCATCTTCTGCACAGTTTAGATGGTGTTTTAAACTTAAGCTATGTCACTCACTGGAGTGGGCTTGTCAAGACATTGCTCATTGACTATCACTCAGAACTGAGCTACTGAAAATGCATAGGACTCAATTCTTTATAGTGCTAATACAGTCTATGAAATTAAAGTCACCATTCTTTATGTCTCACAGAAAGCAAATAAATCACATACACGGACTGATACAAGTAAGGTAGTACTTTGATGAAGACAAATCCCTTCCCTAGCAAAACTTGGGAAGGTCTTTCCATCTTAAAATGTTTGCTGTGTCATTCAAAAACAAGAGTTTAATCTTTTAATGTCAGAGTTCTTTAGTAGTATATTACATGAATGTAACTTCTCCAGTGATTAAGTGAAACTCTCAACCTTTTCCCAGAGTTTTGAATCAAGTCAGCTTTTTCCAAATAGTGAGAAGAAAGGGAGGACTACACACATTGTAGTCTTAAATACTGGACATTAGAGAAACAAGAATAATAAAATAAGGTCTTGCAGCAGCAAGATATCCTCAAAGCAAAATCAAGAACTGAGCCCAAAGACCATATTTCATATATAACATTACATATTTGTGTCAAGTCTTCCAGTGTTTCCCTGGCATGTGAGAAAACAGTTACCTCTAACATTTGTAAAAGAGGCAGAAAAAAATATTTTCAATTACATTTGTTTGAATCCAAATGAAGTGTTTGGTTATTTGTAATTCTTTAGTCAGTAACTGTTCCTTGTGACATGTAATACCTCTACTCTCATGAAAAGAAAAAAATACAAAAAAGCTTATCCACTAGGAAAATGAGGGCCTGTGACTCATTACAACTAGCTTATTGCTCACCCTTGATGTAGAGATCCTTAGAGAGGGAGAAGGCCTGGGTTTTCCATCTGGACTTTAAAATTAGAAATCTCTGTATAACTAAGTGCATATTGAAGTAATACCTAGCCTAGAATCAAAGAGACAAGAGTTCAGTCCCCATCTAGGGAGACTTCACATGTGGCCTTTGGCAAGTTACTTACCATAGACAATGCACTTTCTCATTGTGAAATGGATGTAACAGTACTTTCACATCTGAAAAATCTGTTAAAGGGACGAACATACAGAAGGCACACTCTGAGACAACAACAAAAAAAAAAAAGATGGGTTCTAGGAGTACACAATGGCTAGGAAGACATAGGACAAAGTGTTCAAACAAGCAGCAGTATCCTATTCAGGATATTGCCATGTCTGTCTCAGCAAGCCTTCAAGAAAGGAAAGCAAACTTTCATGAGCAATTTGAGCCCTAAAATCACACTACTGAACATATTCTTCTTCCAATAGCAGGCCCCCTGCACCCTTTGCTATCTCATACTACTAAACTCTGAAATTGTACCCAGCTTTCTTCAACACTTTTGCATCAGGAAAATTGAAACAACCTGACCATATGAGAAATACATGACTTCAATCTTCCATCTATGGGATGGCTCAGTGCAGCAAGAAAAGTAAGTCAACAAATTTGTTCTTCCACTTGAACTACAGGGGGAAACAAAGATGAGAGAGAAGTAGAACATTCAGATGTAAAATTGAATGATGTTTAAAAAAAAATTAATCCAAACATGTAAGATACCTAAATATACCACTAAAAGAGAAAAAAAGGTAAAAAAAAATAGTATGTGGAAAGTTACTCCCTATATTCAAAAACAAAGATCAAAATTTGGAATAAGCATCACACAACTTCCATAGACTCCTAAAAGCAGACAAGGAGATCTCACAAATTAGAAGAAAATGCGATATATCATTGTTTTGGGGAACAGGGCACCCCCCTCCAAATGCAGAGGCATAATGGCATTCTTGTGCTTTTGAAAGCAGCACAAGGATGCTCTCTGCAGAATCCCAGATCTCTGGGTAGTTTCTAGGTTTGGGCAAGAAGTCCACAAGCTTCCTTGAATCTGTTACCTTCCAAACAACAAATTCCTCTCAAGTTCTCTAGCAAATGTGTCAGGTCCCAAGGTCCAGAGGTCTGAGAACCCTGGAACAGATGTTTTTACTGCTCAGAGGCTCAAACACAGAATCATCGAATCATAGAATGGTTTAGGTTGGAAAGGACCTTGAAGATCATCGAGTTCCAACCCCCCTGCCATAGGCAGGGACACCTCCCACTAGACCAGGCTGCCCAAGGCCACGTCCAGCCTGGCCTTGAACACCTCCNTGCTCCAGCCCTCGGATCATCCTCATGGCCCTCCTCTAGACTTGCTCCAGCAGGTCCATGTCCTTCTTATGTTGGGGACTCCAGAGCTGGATGCAGTACTCCAGGTGGGGTCTCATGAGAGTGGAGTAGAGGGGCAGAATCACCTCCCTCGCCCTGCTGGCCACACTTCTTTTGATGCAGCCCAGGATGCGGTTGGCCTTCTGGGCTGTGATCACACATTGCTGGCTCATGTTGAGCTTCTCGTCGATCAGCACACCCAGGTCCTTCTCCTCAGGGCTGCTCTCCAGCCATTCTCCACCGAGCCTGTATTTGTGCTTGGGATTGCCCCGACCCAGATGTAGGACCTTGCACTTGGCCTTGTTGAACTGCATGAGGTTGGCTTGGGCCCACCTCTCCAGCCTGTCCAGGTCCCTCTGGATGGCATCCCTCCCCTCCAGCGTGTCTACCTCACCAAACAGCTTGGTATCATCGGCAAACTTGCTGAGGGTGCACTCGACCCCACTGTCCATGTCACCGACAAAGATACTGAACAGTACAGGTCCCAGTACCGACCCCTGAGGAACACCACTTGTCACTGGTCTCCACTTGGACATTGAGCCGTTGACCGCAACTCTTTGAGTGCGACTGTCCAGCCAGTTCTTTATCCACCGAGTGGTCCATTTGTCAAATCCATGTTTCTTCAATTTAGAGACCAGGATATCGTGTGGGACAGTGTCAAATGCTTTGCACAAGTCCAAGTAAAAAGTCCAAGTCAACATAAAAGCATAAGTAACACCAAACAAAATGACGTTTGAAACACTGACTTTTACCAAGTGCCTAAGTACACATTTCAGTTGTTACATCTCCAACTAACATCCATTCAATTAATTTCCTCACAGGCAGCTTTTTATATCAAATATAAGTTGCCTTAATAATTTGAAACATTAAGCCTAAGAGACCGCCTGGTTCACCAAGTTTTGTCTTTTCCAGTCTAGAAAGCCATGCAACAGTCACACAAAACTGAAGTCCATTAGATAGTTTGAACTGTGAGGTATCTACAAAAGAAAGAATCTTTGAGGTTTCTCAGGCTAGTTTACATTGGCCATTGATATTTTCCATCAACAGTAATTGTAAGCCTCAAAAGCAAGGCTACTACCTTTATCTTACTGAGAATTTTTAACTTGTATTTTTTTTATTCCGACATGCAAGAGAGGCTCTGTTTTTCCTTTTCATATAAATAACGAGCAAACCCCAAGAAAAGCATAAAAATTGAGACAGGATATTTAATAAATCAAGTCAGTGAAGATGTTCTGATAATCTCCATAAAACTACCTCCTCCTGCCTTGAATTGATTAGGACCTTTTTTGAATTCTGCTGGGATATTAGAAAACAATCTGGTCTTTGACTGCAGAAGAACTACTGATAAACCTAACCATTTATAGGATGTACAGGTACATCATCAGAAAGGAACAGCTACTACCTACAGTTATTACCAAGCAAAATAAGTGACTTCATAGTGGAGCTGTAGGAAAAATCACTCATGAAGTTTACTGTTATGCAGTCAAACTAGAACCAGGGAAGTCCAGACATGCAGAAGATAATTTAAAAGTACAAATCTCCTGAAATAATGGAGACCAAAGTTAAGCACCTCAGAGATCAAGGATGAGCTATGTACAAACCATTCTTCACAAGTTTGATTACTTATGAGTTATTAGAAATGGCAACAGTATTTTCTTCTTTTCTTAGTAGAAGCAAGCAGACACACAAGGTGACGTTAGGTATTTGCTTTATTAAATACCCATCTACAAAATGAGCCATATACAAAATGTTATTCTTGCTTCCTCTGTTGACAGATTACTCATGTAAGCAGCCGGACAATATCAGTAATATTTCTAGAATGCGTGTGAAAAATCACTAGGATGCCAGCTAAAATGAACTAAAACACATGAAGGAGGAAAATGTGGCTGGCCGCAGCTACAGATTCTAGCTATCATACCAGGCTCTTGGCATGCACAGGCTGACAACACAGGCCAAGCTGCTATTCCAGTAAGAAAAGCAACCACATGAATGCAACAGAAGCAGACTGTATTAGACCACACTGATGAACGCATAGCCGAATAGAAAAGAGTGTATTGACTAGTCCCAGATAAACTAATGGTGTGCACTTTACTGCATCCTGTAAAAGATTAAAAAATAAGTCAGCAGTAAAAAGGGGGAGCAGTGTAGTCATACAGCCTTTTGTTTCCATTTCCTTTAATTAGTTTTCATTAAAGACTGTTACTGCTACACCAGTTCTCTTAGCTATCTTAGTCTTTCTTGATGAAAGTAACACAAGCCACGTATAAACGGAAATTGGTGCATATATATTCAGAGTAGTAAAAGTTTTGCTGGTTGGTAACTGAACTTGAACTTTCACCTCTGCATTAAGCTCATCTGTCTATTAAATGCTGTAATGAGTGTGCACTGTTCCAATCACAATTCCCCTCTTTTTCCTGTGTCAGACAAAAACAGCTGAAACATTTTTGCTCAACTGGAAGAAAACAGGTATTTTTCTGTCAGATAGCTAGTTAGAAAAAAAGCACCATAAGATATTGCCAAAGACTATTTGTTACTGTAAACTGCAGGCAAAAAAAAAAAAGGCATTAATTGTGATAAGGTTAACAGTGTTTTCATGAGTATTATCTTCCATAGACACTGTTCAGAAGTGTTGACTATTTATAAATTCCTGAACACCATCAAGCTTGTGTAATCCCAGAGAAATGATACACTGTATACACACTCTCATGAGTCAGATTAATTTGCATTAACAAGTAAATGACACCACAATCTGTTTGTTTTCTCTTCCTCTATTCTTCACAGTGTTAACTAATTCTATGAATACTTCTTGGAATTTTTCTTTTCTTCTGTATTTGCATTAAGATCTCCCATTCACAGGTAACCATCATGTCAGCCTATTCCTCCAGCTGATGAAAGCTAGATGACATGCTCCACAAAAACAAGCACTGGCCTTAGGATACCCATAAGCGAATTTGCGACACTTGATATTCCTTATGACACATACCCTTTTATTTCATTAAAGAAGTTCTTAACATCTTTTGTATGTTATAAGCTTATCATTTTGGGACAAGCAGCAACTAACTTAGAGAGTACGTACTTACTTTACACACCTTTTAAATTCCTCTATAAGCTTTTGAAAGGACTATATGGTGTGCAGCAGCAATAGCAGGAAGCAAAACTTCATGACAGGAAATAAACTGTGTTCTTATTATCTTACTGTGTTCAGGGTTTATGTGGCAAACTGTTAGCAGTGGGGGTCTGCAGGGGTGGCTGCTGTGGGAAGAGGCTGGGGCTGCCCCGTGCGGGACACAGCCAACTCCAACAGACCCACCGCAGAGCACAGCTGAGCCTCTCAGCCAAGCTGGGGGCACCTCTGGGAAAACGTGTTTTAGAAAGGGAACACCAAAGTCAGAGAAAAAAGGAGGAGGAACAGCCCTGGTAGCAGAGCAGATATCCCCTGCAGCTCATGGAAGAGCCCACATCAGAGCAGATATCCCCTGCAGCCTGTGGAGGACCCCACGGGGAGCACAAGGATATTCCTGAAGGAACTGCAGCCCGCGGAGAACCCACACCAGAGTAGAGAAAAGATGTGAGGAGGAAGGAGTGGCAGAGAGATACCACTGTGTACTGACTGCAACTCCCCTGCCATCCTCCACGTGAGCTTGCCGGGCAGGGGTGGGGTGTGTGGTTTGGGGAGTCTGGAGTGAAGGAACGAAGCTGAGCCTGGGAGAGGAGGGAGGAAAGGTGTGCTGTTTTAATGTTTGAGTTTGTTTCTCTCTACCTGAATCAATTTTAATTGGCAATAAATTAGTTAATTTTCCCCAAGTAGAGTCTGTTTTGCCAGAAATGGTAATTGGTAAGCAATTGCCCTGTTATCTCAACCTATTGCTTTACTGTTTCTGTTTTTCCTATTTTATCCCTCTGCCCTACCAGAGTGAGGAGGGGGTTGTTGCAAGCAAGCAGCCCAGTGGGAATTTGGCTGTTAGCCAACTCTAACCCAGCACACACCAGTTAACAGAAATGATCCCCTGGGTGCCAGCCTCTACAGCCTACAAACTATTTCAGAAGGCCTGGAAAAGGTAACACAGTAAAGCAAGTCTTAGTATTAGTAGACTTATAGCTGCTACCTTGTGACCTGTAACTTCATCAGAAGATTTCAGAGGGTGTTACGGCTGCACGTCCCTGCTTTAAACCTTTACTCAGAGTAGAAGCTTCAGCCTACCCATATTAACTTAAAAAAACAACATACAGCCCCAATCCCCAAAGTAGTAAAACCTTTCAATGCAACGTTAGCATATTTCACCACAAATTTTCCATAAATCAGTCATATTACCACAGAATCACAGAATGGTTTGGGTTGGAAGGGACCTTAAAGATCATGTAGTTCCAACCCCCCTGCCATGGGCAGGGACACCTCCCACTAAACCAGGTTCCTCAAAGCCCCATCCAGCCTGGCCTTGAACACTTCCAGGGATGGGGCATCCACAACTTCTCTGGGCAACTTGTTCCAGTGCCTCACCACCCTAACAGTAAAGAATTCCTTCCTAATATCTAATCTAATCTCCCCTCTTCCAGTTTGAAGCCATTACCCCTCATCCTATCATGACATGCCCTTGTAAAAAGTCCCTCTGCAGCTTTCTTGTAGGCCCCCTTCAGATACGGGAAAGCTGCTATAAGGTGTCCCCAGAGTCTTCTCTTCTCCAGGCTGAACAACGCCAACTCTCTCAGCCTGGCCTCACAGGAGAGGTGCTCCAATCCAACCATAACTTGCATTAAATAACATAATGGTATAAACATTGTCCATCTGTTGTATTAGTATAATAACTAAACAATATAGGAGAAAGTATTGTCTTTTACAACAAACCTATTTAAAAACATATTAGCGAAAGATATGCTTGTTCATGAGTCTTCCAAGAAAGGCTACGCAGGAAGGTGCAGAATGTTCAAGACATTTCCAAACGGGGGAAAAAGAAGCTACAGCAAGCAGATAGGGTGATAAAACACTCTAATTCATTGAAGCTTTTTAAAGAGATGCTATAAATTGAGATTGCGTAAATACTTAGTCAAAATTTTCCCTACGGATTCTCATGATAGGACCCCTTCAACCAGCTACACAAGGGAAATGATTTTCAGCTGATATAGCAGCCTTTGGCTTGTTACAAACTGATCCCCAGCAAAGTCAATTCCACAGACCTGTTAGGTGGACCAGCTCCACAGATGATTTACAGAAGCTGTTTTCTTGAAAGCTGGTGGTCTGAATCCTGACTCGTCTAACAGAATTGCAAATCCTGAACAATTCTACAGGTTGTATCAGACACACACATACAAAAAAATACAATCTTACCTCCCCCTTTTCCTTCAGATCATTTTTAACCTCTTCGCTCCAGTTTAACAGTTGTTCAATAATTATTATACTTATCTGCAATAGCTATTCCGGATTAACTCTTATGAGATACTGTGCAAGTGCAAAAATAACTGTTTTAAACAGTAGAAACAATAGCAGCATTAGAAAAATCAAATTCAGATTATAGTATTTTTCAGTATTTTTTTTTTAATTCTAATGAAAGATGTTCTTTACACTACAATAGCACGGTATAGGGAAATCATGCTACAGTAATGTTACTTCTCTATTTTTATTTTGCTTGCCAAAATATTAGATAGCCGGCTTACTTGTCAAAAGACACAGGAGGGTAAGATTCTTGCACAAGAAAAAAAGTCCTTGAAGCCAAAAGTAAGTAAAACTAGCTTTTTTTAGACTTATTTTCCCACAGATTTATCCATGGTATTTCAAAAGAATCTATATTTTAGCTTTTTCTCTTCTATTGTGAATATAGTCCTCAGATCTCTGCCACACCCTCAGCTGTGGTTACTAAACAAGCAGGGTTTTTTACCCCCACTCCAGGTAAACAAAGACCTTAGCATCCACTGAAGTCAATAGATGCTAAATACAGGCACAGCATCTGTCACTCTTCAAATGTGATCTTTTTATGCCATCTTCTGTTCTTTTATATATTACAAAATATGTAAATGAATGCTCTTTCAGTATTACAGCTGGTGTTACTATTTTATTCTGCATATTTTGCAATACTATTAAGTATCTTAATTTGTATTTCAGTTTCTTTTGTGACATGCTACTTCACTTCCTCATCTTGAATTAGGCATCCATCTCCCCTCTCTTTTCATCTTCTGTAAAGTCTGCTGCCTCTTGGCAGCACTGGAAGGGTTTCAAGGCTTTTTGCCTGCTCTAGCCTTTCATTCTGCAAAGAATGCCCAGTCTTTGTAGCACACTTATCTCAGGCTTGTTACAGTCATTAATTGATAACATACACACTGTTCTAGTTCTTCACATAATTAGAATGGCAAGATCTTTTTCTGTCTCAGTACTACAGCAAAAAAATTTAAACATTTGAGCACTTAACAGAAAGCATGTATCGAAAGACTGCTTGTCTTGTACAGATCACTTTATGTGGTTGTCTTGTATTTACTCAATAACCTTCAGAGTGGCTGTAAAGACTGCGTAGATTGGATGTTTCACTTGCCAAGACAAGGTATTTATAGCAATGTCTGCATTCTTTAAGAAATGTTTTGAAGTGTTACTCAGAAGTATCTGTTGCTGATGTAGTATCACCCAGTCCAGATATTCCTATTTTACAGGGTCATCTCACTGGCTATTAAATTTTAAATTGTTGAAATTCCGTGCACAGCACAAGTCTAATTATTGACTACCTTCCTGCACTGAAAACAAAAGGTCTCCCTCACATATAATTAAGAACAACAAGGGGAGAAAAACCAACTAGCAATCTAGCTTCACATTCTAAGCTAATTCAACAAATGCTTCGAGGGAGTACTTAATACCAGTTGTTCCCTTGCACTGTTCAGATCTGGATCCTCTCTACCTCCACTTATCCCTTTTCCCAAACCAATGACAAAAGTGATATATATAAGCAGTATATTTTAACGCTTTTAACCAGCCTTCCCAAAAATGTACTCCTCACATTTGACCTTAAAATTTTAAGATCATTGTCGAAAGTGACTGAAATGTGACAAACTCCTTCCAATGTTGACGCGTTGTCAAAAAGGATGTTTATTTTTCACTACCAGTCCACAGCTTTTTCTAAAACATAGTTTTCTGTTAATGCTTTAAGAGATTTCCTATTCTTTTAACAGTCAGGATACTATGCCTTAGAAGCTCCATTCATCCTGTGTTTTGAACGGCCTACAGCAGACTGAAATCAGAGAGGCTGAGAAGATACAAGTATACTTCGGGTATAATCAGCATTGTTCACGTTCTTGAAAGGTCACGGTGGGATGAACTCACTATTCGGGCAGCTCAGTAGGTATTATCCTCGAATCTTAATAGCACAGATGCATCCTACACCTACTGAAAGATTCTTATTATCACCATTATCATTGACAATTTAATGGACTGTGTATCCACAGACTTACAATAACAACTATGGGGACGATCATGGTACTTTTAAGCAGTGCTATATATGGCAACTGTTCAGATACTGAATTTTTCTTTAATATACCACTTTGTTCAGAGAAAAAATAACAGGAAAAAGCCTGAATAACTGTAGGACCAACAAGAAGAAAAGACAAGTTAATACTTTGTGACTAAGTGATATACTACACACTGCAAGTTTTTCTTTAAAAATAAAAATAAATTCTGAGCAATAATGGGGATTTCTTCTGTGGCTTTGTCTAAGAGCATTAATAGTGTGGAGCAAGAGCAGAATAACTGCAATCAAATACAAAGAATCCCCCTCTCTAGGTTCTCACTAAGCCCTACTGCTGGCAACCAGCAAGCACAGAAAGAAGTGGGGGGGAGAAAACCCTGAGAAAACAAACCACGCATGGAGAGGGGGAGTGAAAAGATAAATGAAGAGATAAAGAAACATGGGGAGAAAACAGGAAGCAGGAGTCTGAGAACGACAGGAAAAATAGACGGAGCAGTCTGGCAGATGATAACTGCTGATAACCTGAATTCAACTTGCAACTCAAACATCCAATCTATTGAAAGAAAACTTCATAAGGGCTAGAACTAAGTGCTACTAGTTAAGCCTTTGGTTCCTCAGGTATATGTATTAAATAAAAGTTTAATTTTGCAACTGACAGTGATTCTTTCACAGAACCTTAGCTTCACCTGATACACAGGAAGGACCTGGAATCTGCAAGTCAGAACTACATGCTGAACAAGTTACTTGCATAATGCATATCTCATTTGTCACAGTAGCTAGAAATTTATGCCAATAAAGCAGGCATCAACACATACAGAAAGATTAATCATCAAGGCAGATGAATATCATTTGAGAAAACTGATGCCATTCCCGCCTTTCTCTTGGAATTTTTATTGTGATGCTGAGTAAGTCATATGTAAAAAAGGCAGAGGGAGCCTTTTTTACACTGAGACAGCTAAAAATGATTTAGAAAACTGCTAGGTATTTCTATGCTTAATTAAATCATTAAGCACTGTAATGTTATAAAAAAATTAAACTCTAAAAAACTTGGACCTCCCCCCCAAAAGTTCAAAAAATTTAAAATCTAATATCTTCAATTTGGAATCTCAGTTCTTCATGTACAAGATAATATCATTACCTCAGCTCTGACTTGCAGATAACTTCACCAAAAGTTATAAATACACCAATATTACAGGAAAAAAAACCTCTCAAAGTGAATGTTTTATTTGGGTTAAGTTTTTGACTGTGGTTGATAAATAAGATTATGCCTACCAGCTGAGTAATTGGATACAAAGTCACTAAGCACCATGTGCTAATTGCTAGAGAAAATGTGAAAAAATAGCATTTGATCACATCGAAAATCATCCTAATGCTTTCACACAGGGGAAGAGATTTCTGGCACACCTTCATACCTTCTAGTGACTGCAACCCTGGTGTTCTTTTAACAAAGAATTTATACGCAACACTGATAAACAGGGACTGCAGAACTCCTACAGAAGATGAGGAAAAGATGAGATGGGAGGGGAACTAGTTAAAATTTGGCAACTTTGAAGGCTGAAGATGTTCCTGCTCATTGAAGGGGGGTTAAACTAGATGACCTTTAAAGGTCCCTTCCAACCCAAACCATTCTATGATTCTGTGCAGACAAAAAACAATTTGAATTGGCCAGTAGATGCCACTTGACAGACCTTGCTGAGCTAGGTCAAAGAACTAAAGTAAGTTACTCTTTCCCTCAGGAAACAGAAGGACCAAAAGTCTTTATTGTCAAAATTTCTGTTGGTATTTCCAAGGGTCCATGAGCCTGTATTTCTCCTTTGTTGCCTAGGTGTAGCTGATATTTCAGGTTACGCCTCTGATGATTTACTATATTTTGATAAACAGTACAAAGAAGCAAGCCAATTAACAATAAGACAATAATGGAAGAGTTTGAGATAGGCAAAAGCTAGATGTGTTCAAGCTGGAAGCATCAATTTATTGAAGTTCAAGGCTGCTGGTAAGTCATAAAATTCCTATAAGAAGCAGCAATATATTATCAGAACATACAGAACTAAGCAACCATGACACATATGCTTTGCTAGTGTAAGAATGACATTAGCTTTTACATATCACTTCCGAGAACAACTCTCTACCAATCACAAATTGACCGACATTAAGTTCAACTTCAGCACAACTGACATCCAACACTATTTCATCTTCTCAATCAAGACCAGGCCAGGCCAAAAAGAGGCAACCTGTTACATTACAAACTGCATTTGGTTCAGCTATTTCTGTATGCCGTCCTTTATTGTGAAGCTACACCTTCTCATACAATTCCAGCCCTATAAAAGCAGCATAGCAGCACAAGTCACCTTGTGGCTGGAATGAATAATGTCCTAGATTTCTTATGAACTTTCATCTAAAACCAATTTTATGACAGTACTGCATGTTCAGCATCTGCACACATCAACTTCAGCAAATGTACCAAAAGGTGAAACACCGAATACAGCTGGTTGCAAACACTACAGCTGAATTGCTAAAGATTTACTGCTCATACCAGCACATCAGAAGCTGCATTATAAACGTATATAGATTCATTTGAGTTAGAGGTAAATTACTTGCTTACTGGTTGTTTTTTCCAAAGTAAAATGTCAAAGTTATTTAAATATGACTCATGACTTATTGCTGAAATAAGCGTGTTTTATGTTATTATATTTTAAGGTAATTTTTTTTAAAAGATATTTATTAAAGCATCATTTGAACCTAGCATATAGTACACTGTCCATTTAGATCTTTGAGTTTTCAGATTAGAGTGAACTGAATGAAAAACACCTCAATGTTTGAGATACTACCTCCTTTCCCCCATCCACTTTTAACATTAACAACACTTAGGAAGAAGTTAAATCATAGAATCGTAGAATAGTTTGGGTTTGAAGGAACCTTTAAAGGTCATCCAGTCCAAACCCCCTGCAATAAGCAGGGACATCTTCAACTAGATCAGGTGGCTTGGAGCCCCTTCCAACCTGACCTCGAATGTTTCCAGGGATGGTGCCTCTACAACCTCTCTGGGCAACCTAAATAACACACAGCTATACAAAACCGTGATATGTGCCCCCAAACTAAATTTGCGCTCCAAGCATTTCAATACCAAAGTATGCTCCAAGTGTTTATACAGAGAGAAGACACGACATAGAAAGATCATTCTTCAGAAAAAGCAATTCAGCTGTACAGCAGAGATAAAATCAGATGAAAACTAAGCTGCCTAGGTTCTCCATTTCTCTTTTGAGACTGTACAAGACTTTGGACATCTGCACTAGGAACTGAGCTGGAACACTGATCTAGCTAAAAATTCATCCTGCAAAAAAGATTACCCTTTCAAGATATATCAGTTCCTCCAAAGTTACCATAACTGTTCAACTTATTGTGCCAGCACACACAGAGGCAAAGCTGCACAGAGCAGTTGTGCACAGTTCTTGCTTCATACAGTATCCATGTCAGCTAACAGACAACGTAAGCAGCACTCAAAACTATAAGCTAAATGTTAGCTGCTTTAAAAGCAAAGGAAAACAATCCTGTACTGCCACATTCTTAAAAGTGGGAAGGAACAATTAGATAGTATGTACACCATATAACTTTTATGTTGTGACGCCTCCACATTTTTACTAGAGATAAAAAGCAGTATTTTCTGCAAATACAAGGAAATACTCGAATGTCAGTTAACAAACTGCTCTAAAATATTTGAGCAAACAGTCTTTTTCAAGGTCAGCCTTTCATTAGCTTTTTACAGAAAACTCTAAGTATTATAAGTGGTTTTAAAAACAATCTCTAAATGTTTCTTACTTTTAAAGCAAGCTGGCCAGCCAGTATTTTACAAGTTTTGGCAAACTAGATTGACAAAGCAAGTAACTTCTAAAGACTAATAAAACAGAAAGGGATTTGTTCTATGTTTTCAAGACACAAATCCTATTATTCTTATCACTTATAAACTACATACTCATGACTTGAGTTTCATGTGGAGAAAAAGAACTAATTAATTCAGAGTGTAAAGCAAATTAAGTGTTTCTAGAAGCAGAGCAATTATATCAATGTCAAAATAACTGGATCAGAGTTTGGACAGTGGCTATTGAATGGGGAAACTCACATTTCTGCCTTTTTTTTTTTTTTTAAAGGGGGTTGGTTCATAATCAAGAAATGTACCAGTAAAGTTTTATATACTTTGTGACAGAATAAATAACCAATGTGAAATCATGTGTTCATACTTTAAGGCTATGGGATCTTAAAACACCAGAAATGAAGAAAACCAGTAAATTTCAAGCTTTAGGACAGATTTTCTAAACACCTACAGGTCAGAAAACAGCTGTGACTCCCAAACCGATTAAAAGAATTAAAGAGAACGCAAACATCACAAAAGCATGATACAGCAAGAATTCCTCTCCGCCCCCAAGTGAATCAATGCCAGTTTTGGGAATGTCTTTTATAAATAAAGTTCTATACAATGAAAACAAATATGCATAAAAGGTCTCAAAGAAATCATAGCACAAGAGATTAGCTCAGCATTGGAGACTCAAACATACCTACACAAATGAAGCAATGCTTCCTCAGGGATTGTACAGCACACTTTTTAGTTACTGTGTCAGAATTATGATTTATCAAATCACTTTAAAAAAAAAATGGAACAAAAGCAATCTAATTGTAATACCCCCAATAGAGGATTCAAGACACACCCACCACAATGTGTAGCTAGGCATGCAAAAGAATGCCAATTTACTTAAACATTCAAGAAAAAGTAAGACTATTGTTAAGAAAACTTTCAAGAAGTAGTGTTGATAGAAATCAACATTGTGGCCTGACATGTGACCAGGCTTACATTTTTGCTCCAGAGAAATTTGAGGTTAACCAACTAATAATTAACATCTGCACTCAACTGGAAGACATATAGCTCTAGGGGTGCGTATTACAAAACATGCTATTTTATAAAGTCTCTTTATTCTAGTTTAAAAAAAAAAGCTTCAGTCTAATTTGCAGCTCATTGCTTATAAAAAAAATCGTGCAGACAAGCCCCCAGTGTACACGATAAACATGCATAAATATAACTTTCCTTTTTCTAATGGAAACACATCTAATAAAGGATTGTCTAACTTCAAATGGAGCTAATACGGTCAAAGTAATTTTTGAAACTTTCTAGTCCCAAGTCAATTATTTCAGCAAAAGCAAAATCATTGCAAAAATAAGTAGACACAAGACAATATACTGATAAAATTACTCTTCGTCTAGTTATCACACCATGTATAAATGACATGAACGGTCTAGTTACCTGCCTGTACTTTTAGGGCCCACACATCCTGTCTAAACCTGTGAGGCTCTTTATTTGCAATTTCCTATCTTGGTTCATTTCACTATGCGTACTTGAATCCAAAGCTTGTATCACATACTTTGTGCTACTGTTCATTCCATAAAGATGTTTGCACTGTTGCCCCCAGAAAAAAAAAAAAAGAGTGCATTTATATTCATGTGTCTAATTGTCAACAGAATTGTACTGTTTACATGAACCTAACAGTGAAACAAGCTCAAGGACTCCTACCACTGAAGTTTGACCTACGAGGAAAAAAGAAAAAGATAAGTGTTGAGAAAGAACCATTAAAAATAGTAGGAACAGCACCATCATATCTACCAAGTTACGTATTTTACATACCTACTATCAGTCAGATGGATCTTTTTTCTTGGTCCAGAGGCCTACCTTTGCTTTTAAGTATGAGGCTCATCCAGTCTAATGAGTTAAGCATTATGCTGCTTCTAAGTCAAAGAAGAGTAGGGGCAGATGGACCCCTTCAACAGGTCATTCATCCGATTTTAAGACAGTGGTTGTACAGATAACACCTCTCCAGTGTTTCAGGGGCACAATCAGCTACATCTAGAAACAGCCAGAAAGCAGAACAGCAATAGAAGATGGAGAAGTGATTCCCCTCCATGTAAATTTGGAACTACATTTTACAGGCATGTTACATGCATAAAGATTTGGAAGAGCTGGGTGAAACTTCAGGTTGTCACCACCATATGCATTTTCTAACAAACTTCCAATACTTTCCACCATGTTCTAAAGTTGCCTTACTTTTCACCTCCATGTTGTATTTACCAGATGATACTAAATCAGGTTTCTTTCTATTACCATCCAAGCTAAAACTTTACACCAATATATAACACAAAACAGAAACTGAGCATCACTTTTTGTTATACTATCATTTCCCTTTGAAGTTGAGGGGAAAAAAGACCCTCCAAAATGATGTTTACATAGGCACAAAGAGAATCACTTCTTTGTGATAGTTGTGAAATTTTAAATTAAATGAAAAGTTTCACTGCCTTCCCTAAGCAGAGGAATGGTCAATGGTCATCGCCTCCTTAAAGTCTTCTTGAGAGCACATTCTCTTTAAAGAATCAAAGCCACAGCAATGTTTAATCAGAAACATCAAATACAACTTACATTGCCAAGCAAATCATAGTGACCCTGTATTACGAAGCTTGAAGCTTTATGAGGAATACAGTGAAGAGTGCTTGATAGTTTGCCACTAGGGTATAAAGTCCTCTCAACTAAGACCATTTTTTAGACCTCCCTTTTTGTCCCTCAAAAAGGAAGATCTGGCATAACTTTGTAGCTTAGGAGTTTCTGTGCGTTGCCTGAACCCTCAAATTGACAGATGAAGACAGTTGACAGAAGGGGAACAATAGGCAAACTGTGATCTTCAGTGATCTTCTGGCAAATAATTTCTTCCTTCATTAGTTTCTCCCCTTTAAGAACCAGGTTTCAACCAGGAACAATACTCACTCAAGCTGGAGTGTATATTCCGTGAAGGACGTAAACGAATAATACTAAATTCAGCGAGTACTCAATGAAGGATATCTAACTTTTGAGACAACAAATGAAGCCAGTTGTCTAGAAGCAGCTCAGTCCTCCTGTGATTGGTGCAGGTATTGGAGTAAACATGACAATGTCAGCTGCTTCTTGTATGACCACAATTATATCTCCATTCCACTTGAGATTTCTCCAATGATTCATTCTGACTTGTATTTCATCAACACAGGTTGTGTAAAATATGACTGAGTAAGAAATCTCTGACAGCAATGGGTGAGCTTCTTTCAGTAGATGGGCCTGACTATTTGGAAACATTTGTTTCCAAAACAACACTGAGGGGTATTTTGCAATGACCTCTCACACTTTCAGAAAGAGGCAAGGGCAATGATAGTGCCAGAAAGGTCTTTCAGTGGCATACCAGTGAAATACTTGTGTTGCCATAAATAAATACATCTGTCTAGAAATAAAGATAACTGCTTCAAAGAATATTGTGATGCTGTATTTTGCATCAGTACACGTGATGCTGAAGTGCCCAACAGGAACAAATACATACTTGCTTTAGAAAAGAACAGCACAGGCTTTCTACTTCTATTTTACACAGTATAAAATCAAACCAGGTCTGGCCTGATGCTGTGGTCTCCTGAAGCTGCTTTTACAATGTTACTTTTTTATATAATAAAAAGGGGTTTGAATAAAAATAAACAGGGTATGCCAAACTACGTTTCTCTCTACTAAAATACTGGCTTTATTAGGCTGGCACACTTGCCTGATCTTTCTGTAGATCTAACCAGATCAAACACTGCCTGAAAAGGTATCTCATGTGTCTTTTACATCTTTTTGGAGAAGAGTTTCCTCACACAAAGGAAACAGCATCTACCAAAATGCAATAAGCATCAGAAATATTTAGCAATAATGGATACATAATGAAGCCCAATGATTCAACCCAAACATTTCTGGCTTTGCACCTGGACAAAATGGTACTATATATAAACACTGCTTATCTTACCTGAAAGAGAGAAAGAATCAAGAGGCAAGAAAATTCTGTCCACACCACATCTATTTTACAAGCTAAGAACTGAATTGGTTACTACGAGTAAGGTATGCATTCATCATAGGATTCTCGCTTATAACCAGAAAGAACAGACAGCAGGTTGACACCACTTGCCCTTTATGCCCCAAGCTACAGGGTGCGAGAGCACTCACAGCACTGGCATCTTCTCTTAGGTCACAAGCAGTCAGAAGAATCCAATCCTGCACACGCTGAATTATTAATCAGATGCATTTCTAAAGACAAGCCAATCTCAAAAACTGGTTTATAAAGCTAAAGCTTACCCAAATTGTGCATTTAACAGCTGCTTTGGAAGACAATACAGGCTGCCTTGCTCTATGACACTACCCTCCCTCCCCCATAGTAAGATAATGGCAGAGAGAGACCCTGACTACCCAAGGACACATTTCATAGAAAAGTTACATTTAGCTTCAAATTCTGATTCCACTGTGACAGTGCCCATGGTGACAGTGACACCAGGTGAAGACACTACAGCTGATTGCTCAAAATGCTTTGAAAGTACAGGCATGATGTTTTGCCTGTCATCCCTGGAAGCATGAGCACATGCACAAGTTACAGCAGGTTGAACTAGCACATAAATTTACAATGTACCAGCTGCCCCTGCCATGACAGTTTGCATAGCTGTTACTACAGGCTAACGCCATTAGAGTGGTGTTGCAAAGACAGGGAGCTCTCTCATGAGCTCTAAGACACAGAAAGCACAATCCTACACACAGATTTTTACCCAAATCCCCAGTATTTGGGGTCAGCTGTTTACATGCAGCTCAGATCAGCACAAGCCAGCAAGAGATAGCCTCTGAGATAACGCAAGGAGCCTAATGGGGAACTGGAACTCAAATCTTTCTACTTCACAAGCCTATGGTTAGTACTCTACGCTGCTGAGACCGAACTAGAAGCAGTACTTCCCACCCAACTTCAACCCTGCATTGATATAGCACTGAATCCTATTGATGTAGTGTACTGATATTTAACATACTTTTTTTTTTTTTTAGTTATGGGGAAAGACTTAATCAATTTATCTGCTTTCCAGGATATTGCAGACCTAGAAGTTAACCCGGTGGTTCAGTAGCTTGCATGACAAAAGCAGTCATTCTAGAAAGATCCATGTCCAGCTTTAGGAGAAGAGGAGGCTACCACTTTCCTTTAATAGGCAGTTAAAAATCCCTTAAACTCCTCTCTCAAACTCTTCTTCACGTAAATATTTGTTTGAGCTGTTCGAATTTGACTTGCTTAAATTTCAGGTATTTGTTCTTTCCATGGTTTTCTTCACTAGACTAGAACTTCTCATCACTTCTTCACAAGCTCCTGATACAATCTAACAAAAATATACCTTAATATCCTCTAGAGGAGAAAAAAACACGTTTGAGCTCTCTTCTGAGCCTTCTATATTTTTTCAACATAATTTAAAATACATTGGCGCAGGAGTCAGACACACTGCTCCTCACATCTGTTTCACAAATGCTACCTTCAACCTCCTCAGCATTCTCCTGTTATTAATGTAACCAAAAATGGCATTAGCTCTTTCAGCATGACGCTGATATTCATTCAGCTCCTTGCCTGCAATGACCCAAAATTCTTTTCACATATACTGTTTTCTATACCATAGATACTGCTTACATTCTTTGTTCTTACATACATCTCATTTTGTTTGAATACCTAAACTCTGTCGAGTGATTTACACAACTATGTATGAGTGTTGCATTATTTAACTTTCTGCAATTCTTTGCCTTCCTCTAATTCTGTTAACATTACACATTATTGATACAAGCTAATTACAGAGTAAACTTGCACTAGAGTAGTTTATTACAAATAAATATTATAACCAGTAGCTTCTCATGTGAAACATTTATGCTCCATTAGGAAGAAGTTTTTCACTTTGAGGGTGGTGAGGCACTGGAACAGGTTGCCCAGAGAGGTTGTTGAGGCCCCATCCCTGGAGGTGTTCAAGGCCAGGCTGGACGTGGCCTTGGGCAACCTGGTCTAGTGGGAGGTGTCCCTGCCTATGGCAGGGGGGTTGGAACTCGATGATCTTCAAGGTCCTTTCCAACCTAAACCATTCTATGATTCTATGATTCCTTAAAAGGATGAAAACCCCAAAGTTATTAAACTTTTCTAAAAATGAAACTCCAGCTCTCACTTTGCAACCACATATTATAATTAAAACAAATGAAAGCATATAGTATCAGATGACATGCTCCAAGTTATTTGAAAACTTCTACCTTGAATTATGTACATTGCAGTATTAAAAAAATAAATTTTGAAAAATCACCAAGCAGCTCTTCTGTGTCCTCTACTCTCGATAAACTACTTTCATTAGCTTTATTACAGTTAGAATGAGTATTGTTGTTCACCAGGCCAGAAAGAGCCAGTATGCTTTTACTACATGGCTAAAGAACAATAAAGCTGCAATAAAACAAACAGCAGAAGAATAAAAACATAAAAATGCATTAATACCAAAAACATGTGCAAAAGCATGCAAGAATTAATATTTTTATCAGAGAGCTCAAAACCAGTCAAATTGCATGCAAGATACATTGTATATTAAAAAAAACTCATAACATTCCTAACTGTGTAAATCTTATCTATCTATATGGCAGTTATAAGTGTGTGGGTGTGTTCGTTCATGTAAGGAGCACTCCAGTTGAAATGTTTGCATTCTAAAATTTTACTTGCAGGACTAAGAGAGCACTATCAAACTCAGATATTTTTTTTTTCCCCTTTTCTTTTCACTTATGTTGAAGTATTCCTAATTTAAAATTCTTTGGTAGTCACTGCAATCACCAAAACTGACAAATGTAAATCTGCTGAAGGGATACTCTGCATGCTAAGCGAGCTGTTAAATGCCAACAATCAAATGTAACTTAATCTGAACTATGCAAATTTTACTAAGTGTTGGCTGTTTGCCTTTGTTTCATGATTGAAGATTTAATCACTTACTGACTTAATAGTATATCTTTCTTCAAACTCAGATAGTTCTTAGAAGTCTGTAATGTTTGAGTGCAACAGCTGCAGTACATCAACACGAACAACTACAGTGTATCTCTGTTAGCTGTACTTAATTTCTCCCTTAATTTCACCTGGTTAAAATAGTGGTCTTTTATCCAAATAGTTAACTGTCACCCTTATATTTTTAGAGATTTACAAATTATATGTCAGTGCTATTCATTAATCACATTTCTGAAAAGACTGATTAATGCAAGTAAACTAAAATATAATCAACCCAGCCTTGAGCCTTAAATGACTGAAATAAGTGGTGGGCAGTACCATTTGACTCTCACAAAATGGAAACCAAAACCCCCTCAGCAACTAAATACCACAGAACTATTAAAACTTTTTGATAGCATCATATTAGGAGAAAGCCATAGACCCAAATTGTTTCAATTTAAGTAACTTTCAAACAAACACCTTCCTTTTAAGGATTAAGTTTGAAAGTGTAACAATTTATACTGAGGCTTGTTTCCTGTAAGCCATTAACATAATTTCAATTAAATGCTTTTAAAATTTAAGTAAACTATGTCCAACACAAACATTTTTAAAGAAAATCAAACCACGGAAATGGAAAAGTAAGTGGCCAGTAAAAAGTAAGACTAAGAATTAAGAGTTTTTCTAAATCCAGCTTTTGACAGAGACTGTCCCTCTCAAGCAGGTGCAGAGCAAGTATCTTCAGTTTTGTCAAATAGATCAATGATATTCATTCAAAACAGAAAAAGCTGAAAACTTGTTTTTAGTTTCAATTCCATAAATAAATACTAGGTAGAAATGACTTAGGTATTCTTTCTTTTAATTGAAGACAACATAATGAGTTAAAGTATTTCAACAAAACAAGGAGCACAATAATCTGAAATACAAACTAGTTGGATAAACCTATTTTAATGGAGGTACATTAAATGTAATTCTTCTGTCACATAACAGACTGACAGAACAGTTGAAGTTGAAAGGAACCTCTGCAGACCATCTAGTCCAACCTTCCTGCTCAAAGCAAGGTCACTTACAACAGGTTGCCTATGACCTCGTCTAGTATTTCAGTTGTTTTGGGTTTTTTTATTTGATTCCAGTTTCTACACAAATGTATTTTGACAAATGTTTCAGCCATCCAATCACAGTTAACCTTACGCCCAACAAGAAAGAGAAACAAAAGAAAAAGCAGTGAAGGTTGTTTTTCTTCAAGGAAAGAAATATTATTAAACTCCACCAATTAACATGTGTATGCCCTATGACTGAAGCATCCTGAATTGACAGTAACTTATCAGTAAGTCTAAAGTTCTACAATACTTATTTCTGAAACGCAATTTCAAATCTGAGAGTTCGCTGCTGTTTAGTTTAATATCCACTTATGTACGTTTTTACTCATTTTATTGACTCTACCAGCCTGTATGGGCTCTCCATTTTTCAGAATGCAAATAAGATGCATATAAATATGGTACTGCTTTCTAGAGCTCAATGAATAGTGAAACAGTAAAGTACTCTGATATTTTAGAACGTCACTATTGGCACTCAAATTCACATAGTTCACATCTGAGAGCTATTGTTTCAAGCTCTCTGACATCTCAAGCAGACAGCATCTTATTGGATGGACTTGGTTGCAGTGTTGCATGTTTCCTTGCAACTACAACTACAGAAATGGTTCTCATTTGAAAACAAAGTTAAGATAACAAATAATAATAAAAAAAATAATAATCAGAGGTCTACCTATGTTCCCAAGATGCTTTCTTTTATGTCCCCTGGGATTGCTGCTATTATTCTAAGAAGTTTGGCTTTACACAAAATCCTGCTTAAATTGAAGATGGCAAGGAATAGCATATGTTATACAAACCTGCATACGAAGTTCCACTAACAGAACTTTATTCATTCAGGTTTTGAAAATTTATGTCTACTAATTACCATGTTTAGAAAAAAGATTCAAATATCTAGCAAGTTTAATATAAATATTTCAAATCTTACTGTATTATGCCTTTGAGTTGAATGGATCATCAAAAGCAACAGGAATGCTTAAAAAATGCAAGAGAACATGCACTTCCAATGCACTGAGAAAACAATAATAATCATCATCATCTAGTTGGATCAAAGTCAGTCCTCACTTTTCATCTGTAATCTGTTTAAAAGCTACATATTTTAGTAACAGGATGGAGGACATGCCACATTTAAGATACCCCTAGGACTTCATTAAGCTCCTCACTACAACCTGATAACTGAAATAACAACATCCAAACAAAATACAGACATCTCACTGCATTAATCAAAGGTCCATGTGGACTAAGAGGGTTTCGTACAAAAGCAGGGGTAGTACAGAACTGAAAAAACAAAACAACAAAAAGCACATTGGAGAGTTTTAGGACTAATATTAGCTAAAAGAGGGAGCAATGGGGAGGAGAGAAAACAAAACAAAATATAGTCCACTTAACTCCCAGGACACTGTATGCTTTGTAAATAAACAGGATGAAGTCTCCTTATCACAGTAACAGGTAAAACTTGGGGATAACAGTATAGACTAGCTATGAGAGGTAATTTTATGCATTTTGAATATAACTTTGATGAAACTATTACAAAGTAAACATTTGAAGCCAGTTTATTTCATACTAGTTGGTTTTCTGTATTGGCTTTATTGCTTTTACCCAAGACCTTACAGAAACAAGCATTTATTAGGTCTTTTTTTCAGCTGATGGCAGAATACACATACAGTAATCTTCCCAAACTATTGTTTTCCCATGCTACAACTACTGGAATAGTAGAAGTTAGCCCTGAAAGAAAACAAAGAGGACTAGAAGCTACTGAACATATTTTTCTTTTCATTGTCAGAGAAGTGATTGTCTCCATCTCTTTGAAAATAGCTTTTGCCTTATTCACATGTGTGTTTAGATGCCCTTTAGATACCCCATGGTGAACTCAAAGATTAGCAACCGAATCTGAAGATCGAGGTTAACCTTGTTAAATACCATTCAGCGATTCTGCATCTTCAATACTGTTTTTGTTCATCCATGTACTTCTAGTGGTATATTCTACTTTTCATGCTGAGATCCCCGAAGAGCTTTGACCAGTGTATTAAGTCAGCTTACATACCCTTTGAGAACAACTGCAGCAAGAGGACTGGAGGACTACAGGCCCTCAAATAATTTTATCTGCATAATGATGGCAAACTTGAGTAAGAAATGTGCTTGAATTCCAGTCTGTAACTTTCCCTAAAGTCAGTAAACTTGACCAAATCTGAAAGCACATGCAGGTTGTTAATGTAAATGGTATGATACACTTTCAGGCAAGAACCCAAAAGCATGCTTTTGGGCAAGGACTGCTGCTAATTGCTTAGTGAAGACACACCTTAAAAGAGCACTTAGAGTCTCCCTCAGAAACAATTACTTATATTTTCAAGAGCTGAAAAGAAAGGACGGCTTCCTGAAGCCATGCAACAACTTCACACTAATCATCCAGTGTCAGGAGACAGATGAAGAAGTTTATACAAGCTCAGAAGTACACTGACAAATCACACCTCCATTTTTTTTTGTCCCTGAGGTCTGTTGGACAGTTATTGCTGCAGTTAACTCACAGTCTATAAAGAATACTAATTAGTAAAATGGTTTTGGGCTGTTGAAGTATGAAGTTGCCACCACCCCTCCCTTGTTTAAAAAAAATAAAAAATTCTCAGCATGTACCCAGTTTTGTAAAGCAATAAGAGTACTACTGAACTAGAGTCCCTAGTTTGAGTCTAGAAAAATCTCTGAGAACATGAATACCACAGAACACAAATATTCCCATTCTCATGTTTCTGATTTGGAAGTATTTGCATTTTATTTCCAGTACTAATGGTATCATTTTTTTTCTGGACAATGAAATCTATTTTGCTGTCCCAGCTCCTGGCCCTTTTGAATGAAAGGTTTAATTCAACCCTTTAAACAACAATGATGAGATTATTAACAATAAGTTTAAGAAACAATTGACACACTCAAACTTGTTCAGGCATCCAGAACAAAAGAACCAGGAAGTATTGACTGCAAAGTTCAGGATGATGAAGAAAATTATTTTATTTGCAATTAGACCAAAAGGTGAAACCATGATAATGTAAATTCAAATTATTTAGATCAGATTACCAGTGCAGCACAGTGCCAATTTATAAATTAGGACTTTTCTTCTACTCTGTTTTGTATTTCTATAAGTATTAGAAGGATTTTCCAAAGCCTCACAGGAAATTGATGGAAAAAACAAAATCTGAACTCTAACACCGTAACCATCAGACTATGTTTCAATGCTTACTCTTCCAGTGGACATTCAAACACTTGGACAACTGGAGGAAACAGACCACAAACAGGAATAAAAATTCTGCATAGTTAAGATCAACACTTAATGTATTATTTCAAATCCTAGTCAATTAACTTTTAATATATCAAAAGTAAAATAAATACAAAGTGCATCGAGAGCAATGCACAGACCAACAGGAACTTCTCACACAGGTGACCACTACGTCATAGTGATGGCTGTGGACTGGGAAAACAACCTGAAAACCTCATATTGAGAGAAAGTAATAGTAAATCTTGTGCAACTCTAAAGAGAAGCTGACTATTAAAACCTCTGAGGCTCTAGCACTTTAAGAGACAAATAATTCCTTATTTCTAGGAAAAGCAGAGAAGAATTGCCATCAAAACCACCAAAAGACCTTGAGATTTAAAAACATAGGTAAGACTATTTATTTTCTGTCTTGGCTTTGGTCTGAAAATCATTCATCATTTCACCAGGGTGTTTCTGCACTGTCCTATTCTAAAATGATTTTTCCAGCAAATTTTAAATTCTGTTTATTACAACATACTATTAATTTATTCATAAAAAAACTTTAAGAGAAAATAAACTATGTTTCTAATTCTTTGATGACAAAGGCAGACTTCCAAATAAGAATCATTTCAACCCTATGCCTGTAGAAGAATTGCTCTGCTGCCTCTACTGTTGCTATTCATAGATCTCTAAGTAGCTACTAGTCCAGACCAGATGACTGTAACAAATTCAAACACTTCTGGCAGAGGCATGTTTATTATTTTCCAATAAGAGTGTCTGCCAAGTTTCCCTGTCCAAGATATTTTTTTATTTTTTTTTTTTTAAGAAAGGAACTGTGTGAGCCAAACTATGTCAGGGACTATCCTTCAAACAATTCTTTCAGAAAGTGGAAGTGCACTAGCACGTATGCAGACTTGTATTTGAATATGGTTCAAAAACATTAGAAGACACAGCACAGTGAAAACTTTAACCTTCAGAAAACAAAATACTGTGCTGTGAGTCTTTGAAATCAGTTATCAGTACAGAATACTCAAAATCTTTCTTAACGTGATGAAAAAAGCATAAACTTTAATTAAATAAGCTGAAATTGAACACAGCCATCTTTAGTTCCCCTCAAAATACAACCTTTTAATAACACCTTTTGTTTTATGACTTTTCAATATGTATTCTACAATGTCTGTTTCCAGTCTATTGCTCATTAGTTTAGCTGTGCAAATCTGCACACAACATTATGGCATAAAGGCACACATTTTATGAGGAATTCTTAGAAACAGCAGTGCATATCATTATCATTATCTTAAATGATGGTCTTGTGATTAAGACACCTAAAGGCAAGAAAAGGAGGATGAATCCCACTTTCAACCCCTTATGACCTTGTAAAAGTCATTCAATCCCTCAATCTTGATTCCACATCTATAATACCAAATTAAGAATTACTTAAGTATTTTAAAGCACAAAATCATTCGCTAACTGCATACATAGCATTCAGACAGAAATGCAGTCATGCGATAAACACTCAAAAAATATCTTTGCAGGAGTAGAATTAAAAGAAAGAAAAGTCAAATGTCTTTGCAAAGGTTCTGCACATTATTCTCAGTTTCAATCTGAACATGATCTTGCAAGGCCAACTTGAATGAATTATTCTCTTGCAAGAGTTTAATCCAATTTAAAGTAACTCTAATTAGTAAAAGTACAAAGTAATCACCAGACAACAGAGATATTGCTTAAAAGGGCAGTGGTTTGATATGGCAACTCTTTTGATTTATCTTACTATTACCACGTTTTCAAGTCTTGATGTATAAAGTTATGTTTTGGACGTGAACTGGGGAGTTGTGGGGGAGACAAAAACCTTAAAAATTATGGTCATAAAGAACTAAAAACTTAACCCCATACACAAATCAAAAATGAGACTGTGGGTTCTGCTTATCCTCTCTTACAAATAACTAACTACCCTTGACAATTATGCATTAGAAGAAACACAGGACTCCAATTATTGTTTCTAAATAAAAACATTTGTAGCACACTACTTCTATTAAAAAAAAATGACTGTAAGGGTGGAACTCCTGGAGGTAGTAAGAAATACACTGATTTTATAGGAATTGTGAATATTACATACTTTCAAAAAATCAAGTCTTGATGTTATGGAACCACATTAGCCAGACGACATACTGACAAACTTCCTTGCACCCAACTGAAGAACTGCCCCTTGAAATTTTAATTATGTCTCAAATGTTAAGAAACTGTCTTAAAAAAAAAATATCTAATACATGATTTTCTACAACAATGGTAAGTTAACAAAAATCTTTAAACATGACATTTTTGACACGTTAATCCTGTTATTGTGGCTGCTACTGTTCAATAGCTAGGGATCAAGATCTCTGTTAACAGACAATTACAGAATAAATATTTGTCTCCCCATTGGAAAAAGCACAAGCCATTTCTAAATAAATATTAATTATAATCATAATTTTCTACTGCATTTCTCACTTTTTTCATCTTTCACTTAATGGAAATTATGGGATTTAATTGCATCCACAATTCCTTTTCTATCAGTTTATTTCTCACTTTTGGAAAAGATCACTCCATTTTCATCACATTCCTTACTAACAGTAGAAAATGTCTGGTTTGTTTGGGTTTTGGGGGGTTTGTTTGGTTTGTGGGTTTTGTTTTTTTTTTTTTCCAAGCAGATTTCTTAACTGCTTGAGCAAATTCTAATACCAAACAATTCCAACCATTACAAACCCACTGTGGAGTAAAGCCTTTTGTCTATGATTGGGCCTATATAGGAATATCACAAAGCCTCATCAGAGTTGATTTTTAGAAGCCTTTTTAAAGCTAAATAGTTCAACATGGCAATGAGAGACAATGACATCCAGTTGCAACTGAGCTTATGTTAAAACGTGACTGAAGTTCCTGAATGGAAAAAGAGCTCTTGACCTCACTGTGCAACTACAAAAACAGTCAAAGAGCAACAATTTTTGCTACAGATGTGACCTATGCTTCATGAATTCAGAGATAAATTTCAACTAACTCACAAAAGCAGAAACTATCTCAGATCAGATTCACTTCTGAGTTAGGGATGAGTATACACAGAAGCTATTTGCCAGAAAAACAATACTTCATGCAGTTGGTGCCACATCCTTTTACATGGCTAGCCTCCAAAATCAACTTGGAGATTTCCTTGTTCTAAATGCTGGCAGCTACTGGAACATAGGTTGATGAAAAAACACTTTTCTGTTGTAAAATATGTAAGGTATCATGGTGATGAATTCTGTTGGTCAACTAAAAACTAATCAAAACCAGAAAAAAAACAACCCAACAGGTTAGAAAAAAGACTGCTTCCTTACATACAAAAAACTCTTATTTTTTCCTTTCAATTCTGATCTTAGCTTGCAAATAATAATATCAGAGAATATACAGTTCTTTATATTACATATTAATAACCCCAATACATTAAACGCTCAAATTAGAGACTGCTTAAAACAGAGTGCTTTGGAAAAAAACAATCATTGTAATCAGATGCTGTAAAACAGCTGCTGTACTTCAGAATATGTAATCTTGTTTTCCTTCATAAAGTGATTTTTTTAAGTCATTACACAGAACTGCATGTAGTTCTGATATTTCTTTTGAAATGGAGAGAATACAAGGACTACAAGGAGGAAAGAGAAAAATCATACTTCTAAAAATAATTGATTAGTATTCTAACAGTAATCACAGCTAGGATTTCATGGTTTATTCCTTAGTTGGAACACTGGAAAGAATTTGTGGAGTTACAATTAAGGTCCAGTTTATTACCACTATGACAACCAGTTCGTGCCATCCTTTTCACTAGCACTGTAAGTTTCACAGAAAAATCTACACAAGAAGCAACACAGAGATTTTGGCTCACACCAGTGACAATAGCCTATTTTTAAGAATACTTAGAAAACCAACACCAAAAAAAAAAGAACTGGCATCACTTTTATAGAAGTTTACTAGTGTCATCTATCCTAAAGGAATGACTTTTATCACCCTTAATCACAAGTTTCATCTTTGAACTGATTTTTAAACAATATTTTCCTAAGCATTTTAATTTTCCCTTACAAACTGACACCAACAAATGAAACATACACTTCAAAGTATAATCACAAGAGACTGCACTCATACCTAATCACTCTGGTATTGACAGAGCCAAAGATTTAGTGGATAGCTCTCCCCATCACATATTCCTCCCCTCCTGTCCTAAAAACTATAAGAAAATAAAAGACATCAATACAACACATACAGAACTTTCTAATTATGACTTAATTGCAAAAAAAAAAAGGTGAAAAATTAGAGTTATATTGAATTTTAACTTCCAAAATTTTGTTGAAAACTGTCATAAGACTTGTAACAGCTGTACTAGGTTCTATTCTGACAAAAAAACTATGGTTGTGGATATGCATCTACATATACAATTTACGTTTATATACAATATACAATTTATATTCAGAATAGCAGAGTATATCTAACTCTATCATGTCTAGTTACAGTAAGGAATGGCTGGTATCTGTTGTAGATCACTACATATTTGAAGAAATTAAGAAACCATTTTAATAATGTTTAGAAGGAAAAGAGTTGAGACTCCTTCATGGATGCAGATTAAATGGACTTCTAATTCCCCAAGTTTTATTTTTTCCTCTATTTCTCTTCATACGTGTCTCTTCCTGCAATCCTTACATGAATGCACTACCTCTAGCATTAACAGTATCCCATTTTACTGTTTTGATTAACTGAAACAGCAGTATTCTTCTGCAGAGCTTCAGTGTGTGCAATATTTCAGAATACAACTGGTAGAAAATCATCTACCCTTCTTTAGTTACCCATTACAGCATCAATAAGCAGCTCACAAAATACTTTGAAACAGTGAGTTATTTTCAGCTCTACAACAGTTGAAACCTCAATTACATTGTGCTAACAAAGAATCTAATTATTTGAGGACAGCAGACTGAGTCTACCTCCACAAAAAACCCCCCAAACCAAAAATCCCCCAAAAGCCTCCTCAACTCAGCAAATATATTGCATCAGTCTTTGCCCTCCTCTTCGCCCTCTCCCACAATTCTAAGTGACTTCCTAGTGTAAAAGCATTAACAAATAACCACACTGTGCATTTGTCCAAACACAAGCCAAATAAAATCAGATGGCTTCAGAAAGCAACATTTATGCAAAGTGACTGTTACTGGAGCAAACTCTTGGACTAAGAAACTCCTGTTCAATACTGTACACCATAAAACATTTAAAATCATTAACTAAATATAGAAGAAAAAAAATGCAAGCTACTGGATTTGAAAACTCATCAATCTATCTTAGAGGCATGTGCACAGATTCAACTGTATGATCAAGCTTGAAGTTTCAGCTGACAACTGCTGCAGAGCAGCTGTAAAAACAGCCAAAGTTTTGTACTACACAGTTTTAAACATTACTTGCACTTCTCCTGACCCTTGTATATCAAATTATATATCTTCAGATAATAAAAGCATTACACTGCAATCTTAGTTACCAGATTTTCTCCTAAACCAACTTCTTACTAAGGTTCTCTGGCCAACTCCACTCTGATCTACTGTTATTTTTCCATCACCATTTTATCTCCACAACTTTATTGTCAAATGCATAAGCTTCAGCCTCTCACCATCAATGTTCCGCTATCAAAATAACAAGTCCCTGGTCAGGAGAGTTCAACAAGTAAAAAATGCAATCATTCATCCTTTAAAAACTACAGAATTCAAACATTCAGTGAAATTAAATGGTTTACTATGAGTCAGATGGCTACAGAAGCTATTTTATTAATAAAATTAACGCACTGTATTGCTAGTGGTTTCCATAAGAGAATGACATTCTGAAAAAGCCAAAGACTAACTTGGAAAGAATAAGATGTTGCTAAGGTTTTCTTTCAGCAAATCAAGCTTACACAAAACAAGATTTTTATGGAAGCAACTGGAAAGTACGACATACAAACAGGCTACAGAAAGCCCATTTGCACTAAGGAAGAGATAATCAGTTGAACAAGTGACCTGTTTCTCACTGTGTTTGGTTTTTGTTCTGTTTTTTAAATTTGCCACATATGCACCTACGTTATGCAGGCCCACCTATCTTTCTCTGCCAGTAAAAGATGTATTTTCTTGTGCATGCATCACACTGCAGAGTCAGGCTTGAAGTTTGTCTGGTTTTAGTTTATTTCTACTGATACACTGGGGAGATGAAGACCAGCTATTTAGAACTTTTTTAATTTACATTTTCACATCCCTTAACCTAAAAATAATAACACAAATTTTCAGGAAAGCAGGCAACACAAAACGTGCTCACAAACTGCACAGTGCTCATGAGAATACTGTAGTTCTCTGCTATGTTCTACACCTCTTGGACAGTTCTCGGGGGTGGGGGGGGTGCGCGGGGGGGGACACTTTGTTTTCTTTCTCTCTTCTCCCACTGCACAGAGCAATAAACCTCAAGTAACACCTCATCTACTTCCAGCCACAAGTCTGGAGATAAGAAATTCCAGGGGATGAATCAGCCCCATGAGCCAAGGCAAGTGAAACCAAAAGGGAGCTGCCTTAGATAACTGGTCCCTGTTGTTGCAACTAAAACGTCAATATTTTCCGCAGTCCTGGCTCTCAGCACTCTCCTTCCTCCAACCCGCCCCCCCCAGCTCACCTCACATGCTCCACATATTCCTTTCCGTTCCCAGCCTTCCTTTCAACACATCCTCCCCTCCTCCTGTTTTTCCATTCAGGCAATCCCTCCTACAAAATTCCACTTCAAAATAATGACTAACAATATTGCCATGCCATCTGTTTTCATAACATATCACTCTTTCTACACCTTTTAACGCTCCGTTTATATAGAACATAATTTTTTTGGAATGAGGACTATCCACCATTATCTGCACACCGCCTAAAACAACTGGTTTCTGTTCTTAAGTCTTTCATCTTTAATATAGCAGTGGTTAAAAATGACTATTTATTTCCTTGATTAGGTTTCCAACTGCTGGCGTAAGAACACAAGCTCACCAAAACCTGACATGCTGGCATAATCTGTAAATGCTTAGCAGAACTTCATTCTGTTCTTCCTATCTATCCAAGTGTGGGGGGGTTTGTTGGTGGGTTTTGTTTTGGTTTGGTTTTTTTAATGCCTCATACTCAAAACACAAATATAAACTGTAAAGATACTAAATCCATCTCTGCATGGGAACTGCAGGTTTACAAACGTACATGTGAATGCACAAATTCCTTAACAACTGTACCTAGAAAAAACCCATAATAAAGAGTGACCTGAATTACCATGGTAAGTTAAATTACTTTATGCACAACATATGTAACTTTTCTGAAGTAAGGAAAAGATGGGACAATTTAAAATTGTATTTCTGATACAGAACACCTTTTTAGTCAAATGATGACTTATATTCAGTTATTTTACATCATTCCTATGTTTTCTGTTTAAACATACCATCAAAACCCAGAAAATACAGACCCAGGATTTATTACTTTTACATACCCTACCTGAGATATCTACATAGAGGTTTTATAAATGCTACAAAACAAACCTTGCTGTAATCAGAAATGAAATGAAGTGCATACACTTTCACCTCAGAGGAGGGCACGTTAAAAAAAGGAAGAGGTAAAGGCAAAACACACTAGAGAGCTCTAAAAACAGATTTTACTGTTATGCAACAGGGAGAGAAATGAAACTTAAGTGAAGAGAAGCAGCCTTGTAAAAATGGAACATGGAGGACAGTCATCTGTGGTGTACTCTAGAGGTCAATACTGAGGCCAACATTGTTTAACATCTTCATTAATGACCTGGACATTGAACAGGTGCACCCTCAGCAAGTTTGCAGATGATAAGACTTGGAGGAGCGCCTTATACACCAGACGGTTGTGCTGACATTCAGCGGGACCTTGACAGGCTGGAGAAACGGGCAGAGAGGAATAAATGCAAAGTCCTCACCTGGGTAGGAATAACTCCATACACAACTATGGGCTGGAGGCAGGCTGTCTGGAAAGCAGCTTTGCAGAAAAGGACCCAGGGGTCCTGGATGAACACGAGCCAGCAATGTGCCTCTGCTGCAAAGGCAACCAACAGTGTCCTGAGCTGCATTAGGAAGATCACCACCGGCAGGTCAAGGGGTGTGACCCGTTCCCTCTACTCAGCACTGGTGGGATGCATCTGGAGTGCTGGGTCCAGGTCTGGGTTCCCAGTACAAGACAGACATGGAGCCAGGCCATGAAGATGATCAAGGCCACATGAGCCAGGATTTTGTAGCCTCAAGAAGAGAAGGAGTGGGGTTGTGGGGGAGGATCTTATCAATGTGTATAAATTCCTGATATGAAACAGTAAAGAAAAGTGAGTCTGGCGCTCCTCAGTGGTGCCTGGTGAATGGACAAGAGGCAATGGGCACAAATTGAAACAGAAGAGACTTAAAAGAAGTTTTGGGTGGGTTTTGGTTTTTTGGTTTGTTTGGCTTGTTTTGTTTTGGGTTTGGGGTTTTTTTTTCCCCCTCGTTGTTTGTTTTGTTTTACTGTAAGGGTAGTCAAACACTGGAACTTACCCAGATAGGCTGTGGCATTTCCATCCTTGGAGGTGGTCTAGGTGACCCTGCTTTGAGCGGGGTGCTTGGCCTAACTAGATGATCTCTAGAGGTCCCTTCCAACCTCAACATTAACCTGAGGGTAAAAACATACTTCTATTGTAGGAAATAGACAAACAGATAACACGGCAGAACTGGCTTGGTTTTACTGCTACTATTTAGGTCTAACAGTAAAGATGGTTAGCCCTTAGTTCTACAAAGCTAATTCAAACCGCTCAAAAATTAAAATATTTGATATCAAGTATTTATAAAAATATTAATTTTACCTCAACATAAGGAGCTGCCTGTAATCTCTTCTAATTTCCTACAGACAGTAAAATAGGTTTCACTGCTTACAAATGTGAACGCCACAAAACCCTTTGCTTAATGGTCAATGGATAAAAACATACAAGAACATGAAGGAAGTGAAATGCATTGATACACTGGGGAATGCAATGAAAGTCTTTTGTAACATTTTAGCTAGGTTAAATAGGTAACTTTTAAAAAGGAAATATAAAAGCTGCTATATCAGGAACTCCAGAAAATAACCTCCCCACCTGGAAAATAAGTATAATAGGGGTGGCAGCAATAAAAATTTGTTTATTACTGATCTGAAGGCAGTACCTGCAGAAGTGAAGGCTGAATCAGTTTCCAATTCCCACCGCTTAATAAGATTTCTGCTATACAGAAACCCACCTAGGTAGTTTCAAACACAAAATGAAAGACTCATTATACATCTCATTATACAAAACTCAGAAAACTTGTATTGTAAACCTCCCCTGAGGAGTAATGCCAAGTATTATGGATTAGGTGCAACATTCCACAGCCCTTTCAATATTCGCACTGAGTACCGCATGTTGATATTGCACCTAAAATAGGACATAGAGCCTTGCTGTAGTAAACACTGTTTTAGTCAGCAAACAGTACAGAGGCACAAATTGAATGCAAATAAGCAGTGGCTGCTCCTACTTTCTCTGTAATTTTTAGGAAGAGAACCTGTCACTGAGGGACAAACCCAACCTAGCAATGGTCTCTGTAGTGAATATTCTTTCTTTTCTTCTTTCCAAATCTAAATCAGCTTTCACGAACACCACCAAAACCTTCCAGTAACTTTTACAGCTGCAGGGTAATCAAAGACAGTTGGCTACCTGGCAACCCTTCCACACCATTTGGATGCAACTGTGTTTACCTGGACACACAAACAGGCTGTACAAAGCACCTGGATACTCACTGCTGACAAGAGTAATCTCGGTAATCACAGAATGGTTGAGATTGGAAGGGACTTCTGGAGATCACCTGGTCCAAACCCCCTGTTCAAGCAGGGCCACCTAGAGCCAGCTGCCCAGGACCTCACCCAGACAGCTTTTTGAGTATCGCCAAGGTCGACTCCACACTGAGAATCTGAGAACGCATGCACAAGTACACCAATGTCACATAACATGAACTCATAAACACGCAGTCAATATGACGGACTGCACATATATGAGTGGGGGAAGAAGTTATCTGAAATGGCCGTCTGCATGCTGATCGCAGAAAAGCTGCAGCATACAGACATCAAATGGTTCCCTAATAAGCCACATGGCCTGCCCCTCCCAGCAAGTGTGAAGTTTTATTTAAATGCCTTGCCAAAAAAACCACAAACTTCCACACACCTTATAACTCCTCCGTAATAAAAAGCAGCTCTTGAAAGAAAAGAACCTTAACAAACATGCATGAATGAAGCCTATGCAAACACTGGCATTTCAGACAGTCCCTGTATCTAGTACAAACTTTTCTGGTATTTGTTCAGATTCCTGTATATTTGAGGCTCTATTCTCAGTCTTAAAGTAACTGTATCACAGGCAGAAAAACTGCCCGTTTGCAAACTCATACACTTGATTATTCCACTTCATTCCTCAAAATTATTGATTTCACCAGAATACATACAGGTATCATGAATAACAGTGCAATTACAGTCTAATTATAAAGATTTCATGGCAGATCTTTGCAACCAGTCCCTAGACCTTGTTAATCACGGCTAGGCCTTAATGTTGTACTTGTTAACACAACTATAGCTTTGGTCGATATGTAAAACAACATTATTTTATTGTTTACATTAATTTATTATTGGGCTGGGTAGTAGCACAGAAATAACACTGCTTGTAGACAGCAGCTTCTTCATTGTACTATCAGTTCTGCTATTGATTTGACATGGGACCCTAAGCAAATCCATTCTTTTCTTTACACGGGTATACCTTGCTGTCCATCAAGAACATGTCTGACAAGAAACGTGAGACAGCAATTCCATAGACAGTAAAGAAATTTCCCCCCCTAGAATAAATATAATATAGAAGAGACATATACAGGAACTTAAAAAATACACACAATTGTAACACACAGGGACAGTACATATGACATGGCGGATAGAAAGGAAGAAGCAAGTTCATCAGTTGTCAACTCAACGTCCAAAGATGACAGATGAGGAGGATGAGATGCTGGCTTTTCAGAAACTGGCTTTGCAATAGCTGGAGATACAGAATGCTTAATTAAAAAAAAAAACAAACCCACACAAAAAACCCACACAAAAACCCCAAAGAACAAACCGTCAAACAGTTGACTGCTAATTGTCCTGAGATTTTGATCAGCAGATCTCCCTTAACATGAGACTGAATCTCCAGTGACCCTGTCCAATCATTCTGAAAGACTTCAGCTGCTTCACCTGTGAGACTGAATATCCACTTGAATCTTCTAGTGTGAGTGTTCATGCTGCCTCTTTCCAAATGGTTACATTGTCATTGACATCATCATCCTTCTCAGAGGCCCAGTGCACACGGAGGTCAATCAAGTCAATCAAGGGTAAAGGACAAAAACAGGGTAATGACAACAGTTAGCAGAACAGGGTATTAAATGATCAATACTGGAACTCTGAAACAAGAGACTGAGAAGAAACAGATAGCATGGTGTTATCACACCTGTTTCCTTCTTCCAGAGATTTATCTTGTCTACTCAGACTGCAAAAATTACTAAGCAGGAGCTGCTTCTCACTGAGTGTTTACACATTGTCTAATCCTGCCAACCTCAGTTGTGATATGTATGTGCTACTCTGGTAAAAATAAGAGAGACAACTATTTTCAGGCCAGGGTGTTATTTTGAGGAGGTTCATTTTACACACTGAAAAAGAAGATATTTCAACATGCAGCCAAAAAGCACCCTTAAGAAGTATGTAACAGAACTGGAAGTTGTAGCTGAGACAGACAAGCTGTTAGTCTACTTCCAGGGGCACCAATCATAAAAATCATTCCCAAGTTATACATTAGACCCAATATAGATGCAGCTACTTTGTGAAACACGTTGAAGTATGCAGCTGATGGAGTTCTAAGCATGTAGTGTCAGTTATACGTGTATTTTTTCGACTGAATTACAAAAGCACAAATACATTCAGTGATTTGACCATGATGTACTCTACAGTAGCAAACAGAAGAATGGTTATGAAACCAATATCTGGATTCTAGTTAGAACATTGATTTTGTCACAGTATTTTAAGGTTTATTTAAGAAACAGTATTAAAGCAAGCCATATATACATGGGTACTAAATTTGCTACTTAATGAGTTTCATGCCAGTGAACAGAATCTCACAGTTTATCCAGGCAGCCTCTCATTGCTCAAACAACTCAGCAGGCAATCTATACAAAGTATGTAACAAATGTCTCAAAAAACAGTGAANAAAACCCCAAACCCCCACAACAACCTCACAACACACTAGAACACATATCCTTTTGAGGACCAGGTAAGTTACAGGCTAATGATCTCCAATCACATCATCGACAAAACTCAAACATTAAAAACAATCTCAGAAAAAATACATTATCTCAAATTCCTCATTCCTACTCCAGCCCTGTTCACATCTCACAGAAGCTATAAACCTCTGGAGAAAAGAGAAACAAATGCACAATGCTATTTTTCAAACAACCCTTCAGAAGCATAAGAAGCCTGCCAGTGCAAGATGCAGAAATGGTATGCTGGCAGTGGAGCTACACTGTATGATGCTGAAAATCTTATAGGCCATGCTGCAGTCCACAGAATAACTCCCTATCAAGAGCTGTGCACTGGTATATTTTGGGAGAGGGCGTGACAAGGTAAGGCAGAGGCATAAGCCTCACCACAATGACTGTATCCTATTTTGCATCCTCATACACTCACTATGAAGCCACAGATGGGACTGGAAGACTTAACAAGAAGCGCCCACTTCTGAGAAATGGAATATGGAAAGTAGAGGCAACTGGAACGATGCTTGGCTGTGAAGATCGGGATAATGAACTGAGGAGGCTACCGGGAATGATCATCGGGGGACACAGCATCTGAAATGGTAGTGTAAATGAGGGGGGAAAAAAGTTAATCATGAGCTGAGTGTAGAAAGCAGCAAGTTCCTGCACTGAGCTCATTCCTTCTCAAGGGAGCAGCAACAGAGGAGAGAAAGAAACTGGGATAGGATCAGATATACAGCCTAGCCAGGTCAGTGAAGGGGGAAAGGGGAGGGAAGAACAGAAGAAAGAAGATAAGCAGGCCCCCTCACTGAGTCATACCAGAGCTACTGCTGCTGGAAGGGAGCCAGATTTGAGCTGGAGCATTTGCCTCTGATTTTTCCCCCTCTCAGAAAACCAAGGAGAAGTGAAGCCACCAAACTTAGACACCTACCTGAAATGCATTCAGATTTTGCTGACTGTAAACCCCTACTGTAAATCACACCTAGCCTCAGAAAAACTTGGCATCAAAAGCACGCAAGAGTAACTGAAAAACATCCTCCTTTTTGGCTGAGTTTTTGTGCTGCCCTGAAGTAAGATTCATTATTGGATCAGTGATTTCATAATGTAAAATACAAAACCCTTCAAAAAGAGACAACTACATAAAGTGGCAGTTGTGGACAGTGGAGTTATATTATTCCTCAAATTACACATTGCTTTTTCTTAGGTAAATTTCTCTTCTGCCTTCTCCAAAGGCCCTCCTGACAACCGAACACACATTTCTCAGCCTAACACCCTTCCAAAGCAATTTTAAAATCTGTACCTATTTCTGTAAAATCTATCATGTATATCAGCCTCAAATCACACCCAAATGAGAATTTGGATTTTTTAAAATATTTCAACTATCTGTTTTACAATACTCATTATCATATACCAACAGGTACCTTGTATGCAGTTTATGATTAGTGTCCTCAGCTACTTGCACTCAGTAATAATTTAGCAACCTCAATTTGTTTGTTAATGTCTCTTCTAACATGGCATCTAGTCTCACCCTGATTTCTTTATGGATGGATTTATAGTTTGGTTCTATCTTCCTGTAATTGTATAGGCACCTGTCAGAAACACCCAACTCAGCATTCACATACTTATTTTGAAGTGGTCAGTGAAATCTTGAGGAAAGACTGCAAGAGCCTGAAATGGCCAAAAGCTAGCAGGAAATAAATCAAAACTTTCATACCTCCATACACCACAACTTAGCAGCAATAAAAACAATTCAAGACTTGCCAATTAAACAAGAGACCACATGTAAACATAAAATTCAATTTTCATTATGATTTCACTCTAATAAACAGGCCTTGCAATTCTTAAAAGGTATTTTTTCTTTTTTTTTTTATAAAAAGCATTTACAAAAACTGCTAGCTAGCAGAAAAGAAATACTACCTGAGAAGATAATGAAATTTTGTTTCATAATTGAGCATTACTTAGTAAATTAAAATCTATTGTTTTTAAATATAAGGGAGCCTTGTAATATTGCTGCTTAGAGATACAAAGACTACTGTCTCCAACAGTATCTACGACCTTATACAACAAAGCATGAATTTAACACTGCTTTCATTGTATTACCTTCATGGCAGTGTTGTAGCATTTCTGAAATTATACTTTTGTCCAAATCATTATGTCAACAGACATGCCAGTCTTCTTCAAGCACCAAATAGCTAATATTGAATTAAATGGCCCAACCAGCTAAGGTACATTCAAACATAAATTCCAGGAGTGCTTCACTTCACCTTTTGCTATTGTAGTCAGAATTCTACTCTTTGTATTTCACAGAAAAACAGAAAATAGTAGGTAGATCTTTGGGCTTAAACAAAATTTTGATTCCTTGCCTTTCAAGCTCTTGATACGCAAAGATATAGGACATCAAGAGATGACCTGCATAGTTTTGTCAAACACAATGAGATTTCTTCTTCAAAAGACCTAAAGAAGTTGTTAAATGTTATTGCCAACACAGTCCATTCTAGAAGTTCATCCTTCCATTATTTTTAATGAAAAGTCTGGTTTTTACCTCCCCCAACGCCCATACCACAAACCACTTTAATTTTCTAGATTGTACCAGCAAACCTCTACAAATCAATTGTTGAGTACAGGATTACATAGAAGCCCTCAAAGACAAGAACACTAGCAATCCTCGTCATCCATATACCTCACTGAGCACAACACCTCCAGAAGAAGAGGCAGAAAGAGTAGGTAGGTACCTTCAGAACCAATGTCCATAGCTGATACTAGACACAAGATACAGCGCTGCTAGACATTTGACTTTCTGAACACCTGCATAAGCCACTTCCACATACCAGTCAATCCCCCTTCACTCAGCAGGTGGAATTTGGAGTCTGTTCTAAAGCTGACTCCCAATTAGCTGCACAGCATGGACACACAGCCTTAAACATACTAAGATTCGTGCAGAGCTAATCACGCCAGAGGTGAAGCAGCCTATACAGACATAGCGGTTTGCTGTCATGTAGGCAGCATGGCAACTGAGCACCTTTCCCACAAGCAAGACATACACGTTAAACCCAATGAGAAAGGGTTATTCTTACCCAGACCAACTCAAGTGAAGACAAGCATCACACTGCCTGTAAGCCAAACAGCAAGTATACCCCATTGTCTTATACAGTATATTAGAAGCTGGTTTTACTATTTCTTTTTCCTCAAAGAAAATGTCAATGTAGCTGTAAGTGATTTCACTTAACTTCATTTTATATTTCAACTCTCAAGTAAATAATTGGACAGCCCTCTCTCTGAAGTCACATACATTACTTCTGACAATGACCGTTTAGGTCCAACACCTCTGCAAAGAGACAGAACTACATTTGTCTCCTTTTTTTAAAAATAAAAAAAACCCACAGAGATATAGTAAGAAGTTCTTGAAGCTTATTAGCAAATATAGTAAAGGTATAGAAAAGGAAAAAAAAAAGCCATAAAAAGTATAACAAGGAAATAAATAGAAGATAGCCAAGTCACACTTCCTTTGCAGACTGTAGTGAAGTGTCTCCCCCAACCAAGATGAATTAGAAACACTTCTATTATGCAAACTAATATTAAAGTTTATGGTTTGGGAAGCCAGAGATTTCCTACAGGGTTCCCAATAGCTGGACAACTCAAGTACTTCACTGTTTACTTTATGATGCTACATTCATGATACGGCATAGCCTAAACATTTTCTTAAAAGAAAATAAGCCTTAATGAGTTAACCACATGCACGCACAGAAAGCCTGCTACCTGCCAGACAACCTCAGGCTCTACATTTTTTAATAATGAACTAGTTACTCATGCCATTACATAAATATTATTACATAATATCTCCTTTGTATGTAAAATTAGAACTACAATAAAATAAGTCCCACTATTTCAATATTGGATCTATTAATCCCACTCATCCACTTAGTATTTTGGAGCTGTAGAGGCATCAGATCACAACAGCTTTTATATCTCACATTCCTCTGCCTACACAGAGAACAGACAGATAGTTCTAAATAAAAAAAAACCCACCAAAACACAAAACCACCAACAAAAATATCTGCTCTACTATAATAACTGGATGAAGGGAAAGATACTGTTATTGAGCTTTTTTATTACGTTTTTTGTCTTGCCTAACATTTAATGTACATACCAATACCTCATTTTCAACTTGTAAGTCCATGAAATATGCAGAAATACCTTAATTCCCAAGGTCAGCATTACACAATGTAAGTATATGATGCTTAACATGTCTAACATCTCAGAGAACAGGGTGGGTTTTTTTCCCAACTCAATATTTAATGTATGGGTAAACTAAATTCATTTTCCTAAATGTTAAATTTGTTAGAAATTTGTTCTGACAGTAAGAAACGTAACTGAGATGTGGGAAGACTATAACCATGAGCCCACAGAGAAGAGGCAATGAAGAAGCGGGATGTGACATTAGGAAGTCTCAGGGGGCAACATGTGGCCAGCGGTTAGGACGTTCCCTTCTGCAGTGCAGCACCGATGCCTATGGCTTTACGCGATTTGTACCACGCTAGCGTTAAGATCAACATACACCCCCACCACCACTTTGTAAGTACTGCAGAAGTCTCACTTGTGACTACGTTCAAAGGTTTCCTCTTGTACGCTCACCCTTTCGCTATTCGCCCCGCAGAAACACACCTCCCGCTGTGCCCCCTTCACCCCCCCCACCCTCCCCGCGCCCACACGCCGTTATCTTTGCCCTTTATGAGGGTGGGGGGCGCAGAACTGGCGGCTCCCCCCAGTGTTTG
>VUYV01000145.1:1810833-1827362 GCA_008711295.1 Anarhynchus alexandrinus
CGGGCGCGCTGCGGCGGAGCGGCGGGGGCTGGGGCTGGGCCGCGGCCGCCTCCTGTCGGCAACCTCCCCGCCGCCCCTCCGGGCGGCTCAGCCCCGCCTCGCCGGCCTCCTCCTCCCCACCCCTTTCGCAGCCTCCTCCGCCATCGCCCTCCTCTCCTCACGGCCACTGTGTTTCTTTCTTTCCCCCGCCCGCCCCTCTCTCCGTGGTTGCCCATTACCTTCTTGCGACCCGGGAATAAAGGTCGGGCTGGGAGCTGCCGGCGCTGCTATGGGGCGGGGAAGGTGTGAGGGAGCGGCCTCCTGTCGTACCGCGGTACTGAGGCCGCAACCTCGGGCGCTCTCCGAGGGGCGCCCCGAGGCTGGGGTCAGGGTCCTGGCTTCTTGAACCCCAGAAGAAGTGGGCGAGACAGCTCCTCAGAGACCTGCGTTCATCGGGAGGCAGCGAGTCCTAAGAGCTAGGTGCCTCCTCGTCCGGGCGCCACCCCCCCACCCCNCCCCCCCCCCGTTTTTCATTTGGGTAAAATTTACAAGGATTTAGGTTTCTCTTGTTTGGTCCTTGGGCCTTTAGGAGAGCATATTTTGTATTTTCCAGCTCTCTCGTGCAGGTTTTCTTTTAAAATTGCAACCAAAACCTTGAGTTGGAATTCCTGTTGCAGTCTCTTTGTCTCAAAGCTGAGGATTTAGGGAAAAAAAAAACACCAAACATCGAAAGAGTTGGCAGTGTGGAAGATTAGTCTATAAAAAGGCCAAATATTCTTACATACACTTAGAATGATACTGTTACATATGCGTGCAAGACTGGATGATATGAGACAAATGTACAAATCTATAAAATCTGACAAAAGTCCAATATGTAAAACATATGTTTCACATTTTGCTTACATATGTTTTGGTTTTAGATTTGAACAAAAGACAGGTCAGGCAGTTGCTACCCTTCATTTTTTCATTGTAATGAACAGGAAGCTTGCCTGTCTACTCAAGGGTAACTGGTTTCCTACTCTTTCTTTGTAAGCTGTTTATTTTTTTTCTCGCTTATTTCTGTTTTCCTCTTTAAACACATTTTTATGCAAACAGAAAAAAAAGTCAAGCCACCTAGTCATCAAGTAATCTTGCTTCACAGAAGTAAGTAGTCGAAATAGGGTTGAAACCCAAACTATTTTTGTTGTATCTAAAGAATAACTGAGCTACAACTTTAATTTTTTGACAGTTATTTACATTTGCAAGGCTAATATTTGGAAAACCTTTGGAACTGCAAGACTAGTCTTACGAATACTTAAATTTCATGAAGGCTAATAAATCACGAGGAGGTTACTGGTGAAGCATGTTAACAAATAGCATCTCTAACTCTTGTTATTTGAATACATTTTGTACTGCTGCTTAACTAATACATTTCCCTCATTTTCCATAGGACTTTGGTAGGGACACTACTCTGTTCTTGTGTTACTCCATTCTGTTTTCTGTTGCCTTTCCGTTCACATGATCGTCTTCCTAAGCTTTGTATCTTCCCACCACTGTTTATTTCACTGATGGCTTAAGTCTTTAAACACTGGCAAATGTGCTCTGTTGCCTTTCCTGCATCAGTTAAGATACTATGGCATCAGCAGTCCACTTCTGTGCTAGGGGATACCCATCCACCACAATATTCTGTTGTCATATACATAGACAGCAGAACATGATGTGTATCTGCACCTCAGCTGGGTTGGTATATAATCCAAGACATTTAAGCTATTGGAGGATTCTGGCTTCTTCTAAACAAGTGTGGTTGTCCTGGTTTCAGCTGGGAAAGAGTTAATTTTCTTTCTAGTGATTGCTGTGAAAGGAATGTTGATAGTTGATGGTTGGACTAGATGATCTTAAAGGTCCCTTCCAACCTAGAAAATTCTATGATTCTAGGTCAATAATGCATACTGTTTTAGTTGTTGCTAAGCAATGTTTATACTTTCCAGGGACTCTTTTCAGCTTCCCATAGAAGCTGAGAAGGAGCACAGAAAGAACAACGGAATGGCCAATGGAATATTCTGTACCATAGACATCGTGCTCAGTATATAAATGGGGGTTGGCCCGAGGTGGGAAAATCTGTGATCACTGCTCAGAAAGGTACCAGTTCACTGGGTGGTGAGAGTGACTTGTGTCATTATTGTTATTCTCCTTTTCTGTTATTGTTCTATTAAACTGTCTTTATCTCAACCCACAAGGTTTTTTCTTTCCTTTTCCCCTCCTTTGCTCCTTCTTCTCCCTGCCTTTCTGGGGAAAGGGGGAGAACTGCGTGAGCAGCTGCCTGGTTCTAGCTGCCAGCTGGGGTTAAGCTATGACAGTGGTGCATGAGGCATAGGCACAAGTTCATATCTGGTTGTCCTGCTGAAGAGAAAGCAGTTACCCACAAAAGAATAGTGTAGATAGCTGGAATAACTAACTTTTTAGAAGCATAAAGCAGGATTCGCTAAAGCATGTCATTCAGAATCTTCTATTTCATTACAAAACTTTTTATGTTGTTATTTAAACCAGAGAGAACTGTGCTTTGAATTAGGAAGAACTGTTGCAAATGGAAGACTGCAGGACTAAGACAGGAACAGTTGATACCTAACCTAGAGCCAGTTTCCTGTTCATGTGAGGTATTAATTTTCTGAAGGTGCTGAATGTTATTCTCAGAAAAAAAAATGTTACTTTTGTTTTAGATGGAAATAGCTTAATCCAAGTGGTAGTCTTATAGTCATGGAGACATTTATATGGAACTCACATGCTTCCTGAGCTGTACCTTTTCAGTTTCCCTTCGTTCCTTAGAGCACACTTCTGCTTTCAAATTCTTCTTGCAGTCAAGTAAAGAAGTTAGTCTGAAGGGTCATGCCAAGGTAGGAATATATTTTCAGAAAAGGTTTGAGTCAGCACTGTCACAGGAGGTCCCCTGCCCTCCTCCTCATGTCAGTGCAAGCATTTGAATAGCTGCATAATAAACTGGATTTGGAAACTGATCCAGGTGAAAGTGATCCAACTAAAAAATAAGGGTTACTTTTAACTGAGATCAGGCTCCTGATCTGCCTCATTGTGTAGGTGTGTGACAGTCTGTGCTTCCACAGTGGAGGAGGCAGTTCAGGGGCTGCGTTTGAGCAGCAGGAAGAAAAAGAGAATGTTTCTTCCACCAGTCGTGGCTTGTAGTAACTTAAGTTGATGGCTAGTTTAAGTTGCTGAGGTCTAAAGGAATAGTGTGGTGAGCAGGACTAGGAACTAGGGAAGTGACTGTCTCCCTGTACTCGCCACTGGTAAGGCCCCACCTTGAGTACTCTGTTCGGTTTTGGGCCTCTCACTACAAGAAAGACATAGAGGTGCTGGAGCATGTCCAGAGAAGGACAATGAAGCTGGTGAGGGGTCTGGAGCACAAGTCTTTTGAGGAGCTGCTGAGGGGACTGGGGTTGTTTAGTCTGGAGAAAAGGAGGCTGAAGGGAGACCTTATTGGTCTGTACAGCTACCTGAAAGGAGGTTGTAGAGAGGTGGGGGTTGACCTCATCTCACTAGTAACATGGGATAGGACAAGAGCAAATGGCTTCAAGTTACGCCAGGGGAGATTTAAATGGATGTTAGGAAAAAATTCTTCACAGAAAGGGCTGTTAAGCATTGGAACAGGCTGCTCAGGGAAGTGGTTGAATCACCATCCCTGGAGGCATTTAAAAGACAGGTATACGTGTTTCTTAGGGACATGGTTTAGTGGTGGTTTTGGCAGTGTTAGGTTAACGGTTAGACTCCATGATCTTAAAGGTCCCTTCCAACCTAAACAATTCTATGATTCTAAAGGTAGGTTTAACCCTTACAGTAGATGACAGGCACAAAGCCTGTTTCTGGATTTCCTCCATGTCAGCTTCTGTGTCAGGGTTGGTCTTTAGCACTTGTTTTATTTGTTGTTCATGCCCACATGTATGTATGCGTCTACTATATATAAATTTTCTTGTAATGTATCCTTCATTACCTGAAAATGCTGACATCCTAGGATGTCAATAATTGCAAAAGGAGACATCATGGTTAGAAAGCACTAGCACCCATTTTCCCTGGGATCTCAAAACTCTGTATGTATTCTCTCTAAGGTTTCATACAGTTTTCTGTTATAAAGCAAGTCACCCCCTTTCCCTGCTCCTCCAGTTGCTAAGCAGCAGCTGTTCTCCCCATTAGCCAGCCATGTATTTGCATGAAAATAATCAAGCTTGAATATGTATCTGCTTCTAATCATGCACAGTTAAACAGCTGTACAATAAAAAAAAATGAGTATTAATAGTGTTAGTTATCATCATAACTGATGACAGTCTTAAAAGTTAGAATTTCCCTGTAGAGTAAAATCAATATAGCTTTTTTTTTTACAAAAGACACATAATTTTTTTTTCTCTTAATCTGTACTAGGTACCTACTTAAAAACAAATGGTCACAAAATGGTATCTGTGGTTCACAAAATAATTATAAATGCAAATATGAGCAGACACATAATCATCTAGCAGCTAGACATGGTGGGGGCCAGGGAAAAATCACATTTTTGAAATATCTAATTATAGTAGCAGAATGCAACAGAATTTGGTGATAAAGGTTTAGATAACAACACAAAAGGTAAAATTTTGAACAGTACATCTTAACTTCGAAACTGACTGATGTGTCTGTGTTTGAGTTCCTGTTGGTTTCCAGGATGTTCAGTATTTCTGACATCTGTGGTCTGAGATCTTGGAGTGCTCTCAGTCTAGGGGTGTCCCGGGTTTATCCAAACTATACTTCAGAATGAAAACTGGGTGTGTCCCATGTATTCTCAGGTGCTGATTCTTCAGATTACAGGAACGTGGTTTCTGCAGGGAGAAAACCTGGGCACATGGATCAGGACTAATATGTGATCCACCCCATTGGTATCCTGACCTAGGCAGTCAGGCCGTCTATATTACACAGGAAGTTTATTTCCCAGTGTGCCCCACAGACTAAGTGAATAAAAAAAGACTAAAGGCTAAAATATTTGGTGCCATGTAATTTTGGACTGCCAAACCTGTACATACTTTGCCGCATATAAGAATCCATAGTCTCCTGTTAGGCTCTAAGGCTCCCTAAATGCTCCGTGCAAGGAGTAGTCCTCTTAGTCCACAGAAGTGAGTACAGTGAATGAGAAGCTGCCTGGAAATGCTGAGAAAGTATAAACTGAATAGTCGTCTGCCCAAAGGAGTGAAGCTGAAGTCTTCTCTCAAGATTCTCAGTTCGGAGTCCTCTCCTAGAGTTAGGTACATAAGCAAGTACAACCTTTATCTTATTTGGGAGATAAAAGAACAGGGAAAGATAGCTCTTTCTTCCAAGTTGAGCAGATCCAGGATTTGAAAACAGATCTGCATTTCACACGAGTGCCTTAACAGTAGGTTAATGGATTAACTAATGCACCTATGCAAAATTTTAGGAAAGATTGATTTCTGGTGGTCTTTCATGTTTTAAGAATGCTTATTAGACTGGACATCATAGGCAAGGTACACAGGAGGATTCTTCATATGAGAGTCCTGACAAGCCTTGCTTGTACTTCAGGTAGTTAGGCTCACTTATGCCAGAAATTGAGGCAACATTGTGCATGCCCATCATACCAGTGGAAAGTCAAGTACTGTCCAGATGTTATCAGATAAAAATCTAAGGACAGTATGTGAACAGCAAGGAATTGAGCAACTTGTAGATACCAAATGCTTGAAGTGCCACTTAGGCTACTGAATTCATTTGTGGAGGTAACTGTGCTTTGGAAATAATGCTTATGATCCTAATTCATGAGTTGTTTTTGTTTGGTTTTGTTTTTTAACTTTCCAGTGAATAGATATGGGCTAGGCAATAGGCTCTGAAGTGTAATGCAGTCAGGCTCTGTCAGAACGAGGGCAGTCGCACATTTAATCAATGGCCTTACATCAACAGTGTCTTGCCACTAGAAACCTGATGGGAAAAGTAACCTAGGTTTCAATTATGAAAATATTAGAAGTATCAAAGCAGTCTTTTAGCAAAGAACCTTAAACCTATTGGAGCAAGAATTGTGCCATGTGATTGAAAAGTAACAAATGTGTTTGAAGGAGAGCCCATGGAAGTGTTATGTGCAACTGTTGCAGTATATGGGACATAGGAAACAAATTATAACATAGGATAAGCAAAAGCATGGAAGTAAAAAAAGTTCATGTAGTAAGGTAGATTTTGTTGGGGTAACTGGGTGTTTTTTGATAAAATAATTAATTTATTGACAAAGGAAGTGAAGTATATTTAATCTGTACTTCATAAAAAGATTCAGTATGGTGCCGTATGAGAAATTAATTAGGATGCATAATGTAAAGAATTGCTAATGGAAAGTGACAGTGGATTGTGTGGAAAGAAGGACTATAAAACTGGAATTTGGCTACAGGTAGAGTCCGCCCACTTAATGTCTTTAGCATAGTCCTGTTTAGCATAGAAATAAACATTGCTGGTAACCTTAAGTTTGGAGGAAACATATCATGTAGCAAGAATAATGTGGTTTGGATTGGAATAATAGAAATGTCATAACATTTTGAATATGAAAGGCAAGATTTTGCACTTTAGGATTGCTACAGGTTTTCTGCCCTGAACTAGAATGGCAGGAATGACAGAAGAAAAGATCTGGGAGTCATAGTAGTATGAATCTACCCCCATGATGTGGTCTAAAAGATAATTACAATCCTAAACTGCACGAAGTGAGTTATTTCTATCAAAGCAAGTGATATATAAATGGGATTATACAAGATTTTGGTCATACCTTATTTGGACTATTTTTTAAGTCGTCAAGAGGGATGAATTAAAACTAGAAGAGGTACAGAGTGGGGTTCTGAAAATGATCATAGATATGAAAATCCTGTTTTATCAAGAAGATAAAAATCAGTTGGCTTCATCTAGAAAAAATAAAAGATGAGAGAATATAAGTGAACTTCGTAAGTATATCCGTAACTTTGGAGTAAGCAAGAAGAAAAAATATTTGAGCCAAAAGACAGTGGTGATGTAGAATGATTGGATATAAACTGGAAATTAACTGGCCATGAAAAAAGGTTTCTAACCAATGGAGGAATAAATTTCTTCTCTCAGTGAAAGTAGCAGGGCAGAGCATTTCAGCAAGTTTTAATATGGAGGTTGATGAGATTATGAAAAGGGTTATATGAGATTTGCTGGTAATCGCACCTGATGATCAAAATTCTAGGAGAATTGCATGTAGTTCACCAAACATTTCAATAGTGGGTTCCTCTAATCGATGCAGACAGTTTAGCCATTAGGATAAATGAGTTTTCATCATCATTCACCATTGTACAAAATACACTGTATGCCATGGATACGGTATAGCTTTCTGTTTCAGAAAACCTTGTCTGTAGGACAAAATGCAACCCTGTTGCAACACGTATTGTGGCCTTATGTATATGTCCATATCTGTAAATGAGTTGTGTGTACAAATTCACAAGCATAATGTTTATATGAAAATGCAAAGCCACCTTTGACCATTTTTGTTTCCTGGGTTGTATTTGCATTTAGCAATTTATATTTCAAACAGAAGTTTTGATTGGAAGTTATTCAATTTTTTGTTTGTTTTGAAAGTAACAAATTTTTTTCCAACATTTTCAGGTCTTGCCATTGCCGTGTATCAGCAAAACCTACCAGTGAACACATGTACAGGAAAACGCATAAGTATTCAAGAAAATAATACAAACTGAAATGTAAAAATGAATAAAGAATTACATGTGTAACGATATAGAATTATATGACTGTTAAATTGAGAAAGTATATTTAATTGAGAAGCGGCATATGTATAATGTAAGGAAATTGTTAGTAAACACTTAATTTTAATTCTAAAGATGAGATTCCTGCTGTGTTCTATGCTGACAGAATTCTACATGTCAAGAAGGGATTGAGGTGCCCTCCCATGCTTGGAGAATGACCTATTGTCAAGATCAAAATATTTATATAATTGCATAAGGAATTAAGTTTAGTATAACAAGAACACACACTTTGTTGGGGAACAGTTAACAGTATAGTATTAAGTGAAGTTTAGTGTTTGGATGTATGACAATGAGAATTTCGTAGATAAAATTTGATTAAGATGAACTGATTAAGTCTTAGATAATTGAGGAATAGTGCTAGAGCTGTTTTTACCAGTGGCATTGCCGAATCAGCGTAATCGTTAAAACTGCTGTCTAGTGCTTGGGTCTAATGACTATAAAAGTTGGGTATGGACTTAAAAGGGAAAATTGTGTGTAACGGCATGTAACATTTGAGCATTAATATTTTTTGTGGGAAGGGTATGTTCAACAGTGAGAGTTACTGGCAAATAGGGGAGTATAAAGGGAAAAATGGTTGAGTGTGTGAATAGCTTTTGTTGCAAAAATAAAAGTAATTAGTTTATTTTTACAATAGAGCTGCCAGTTGAGACTGCATGTGGTTGATCCTCCCATCATGTTCCCAGGAGAAAGCATATGTGACTGGGTGGGATTTATTAACTTTAAAAGTGTATTTAATTTATATTACATGTACCTAAATGTGTACATATCCCTTCCGAACTCTGAAATTTTTGTTCCATACAATGCAGCTCAGGTAAATAGTTATAAGAATTGTTTTTAAACAGGCAAACGAAACATAATTTTTCACATTCTAGTTCTGATAAATAGCTGAAGCATTTAGTTGAAACTCTCCAGTGAGAAATATGTCTCGTGTGAAGAGTTAGCCCAAATGGTTCAAATAGTAAGTAATTAAAAAAGATTCCATAATGGAAATTTTTCAAGTACTATAACTGCCAGCCTCCTGTAACTTATGTAGCCAAATATACATAAGTATGTGGTTATTATTTGATTTTTTGTTTTAAAATGTGATCTGTGTTTCTGTGAATGAATCACAGAAATAGGGCTGGATGGTAAGTGGTGAAATCAATTAAATTTTAGATGATATATTTTTTTCTGCCTAACTTACGGGAGGCATTCCTCATTCATGCATCAGACACAGTGAAAGAAGCCTCAGTCCAATATGTAGATCACAAACGGCCATCTGTTATCCAAGAAGAGAGGAGTATCACCATACAAGTAAACTTAAACTGTTTTAAGATTAGATTAGAGATGGCAGAGCTCCATTAAATGCTTTGTCCATCTCTGTCAGTATTGGTCTCTGTAATATACGAATACGTACCTTATGCTGCAGTTTTAGATGCCTACTATTTTTTTCTACTAGGACAATTACCTATAGTTTAGAACTCACTATGTTTCCTGTATTGTCTAAATCTTTCAGTTCCTAATTGTCGTGTCATGTACATGTGATCTTTTATTGCCTCAAATAATTATTTTTCCTTGTTGGGGTTTGTTCCTTTGAAATAATTTTCCAGAACAAACAATGTTAAGAAAAAAAAAAACATTTTGATCTTACTTGCTTACTTTGAGCAAGTAAGGTAACAGTTGTTTAGGTTTGTAACATTTCCTTTTGAGTCTTTCCAGCTCCCAAAGAATTTCTGTTATTTTTATGTGAATTCCATCCAATTTGCAGAGGTCTTTCTTGTAATATGCTCACTGGTGAATTCCAGGCGTGGTTGTAAAGAGCATGGATGAAGAATTTATGGTTTATGTCCAAATAGAGTTTTCTACTTTGTTTCAGGCGTCCATATGACCTCCATGTGTAGGGCAGAATTAATTACTTGAGGGTATTAATGTCTGGTCCACCAAGAGGCTTGAAGGACTTTGTTGGTTGTCCACAAATAAAATGTTCTACAGTCTGCCCTACAGCTGTATATAGAGAAACTGTTACCTTCCTGCTCCAGGATACAGTGCTTCCAAATATGCAAGTCAAATCTAAATTAGCCTCTTTGTTGGTACTCTGCTACAAATCTATTTGTAGTTTCTGCTTGCATGTTATCCTTAGATCCTTCACAAATATTATGCCTTTGGGGTATTTCCATCCTATTGAATATATTCCAGAATATTTCTCTCAGTCTTTTCCATAGCAGTAACTTGCTTTTTCCTGCACTCAGTTTCATTTTACTGTTTTCTGGCTGCGTTTACTTCAAGGTATCTCAGTGTCCTCAAAGTTGTCCACATTGTGGCCTCTCAGGGATTAATGAAGATGTCAAATAAAACAAGGCCTCACAACAGTTCCTGTGGCAGCACACATATAGATAGGTTGCTGCTTGTCCTTCATCCTAGGATTCTTTTATTTGCTGTCAGTTTTCAGTTTTATCTTGAGCCCTAAAATAATCACTGTTTTCCTTAGGCTTCAGAATTTTTACACCGTCCTTATGTCCTTGTACCTCTCATTCAGCATTTGTAATCTATCCAACACATTCTGAGTGATTTTTGAGGTTTCATGAGAGTATCAAATACTTTCCTGAAATTGAATTACGTAATACCTAAAGATTTACTTTGGACTGTGTCTTTTGTTCTGGCTTTTGGGGAAAGTGTGTTGCTTTTTTTATTGTAAGCTAAATATTACCTAGTATTCTGTTATCCTTTAAGGCTAACATTTTCAGGCTTGCTTGGCCTGAAATTAAGTTTAGTGTAGTTTAGCACTTCCAAGATAGTGCTCCTGTCTAGATGTTTAGAAAACTAGTTTTATGACTACTGAAACCTAGTTTCAAAAATGTTGACTTACTGAGCACTTTTTGCTAGTGTTCTTTTTTGCTCAGTACTCAAGTTGAAGGGATGATATTGTATTACCATTATATATTGAGATGATATTATTGTTGTCGTTGCTGCTGTTGTTATTATTATTAATCTATCAATTCTAGTAGCATCTACTAAAGGATGACACTGAAAATGCAGGCTCCATCAGCACAGATCTACCGCAACAGTTTTGGAGTCTTGCAAATAAAATTAATTTTCTTAACAGCATATTGATCATTTTATATTTCAAAGCATGAGATAGGTACAGTTGGAGATACAAACTTGGGAAGGAAACAAATTTATAGACCAGATCCACTAATCTAATGTGGTATGTTGATTGAAGTTAGGTAAGATTGGAAGGAAAGACACAATGATTCTTGGGAGGAAAATTGGGTGTGTTGCTTATGGACCTAGTCAAGTATAGAAATTGGATACATTCTGTCCGGAAGCTGTGCAGTTAAGTGACTGGATTCTGTTATAATATGGTGCATGTTTCCTGCTGTCTCTTGAGTAATCTTGCAGCTGCTTTAGTTAGAAAACCAGTGATACTTGTTTTCCTCCAAAAGCAGGAACTTGATGGCTTGGCTAATAAGATTAAACATCACTGCCCCCAAAATCTGTAAAGTATTAAGTACTATGCCATAGTCCAGCCTCCCCACTCACTGCACCTCCACCTTCCTTTTCCCATGCAACTTTTTACGCTATTTTGTGGAGACAGTATTTTGTGTAGCTGTTTTTCTGAGGACAGGACTTAGGCTTTCCACATATTTCTTTTTTTTTTTTTTTAATAATTAAGTGATGTGTTAGCATTAGGGTCATGCTTTGTTCAAACAGAGTGATTGTTGAGTGGAAGTACTAATACACAGGGAAAAATAGGAAATGATTATACTGTAAAAATAACCTTGAAAGAGTCTCAGATTGTTCAGAGAGGGAAGAGAGCTTTCCAAGAAGTGATCACATTCTCACTCTGAGCTTTAAACGCATTCTTTATCTTTAAAAGGAAACAGAAGAGAATCAGTCAGTAAATCAAATGTAGTTGTGGGCTTGTCTGCAAAACCATATCATTCTGAAATAAGGCATTAGGACTGGACATTCAAAACAAGAATTGTCAGTGCCGAGACCTCTTGTGCTTTGTGAAAAGTGGGTATGTCTTTCATTAGACAATACCTTTCCTGCACCCCCTGATTGTTTTTCTTCATCATTGTCTAAAGATAGCAGTTATGGTGGAGATTCTGGGTAAATCTTTAGGTACGCATTAAAAACCAGACAGTACTTTTGTACTGTAATGAATAAGCTTTTTAAATCACTGTAGGGTTTTTTTTTTAATATATGTTTGTTTGAAAAGGAAATTGAATTTTGTACCAAAAAATCTCCACCTTTTCTTAGTTGTTGTTGGAGAAAAAAAATACACATTTAAAAGCCACATGTTCTAGCTGCAGCTTTTTAAACCTGTTTTGTGATAAAGATTTCACTACTAGTAGCCTAAGTTTTTCTCTATCACTCCAGCAAGAGATTATTAGTCAGTTTCCTAATTTCTTCTTTTCTTGACTGGCACAAAATTGCTTTTTGCCTGCGGTACTTCAGAAATTGCTTATTTTAAACAAAAGAAATCAACAGCATCCATATTTTTCAAGATTATCTAGAGTAGCTTTATCACATTTTGAAAGTATTAGTATTTTTTAAATTCTATAGCTCTGTTTAGAAGTAAATTTTGCTCAGACAAAGAGAAAATACAGCAGTAGTTGCCAAAAGGAATAAAGTACGCTACCTGGAAATATATCCTTTATTTCTTAGGTTCTAACAGAAAAGGAGATGAATGAGGATGTTACAGGCACTACATTTCTGTAAATGTTGTATTGTTTTAGCATAATTTATTTCTATGTCCCTAACTTTTTAACCTTATTTTAATTTAATAATGTATAAAATGATAACACTGCTACTTCAAAGGTTTAAAAATGCCAAATGCTTTGGCGTGAACTGTACAGTGACAGTGGAATTCATAATTTTTTGTTGGCTTCTTTGTAATGTTCCTTACCATATATTAGATCTATACTGTGGAATAAAAAAGGGATAGAGAGACTGCTGTGTCCCTCTGCCTCCAAATGCTGTCCCCTGAGCAGTGTGGGAGCACAGTTCCAGTTGGTTCTAGTTGTTATGGGCCTGAACTGCCACACAGCATGTTAACAGCTTAACAGCGTGGGTGATGAGCAGCCTGGTGTTCAGGCTTATTCCTTGGTACTGTTTTACTAAACAATATAGGCAAAGCAGCAGTGTCTCAGATAAGGCTTTTATAATGTACCAATTTGCCAAATTCAGAACAAGATTTTTGGGGGTATTCGGTTCCACTGATTTCTTTCTTTTCTAAGTGCTTCAAATACACAATTACTTTTTGTAACATCCAAATAAATGAGTAATAAGGGCACTTGCTTAAGAACCCTTAGTCCCTGCATTCGGTACTGTGTATGTGAGCTATATGATTACTGTTTAATGAAAAAACATAAGCAGGCCTAAGAGAGTGAAGCTTCCTTATTCTTTTTTGCCTCTTAGTCTTCCATTCCTCAGTACTGATTGACAAAAGCCAAGCTGGAGGTAAGAGATGCTTCACATGCAACCGCTTGTTGATAGGTCCCTCTTCTAGGAGCCAGGAGACAGGTTTGGTGTCCTTCAAGAAATGGAAGGCCTGGAATTCAATCTACTATTTTCCTCTTCAGCTGCTATTGAATAATGCAGTGTCCTAACCACTGTGCTGCTCCATAAGAGTATGCAACAAAGGTACGTGTCCCACAGGAGGGGGAGATATCCTTAACCTCTGCCAAGACTTAGTTCTAGAAAAGCTCTTAGGCAGCAAGTGTAAATTTGCGCCTGATGAATGACCTAAATTTCACTGAGAGAGACAGATAGAACAGCAATAAATGGCCTTCTGTAACCTGCTGTCTGAGCCATGATAAGTATGTCTCTGGTTAAAACTGTTAAAAATGTAGGAGTTCTGGTGCATTTCTGTTGCTAGGTACTGCTGATAGAGGACTAAACTCTAGTTCCGTACATTCACCTATCTTCATCGGTCGGGTGTCGTGCTACTTAGAACAGCCGTGTTCTGTGTGCCTTTTGCATGGGCATAAATGGCTACCCAAAGGACAAAGTTCTGAAGAATTAGCTCAGTAGGTTTTGATATCCAATCAGGCCCCTAATCCTACAAACCACTTATGGTTTTGCATTATTATATGTTCATTGTGTCTTAAATGGAACTACTCATTTGAGTGAAGTTATGGGTGTAATTGTATGCAGGATCAGATCTGGGCAATCACATTTTAGTTTATTATTCATACTGTAGCACTGTTGCAAATCAGGTATCTCTGATGTTACCCCCTTGCCCAGTCAGGGTGAAGGGATATCTGAAACTGAATATGTTTCTGTGTAATGGCTATCCAAACCAAGCACTTAAACAAAGGCACGTCACAGAGAGTATTTTAACTGTTAAGAGAGTCATAAGGCATAGATTTTCAATGCAGAAGGTCATGAGGCTGCAGTTTCACTGGGTTATGTGCTGTATTTTCATAGACAGATAGTCAGACAGTTAATGGTAGTGCAGAATGCTTTAATGATTTTCATTTGCATCAAGCTGTTCTCACCTCTTAGGAACATAATGGATAAATAAAAGAGGCCTTTTGTTTGCTCTTCATGAAAGTTACCAGTGATTAAGTGGTGCTGAGGGAACAGACTCATGCTCTCATTTAAAAAAAACCCAAAACCCAAACCCAACAAAACTGTCCATCAAAGCTAACTTCAAAGTGACCTACTTCATTTTGATTTAAAATGGCGCTTGAATAATTTTATTTTAATGTTATGCACATTTCCTAACTCAGAACACAGAACTGGTCACTCCTAACTGAAAATACAGAAATAGTTATTACATCAGACACAAAATACTCATCATTTCTTAGGGGACTCTTTATAGTGTTTAATTACAAACAAAGCTGTGTACACTTAGATCAGTATTTCCTCCAAATGGATTCAGCAGTCACTTTTATTATTAACAATTATGTCCAGAATGTAGTTGTGGGCAAACTGATACTTTTTGCACTATACTATGGTGTTTCATAAGAAGGTCCATGCCAGGGGCTTGCTAGAGAAAATCTTACCATCATTCCTTAAGGTGTTTTCTCTAACTTTTATTCTTAGATATAAAGTCTCCCTGTGGAAGATTTCTCCAAACTTTCCTGGAACATGGTATATTCTTGTAAACGTATAGAGACTTCCACACTATGTCTTGACCACTTGCAACTCTGCATCAGCTTCTTGGGCTCCTCTGCCATGCATCAGCTCAAAAGCCTCTTCTTGAAAAGGGCTCAAAGGAAGTTAGCGTAGTCTCTGGCTGTCTTATATTTTTAGGCATTTTCTGAAGGATTTCATGTGCAGTTCAGTCTCTTTCAGTGTAATCTTGAAAGAAATCTGAGTGGCCTTCATGGCTCTTTGAGAATAAAGCTCTGTTCTTAAATACCTTTGTGTTAGAATGAGCATGCTTAAATTCTTGTTATAATGTATAGGCACACACATCATGATTCCATTGCCCTGATTTAAGCATTGGGACCTTGGTGCCAGTATTTTTTGCTTATATATTTCTAAATGTGTTAGTTTCAATGTTGTGTCACATTGAGAAGCACAGCCAAGACACTCCATATCCCAAATACCCAAATTTCGGTAGTCTCCATTTAGATTACAAGGGTACAGTGTTCCTGGTAGCAGCTAGGATGAACAGGCTTTCAAGTACTTGGATCTTTTGTTTTCAGTTAGTAACTTCCAGTCCTTTCAGTTTCTAACCTCCTGCCTTTGAGATAGTGATCTTGAGTACTTCTTGTGGCATTCAACTTCTCTCTCTCAAGCGCTGTGCCGTTTAAATCAAGATAGAGAACTTGACTTCATGTACTTGGAATAGCCTCCATTTTCACAGAATTAATAGGGTATTTGGGGAACACAGAATATGCAAATTCAGACCTGCTGAATACATAATTTTATGGCCCTTCTGTTTTGTATTGGGTTTGTAATTTGTCCAGTGTTTGACTGAGGGCTAATTAAATTACTGAATTTACAATGAGAATATATTAGTCCATCCTTCCCTTCAGTGATTTTAATTCTTTACTCCTCCAGTTAATTTTCTTTTAAATCTGCCTTTGTGTTCTCAGTGTGGCATAAAAGGGCTAGTCAACGGCCTGAAAGCGGGCAGTTGAGGGAAATTTCCGTCTGCAATCAATCTCCCCACTGCAGGAGGAGTGCTGGATATCCTTACATGTGCAATAAAGATGGCTGAAATCAGTGATCACTGCCTGACCAGCATAACAATTCCTTAGCGATTTATGGCAGGTTGGGAGAGCAAGGGTTTAGGATTACATCTCAGAAGAGATCTGTGCATGCGAGGATATGGCTGTCTTGGGTTAGGAATAAAAGACCTGTTTGGAGGTATGTGTAGTTTCAATGTATAGTAGGATGCAAAGTGTCTTCATGCATGGAAATAAGATCCATTACTGACAAGGTATTTCAGTACGTGTAGATAAAAATGTATTTTACATATATTTTCAGTGTAGTTTTTTTACATTTTGTGTGTTTATAGTGTCACAATGGCCTTGATCATCTTAATCTTGGTTTTTAGTCATGCACTTATATGCAACACATGGAAATATAACTTATTAAGTATATATGACTAAGGAGACATTCCAGAAACAAATCCTAGAAGTGAAGGTGAAGCATTGTAGCTGACTCTGACAGAATTACAACAACTCCTTGCTGTAGTGGGAAAAAATTGTTCAAAACCAAAAATGTTCTTATGGTTTTAATTGAGTGGCAGAAAATGACTTCTGTGTGGTCATCCCTGCTAAGAGATTCTTTAAAACCAACATTTTCCATTTTTCCTTTTTTTTTTTTTTTTTTTTT